>CM053770.1:187733027-187815835 GCA_028658325.1 Potorous gilbertii | reverse complement strand
GGATGAAAGAAGAGAGGGCAAATTGGTGATACGGGTAATTAGAATGCTCAGTGTATTGGCGAGGGGTGGGGGACAAATGGGGAGAAAATTTGAAACCCAAAATTTTGTGAAAATGAATGTAAAAAGTTAAATAAATTTATTTAATTAAAAAAAAGAAATTTGAAATTTGTCCCTCTTGGGTGATTTTGTTAGTAATGCACAGAAATGTTGATAATT
Organism: Potorous gilbertii; assembly: GCA_028658325.1. Lineage (NCBI taxonomy): Eukaryota > Metazoa > Chordata > Mammalia > Diprotodontia > Potoroidae > Potorous > Potorous gilbertii. The sequence goes on along the minus strand of CM053770.1, from coordinate 187,815,619 downwards.
TATATGGGTTTAATTTTATATCCTATAACTTTGTTGACAATGTCAATTGTTTTCATTATTTTTTCCAGTTGACTCTAAGGTTTTCTAAGTAAATCATCTTAATACCTCCAAAAACAGTAATAATTTTGTTTCATCAATTCCTGTGGTTATTCTCTCTTTCTTTTTCTTGTTTTGTTTCTATAACTAGCATTTCAAGCACTATAATGATAATGTATATATTTGCTTTACTTCTGATCTTATTGGAAAGTCCTCTAGTTTATCCTCATTGCAGATATCATGATTGTTTGGGGGTTTTGATAGACACCACTTATCACATTAGGGAAGAATCCATTTATTCCCATATTTCATAGAATTTTTAGTATGAATGGGTACTATGTCTTGTCAAAAAGCTTTTCCTGAATCATCAGTCAGTCAGCCAGCAATTATTTAGTAACTGTGTCAGGCATTGTGCAAAAAAAGGCAAATGATAGTCTTCTGTCAAGGAGCTCACAATAGGGGGAAAAATATGAAAGCAACCATGTGTAAACAAGCTATATACTAGATAATTTGGAGGTAAACAACTGAGGGGAGGCATTAACATTAAGAGAGATCAGAAATGGCTTCATTCCCAATACTGAAGAGACTATTGCATTATTCAGGCAAAAAGTGATGGGAGCCTGAACTACAGTGGTGGAAAGAAGAGTAGAAAGATGGAACAGATGTGGAAGATGTTGTGGAGGTAAAAATCAAAAGGACTTGAAAATGGGTTGGGTCTATAAAATGGAGATCTAGACTAGGTCCCTTCTAACTCTAAATCTACTGGAGCTGTGGCAAGACAGCCACATAAAAAACCCACTTTTGGGTAGTGGGAGATCCTAGAGGCTGGTACATCAACAGCAGGGGAGGAAAGTACATACCATCTTTTAGTTTCAGGGGAATAGTATTTGGAAGTCAGGAAACAAGCTTTTATTAAGCACTTACTATGTCTCAGGCACTGAGAATTCAAATACAAACAAAAAAAAGATAATCCTTGACCTCAAGTTGCTTACATTCCAATTAAGGACAGAAAATCGTGCTCCCGCACACACACACACACACACACACACACACACACAGAGCAAAAAAGGGAGTATGCAGTGCAGAGAATGAAGTACCCAGCAAAGTGATGATTTTGAAGTCTGAAAATCAGGATCAGAACCAGAAGAATGAAGACTGGCCAGGCTGGGCCACTCCACAAAAGGGAAGCCCCAGGAGAAACTCACTAATGGGAAAAAGAGGCGAGTCTGGCCGAGGGATATTCCAGGATGAGAAAGTCTTAGGCACAGAGGGAAGTTCTGGGATAAGATGGCCGCTAAGGTATGGTTTTGAATTCCCAAAGTCAGGATTAGGGACAGGAATAAAAAGAAGCTCTAGAATAGGAGTCAGTGGCCAAGTGGCTAGAGTGCTGGAGTTGGAATTGGAAAGACCTGGACTCAAACCCTGCCTTAAAGACTCGTTGGTTTTGACTAAAGGTAAATCATTTAACATCTAGGAGGTCATATTCATATTCATCTTTATCTCTAAAGGGGGAATCATAAGCCTGTTGTACTCATCTTCTAAGGTTTTTCCAAGACTTTGCAAATTTTAAAGGACCATCCAAGTACCAGTGAGAATTATTACTGGAGTTGAAATGGCCTAGGTTCTAACACAAGATAAGACCAGAGTTGAAAGGAGCTTAAAAGGTCATCTGATCCAACAATCTCATTTTGCAGATAAGGCAACTTTTGACCAAGTTGACCTTGTCCTAGGTCATACATGTAGCAAATAGCAGAGCTGGCATTTGAAGTCAGTTTGAAAGCTCTGTAACCTATGAGCAAGTCTCAGTGTCTCTGAGCCTCAATTTCCTCTTGTATACAATGAAAATGATGCCTATAACACTTATCTCATAAAGATGCTGCCAAGCACAAATGAGATCATGTATAAAAAGCATGTTTCAAACTTTAAAGCATGACACGCATGTCAAGTATTATTATTACATCTGTCCTAGGTAAGAATGAATCCTTCAAGTTCCAACTAAATTCCACCTTCAACAAGAAGCATTTCTGGATCCTTCTGAATGCCAGTAGCTTCCCTCAGTTAACTGTCTCCAGTTTGCCTCTTGTAAGACAGGGAAACACACAGGAGGGCTGCTAGTACAGGTTCATTCTTGATCTGTTCAGAAAGGAAGGACAGGAAGACAGCTTCGGAGGGGTTAATAATCTGACTTTCTTCTAGTCTATTCTTCTCAAAGGAGTTACTGATAATGGAAATACCAACTCCTATAGCATTCCCTAAATACCCTTCTTGCAGGAAATCTGCAAGAAGTTGGAATAACTGTTCCTATGTCTCAATGGGATCAATCAAGATAGACACAATTTGTGCTTTCCCTAAATTCTCTCAAGCCTCAATGGGGGCCAGTTGAGGCAAATACAGATTCCTCCCCCCGCCCCACGAAACCTTGATGGGGGCCAATCAAGGCACGCACAGCATTCCAGCTTGTACATTCAACCCTAAGGTTTCTCCACTCACTGACCAGTGCCAACTTGTTTCATAGGGCACCAGACAAAGAAGGCATCTTACCAGATAGCCTCACAAGTTTACATTATCTCACCATTATATCTCACTGCAGTTGCAGTGAGTATTTACAATTTAAGCACAAATGTTTATATTATTTATCAGTATATAATGCTGTGCAAGCTTGGTAGAGATGTTTACAAGTCGTGAGTCTAGGAAATACAAACTGTTATGGCCATGGATCCTGGGAAACTAAACTCTAAGAAAGCATAACAAAAATCCACCTTATACACACTAAAATCCACCTTACATACACCTCTATATATAAGTCAATTCAATTCAAGAAACATTTATTAAACACCTACTATGTTCCAGGCAGTATACTAAATGCTAGGCATACAAATAAGAAAAAGAAAGGCAGTCTCTGTCCTCAAAAAAGTTAATAGAAGAAGATAACATAAAGAAGATGCTGGCAACAGAGGTCAGAGGGGAGGAGTCTTATTCCATGGAGTTGAAATCAAGCAAAGCTGCAAGTGGAGACTGGAGTGAGCTATAGATCCAATTTCTGCCCTCTATAAAGGAAAGTTTTGGGAACAGTTGAGTGCTTTGTCCTCCAACCCTCCAATCATAGGGGAAAGGAGACTGAGGGAGGTGGGAAGATGTTGATTATTCAAGACTTGAGTTAATAGCATGATGAGGAGATTAGAAGTGATCAGTTTATCCTGGGAAGGTACAAATCTTGAAAGTACTTAGTAGTTTTCTCCCCCATTGGATTGCAAGCAACTTGACAGCAGATACCATGCTTTTTGCCTTGCTTTTATCCTCAGTGCTTAATACAATGCCAGGCTCATAATAAGAGTTTAATAAATATCTGTTGACTTGACTTAACTTGTCTGTATTCAGCATACAAACACTTAGACAAAAGCAGCAACTATGTTCTGCAAACATTGACCTGCCCCCAATCCAGGAGTTTCCTCAGGAAAGTTCCATAATTAAATCACCAGTGTAAGGAATGGGAATAAAACCTAACTGGTACTCACTTTCATGCCAGTCCCCTTAGAATCCTCCAAAAGAGAAGATACCATGGAATCAGGATCCCCAAAATCGAGATCATGAAATTGAAAGTTCTGGACATCTGCACAAGTACTTGAGATCCCTTATTTGTCAAAGGATGGCTACACACATCTCATCAGTGCACACCCAACCAGCTTAATCAAAACCCCATTCCATAGTCCATGCACTTAGCCCATTCAGTTAACATCATTAATGTCCCCTTTCCTGGGGAAAAAAAAACAGATGTATCACCCTGGCCCCTCCAGAGAAGTGAACTATTGATTTTTATTATAGAAAATCATACCATGCAAGTTGTACACTTGCATTTAATTACCATTGTCAGCAGCCCAGTGACCTCGGGAGTAAAGCTGGAGGCACCTACAGTGGATAAATGGAAAATCACTGACAGACACTGATTATTGTGGTAGCCGTATCTGACCTCAATTCAAACTGAGTTTACCATAGGTGCTGTTTGTAAGAGCTGGCTTAAGAATCTAGGGATCAATTATTAAGCCTGAGGACCTTGAACTTGGAATTAACAATAATAATTTTCTCTGACGTGTTTCATAAGAGATATGAATTTTATGGACAAAGACTGAAATGCATGGAGCAGAAGAATGATCACCCCCCCACCCCCGCATTGAATTGTTATTGCTAAGGATTCATATACAGGGAGAGGTGCATTTTCATATTCTTCTACTATTGAGATAATTTTGATTATACCATGCAGGAACTCAACTTACAAATGAATTCTCTTCCAAATATTTGTAAGCTATTGCTTTGGAGCACAGAATGCATTTTCCTAGAGAAATGAGGGATCATAGAATGTTACAACTAAGCAAGATCCTAGGGGGAGTCAGAGATTCCCTTTCGTTGCCCATAAATGAATACTTTCATTTTACAGATGAAGAAGCTGAAGCCCAGAGAGAGTGATTTAAAGTCACCTGGGGAGTAAATAGCTAAGTAAGATCACATGGGTAATTGTTAATTGATCCAAGATTCAAATCCAAACTCCCTTACTCCAAATCCAGCAGTTTCTACTCTACCTCCCTACCTCACAAAGAACGTTAGAAATTATCTAGTCCATTTTACAGATGAGGAAACTGAAAACCAAAGAGATAAAATTCTATACATTTGTAATAGAAAGAGTATTAAAAACAATATTCCTTCAATACTTGTGATTAAACAAAAATAAATGTTTAGCAGATATTCTTCACTTTTTTTGTACTGTGGATTCCTTTGATAATCTAAAGACAATCTGCACAGCATGGCAAAGTCTATCGATGCCTTCTTGCAATAAGTTTTTAATTCATAATTGAAAGAATCACTATTTTTCAGGTAGAGGTTATAGAAAATAAAAATGTATTTTTTTTCCCATCCAAGTTGGACCCATGAAATCTGCCCATGGTTAAGAACTCCTTTTTCAAATACATCCCAATATAAAATATCTTTTTTTTCAAATATGTTGCATGCCTATTCTTAAAGAAAAGCAAATGTAATTATAGGAAGATGAGGAAATAGATTGATAATATTACATCTAAGTTCTGAAGTTCAAAGTTGATTAAATCTAAAATTTCCAGAAAGAAAATTTCAGAGATGATGCAAATATCATTTTTGTGATGGCAAGCAAAGTGGGATCTTTTGCTATTTTGTTTGAGTATAATCAAATGCCTCGGATTGAATCTTGCCTCTATCAACCGAGAGTCTTTACTACGCTAAAGTACAGAAACAAGAGTTTCTTTAACTAGAAACAGTCTATGTATTTGTATTGTTAATGTGATTAAAGATCTTCCCTACCCATTAATGGGCCTGCCCATTAAGGGGAATTTGATTAGGGAAGATTTGTAGGAAGGCCCACACCTTTTTGTAATGAGGCATTGGTTGTCAAGGGTTGTGAGACCCTCTGGCTATAAGAAAGGTATAAATACTCTGAGTTGCGGTTTTACTTTGGGGCTTTGAAAACCCAAATGTTGGTGCTTCCCTCTCTGACAACCATGGTGAGATAGTTGGACCTGTCTGTTGATTTGTGATACATTTATTGCTTATGTCAGACAGTTTGGAAGTGCTGTCTGTTGATTTCCTGAACTAGGTAAATGATATATGTACTTGATTAAAGAAGATTGTTAACCCCTCAAAAGTTGCCTTTCCTTTTAGAGGTGCAGGCCCCCTTGTGTATATCAAGGTGCTTACTGATACAATCCTATATCTTCCTTCCCTATTTCAGTCATATTCCTGGAAAAAACCTGCCTACATTCATTGCCTCTGTCTCCACTCATCTCACTACTCAATCTCATCACTCAGCTGAAATTCCTTGCCCCAAAATCATCAAAGACCTCTTACTTGCCAAATCAAGTGACTTTGTCTTAGTCTTCCTCCTTACTGAGGTCTTGCAATATTCAACACTGCTGGTCAGCCTCTTTCTCTGAATTTTTATGACACTGCTCAATCCATTCTCTTCCTACCCATCTGTTCTATCCATCTCATTCTGCTTTGCTGGATCATTGACCATGTCATGTCCTCAACTTCAGATATAATCCAAGACTGTCTCATGGGCCTTTTTCTTTTTTCTTTCTTTAACCTCTACTCTAATGATTTCATCAGTTTCCCTGGGTTCAATTATTATTCCTATTCAGATGATTCCCAGATCTAATCTTCCTGCTGAACTCCAGCTCTACAGCACCAACTGCCTTTTGGATATTTCCAATTAAATTCACCATAAGGATCTCAAACTCAAAATATCCAAAACAAAACTTAACTTTTTCTGCTACCCTGACCCTTACGGTTAACTTCCCTATTTTGTGTTTGTAGTCACCCGCTTCAAAACCATGGGTTCATCCTGGATTCTTGACACTCCCTCAACCTTCATATACAAGTTGCCAAGTTTGGGCAGTTTTATTCCACAACATCACTTGCATTCATCCACTTCTCACCACTCAAAGACAATATGCTCCACTTCAAGCTCTCATCATTTCTTGCCTAGACCACTGCAAGATTCTCCTAAATGGGCAATTTGATTCAAGTCTCTCTTTCCAATACAGCTTCCACTCAGCTGAAAAGTGATACTTCTAAAGCACAGACCTGACAACATCACTCCCCTGTTCAAAAAGCTCTACGGATAAAATGCAAACTCCTCTATTTACCATTTAACAGCTCCTTGAGAAGACTGTATTTTTCCTGTTGTTCATACCTGATAGACATGATAAAATTGACAACTATACTCATTCTTCTGGCCTGTCTTGAATAACTTGTTTCTCATAGTGTTTCTTATGGATCATCAGAAGGTTGAGTTCCACCATCTGTGAAACTGATATTTATGAACCTTATATCTATGTCATGACCCCATGATGAGGAATAAGAGGAGACTTTTAATGGAGGAAAACACTTTTAGGCAATGTTTATAAAAGTACAGCATATAGAATGAGGGAATTTATAGTTCCTCTACCCTGTTCAGTCCATGTCTGGAGTACTGTATTCATTTCTGGGTACCATATTTTAGGAAGAACATTGATAAATTGGGAGGAGACCAGAGGCATGTGACCAGGATGGTATGAAATCATACAAGCAAGCATCACTTGAAGAAACTGGAAATATTTTGTCTGGAAACCAGAAGACTTTGGGGAAAAGGGGAGAGAGAGAGAAAATATTTGTGTTTTTATCATATAGAACAGGAATTAGACTTCTCTACCTTAGCCCCAAAGGGCAAAACACTAGGAGCAGTGAGAAGTTACAAATAGACATATTTTGACTTGATATAAGGAAAATCTTCCTAATGATTAGAGGTGTATCTAAAAGTGAAATTGGATGTCTCAGAAGGTAGTGGGTTTTCCACAGCTAAAGGTCTTCAGGTAGAGATTAGGCAGCCACTTCTCATTGATGTGATAAAAGGTATTCCTTTTTCAATAATAAATAGCCTAGAGCAGTGATTCTCAAACTTCCAAGTCTCGAGATTCCTTTATACTCTTAAAGTATATAAAGTTTGAAGACTCTTTTGCCAAAAAATTTTGTTATGTGTTATATCTGTTGATATTTACTTCATTAGAAATTAAATCTGATAAATGTGAAAATATCCATTTATTAATTCATTTAAAATGACAATAATAAACACACTATATGTTAATATAAAATATTTTCATGAAAAATGACTATATTTTCCAAAGCAAAAATAATTGTATTAAAAGAATGTCATTGTTTTGTATATTTTTTTTTGCAAATCTTTAATGTCTGACAATAGAAGAAAGTTGGATTCTCATATCTGCTTCTACATTTAATACATTGCGGTATGTTGCTTTAATTGAAGAAAACCTGGCCTCACACAGATAAATGGGAAAAGGAAAAGCATTTTAAGGGTCAGGAAATATCTTAGTATTGTTACAAAAATAGTTTTAACCTCACAAATCTTCTAAAAGGGTCTCAGGGACCATCTGGGGTCCATGGACCACAAGCTGAAAATCTCTCAACTAAAAGACCTGTGAAGTCCTTTCCAACTGTGAGATTCTATTAATATTTTTGACTGCAAGTACTCACAATTTTGGTGGATAGCCTCTTTATTGTTGTTATTCAATAGAGTTGTGTCCAACTCTTCATGACCCTATGGACTATAGCATACTAGGCCCTTTTATCTTATACTCTTTCTCTCAAAGTCTATCCAAGTTCATATTCATTGTTTCCATGACACTATCTATCCACGTCATCCTCTGCCATCCTCTTTTCCTTTTGCCTTCAATCTTTCCCAACATCAAGGGCTTCTCCAGTGAGTCCCATCTTTTCGTTATGTGGCCAAAGTATTTAAACTTCAGCTTCAGTATTGGACCTTCCAGTGAATAGCCTGAATTAATTTCTTTATATATTGACTGATTCAATCTCCTTGCTGTCCAAGGGACTCCCAAAAGTCTTCTCTGGACCATAATTCAAAAGTATCAATTCTGCCACACTCAGTTTTTCCTTTTTGTTTTTTTGTATTTCTTTTATTTTAAACTTAAATACAAAGCAAGAAAAGAAAAAAGAAACTTAAATACTAAAACTAAAATAATGCAAAATAAGAAGAAAAAAAGCATTGCCATGTGCACAGCAGTACATGAGAGAAGATTCAAAATATACAGGAACAAAATTCCATTTCAAGAAAGTCTATATAATAAATAATATACATTGTGTTGACAGTTGTCCATCTTTTTTTCTTGCTTCTTTGTCAGTTTTCTTTTGTTCTCTGCTATACACTTTTTATTTTGTTCTTTTTTCCCCACCTCACCCTCAAAAGGCCACAATTAAACACAGAGATGATAGATAAATAGATAGATATGGATGGACAAACATGGATGGATGGATATATACACACACATACACATATACATATATGTGTAGACATATACACACAAAGGTATACATATATGCACATATACCTGTATATACATACACTTACACATACATATACTTAGATATCTATAATTAGTCATATACACCTATGTAAGACAGTACTATACTTTTTTGTTCTCCATTTCTCTGAGGGTGGATAACCTCTTCCTTCATAAGTTCAAGTTTGTCCATATTTTTCCCAGTCCATTAAATCATCATTTCCTACACCACAGCAATATTTACGCCTTACACTCTCTAGTTGTTTTAAACAGTCCAAACAACATTGATAAATATGGCTGACACATAATGTACTTTCCCCATTTTTCTCTTTTGATTAAATCTATTTTAAACTTAACTTTTCCAAGATCATAATTATCACCCCTACTCCTTTTTCTCTAACAAATTCTATTCCTGAACTTATTTTGTTAGTACATATATCTCTTCTTTCCTATTCCTCCTGACTCCTCTACTTTACTTCTACCTGCTACCTTGCCCTCCTATTATATAACCAAAGATTCCTCTTTTACATTCCCATTCACATTAATCTGAATCCCTTCTATACTCCCCTTTAACCTTTTCCCTCACTCTCCTCTCTAAGGATTCCTCCCTTATTCTCTCCCCCATCCCCTTAGCATTTTATTTCTTTCTGAATTTAGAAGACTTTTATACTCTTCTGGATACAGAACTCTCTTGAACTCATTCTAGATATGGATCCCTCTTGAATTCATTCCCAATGAAAGCAGGCTTCAAGAACTACGAGCCCTTCTCTCCCATCTAATTCCTCTACGTCGGTTCTCCTTGCCTCTCATTTGAACAAAATAAGAATTTTACCTGCTCCTAAACAGGTAAAATTAAATCATATCATACTCAGGTCTACCCTAATCACTTTTATGAACTACCCAATCACTAATAACAGTCTTAGACATACATTTTATATTTATATAACAGGTAAACAATCTGTCATTGAGTCCTTTGTAATCACTCGTTGGTATGTACTTTATATTTCTCTTGGCTCTTGTATGTCAAATCTTCTATTAAGTTCAGGTGTTATTGTGGTTTTTTTTTTTAACAAAATCCTGAAAGTCTGATAATTCACTAAATGTCCTTTTCTTCATTCAGGATTATACTTAGCTTTGCCAGGTATGATATTTTTGGCCAGAACCACAGTTCTTTTGCTCTTCGATATACAGTGTTGTAAGATCTACAAGGCGCAGCTAGGTGGTGCAGTGGATAGAGCACCAGTGCAAGAGTCAGGAGGACCTGAATTTAAATCTCACCTCAGACACTTGACACTCACTAGCTGTGTGACCTTGGACAAGTCACTTAACCCCAATTGCCTCATCCTGGGTCATCTCCAGTCATCCTGATGAATATCTGGTCACTGGTTTCAGATGGCTCTGGAGGAGAAGTAAGTCTGGTGACCTGCACAGCCCTCCCTCACTCAAAACAAAGTCAAGTGCAAGTCATGTCATGTCTAAGATCTGTGATCTTTTACTATTTCTTGTGTTATTCTAAATGTGGCACTACTATATTTAAATTGTTTTATTTTTTCTTGGTGCTTAGGATATTTAATTCTTGAGCTGGGGGTTTCAGAATTTGACTATGACATTCCTGTGGGTTTTCCTCATAGGATCTCTTTCAGGTAGTGATTGGTGGATTTTTTCTACTTCTTTCCCCTCTTGTTGTGGTGCTTCAGGACAATTTTCTTTAATTATTTCTTGTATTATTGTATTAAGGTTCTTTTTTATTGGTCATAACTTTCAGGCAGTCTGATTATTTTTATGTTTTCTCTTCATGAGCAGTTGTTTTTCTTATGAGATGTTTCACATTCTCTTCTATTTTTCATTCTTTAAATTTTGTTTTATTATTTCTTTATCTCTTATAACTTTGCTGGCTTCCCCTTGCCCAATCCTGATTTTCAAGGAGTCATTTTCTTCCTTAAGTTTCCGAGTCTCCTTTCCTAATTTGTTGACTTTCTTTTCAGAATCTTCTTGTTTTTCTAGGATTGTTCTTGTATTTTTTTTACTTTTTCCTCAATCTCCCTCATTTTATTTTTAAAGTCTTTTTTAAGTTCTTCTATGAATTCTTTTTGGTCAGGTGACCATTTGATGTTACTCTTTAGGGTTGGAAATGGTTTCTTTACTTCAGTATCCTCCTATGAAGATGAAGCCTGGTCTTTCCCATTTCCATAGTAACTCTTTATGGTTGAATTCTTTCTCCTTTGCTGTTCAGACATGCAGAATGACTGGATCTGGCATTCCTTGTCAGCAAAGGTTCCCTTGATCTTCCTCTGCTCAGATGTCCAAGTCCCCTCACTGTCAAGGGGGTAAAAATTCCTGAGCTGAGGCAGCCTCTTATTTGGGGTTTTTTTTGGGCAGGGTTTGCCTCTTGTTGTTCAAGGTAACTTAACTTGGAGGCTTTTACTCTTCACAAGGACCAAACCTCATCCTGGGATTTTTCTTCAGATCTCTGATTGTCATAGGAGGACCACTGTTCTGCCCCTACTCATTTATTTTTATGGCTCTATGTTTTCCCTGAAGCACTATTTTATCTCATTTGTGGGAGAAAACTAAAGAGTTTGGAATTTTCTGACCTAGTCTATCATCTTCCCAGAATTCTCTCCCTCAGCTTTTCCCTCCAGTCAAATTCTCATAGCCCTACATTGCTACTGGGAAAATCATAGCTTTGACTACATGGACCTTTGGCAGCAAGGTGATGTCCCTGTTTTTTAGTCTAGGTTTGCCATAGTGGATTACCTGAAAGACCTCTAAATTTGAGGTTCCTTTGAGACTGGGTCAACATGCCTCAAAGACAGCTTAAGAATAGAAGAAGAACAAACATTTATTAAGTGCCAATTATATGCCAGATATTTTATATTCATCTCATTTGAAATTCAATTTTACAATTGAAAAAAATTGAAACAGAGATTTAAGTGAAAGGTCAAATTTGAACTCAGGTCTTCCTTATTCAAGACCCAACACTCTTTCAGTGCACCACCCAGCTACCTGATAGACAATTAACTCCCAGACCAGATAATTTCTCTTATGTGGGCAGTTCTCAGGAGAAAAATGATGTGATATGGCAGCTCATGGTTCAGCCTGAAACAAGATGAGCCCTAATAGTGATATGAATTGAGGCTCAAAGTAAGTCAGGAAAAGAGGAATAGAGAAATAACTCTTGAGCTCTGGCAATTCTTGCTAAACTGTATCTTAAAAATTGCTTTAACAATTTTTAGGGGTCATCAGGAGATCAGTGAAAAGGTTAGTTCATACTGACAAGTCCATGAGGAATGATAGCAGTATGTCATAAGCCTCAGCAATTGCTGTAGATCTTTTCTTGTCTCTAAAGGTTTGCCTAGGCCCATTCAGCCTCCATCTTCCAGGGTTCCAGCCTTGTTTCCTAGCAGTCCACAATGAAAGCCAGTATTTCCTACCTAATCTGGTATTTTTTTTAACATGCCACATAAAGCTTCTGGAGTTGAACCATCATAGTTCCTATCAAGTGAATGTGTTTCATGTGGTCTGCAGAGTATATCTGGATATCATTAAGTTACAAAACTATTCCCTATTCAAAAAATTTCATTCATGGAACACTGATTCATTTTGTGTGTACGACAGATGCTACAACTACATCTTTTTAACAAAAAGAATTATTAATTTTTTTATATCTCTATTAGTTCCTTAAAAAACCCCAATTGAAGCCTCCCTTTTAACGAAGAGGTACAGTCATTACATTGGCCATTTCTAACAATGTATGCCTCATTACATACCTGTTGACTACCACCTCTCCACTGAGAGACAGGGAGGATGTTTCACCATCTTTCCTCTAAAGTCCTGATGAGTTATTACTTTGATTAAAACTCTGAAGATATTTTTCATATCCTTACAATACATTATTAATATCACTGTATATATTGTTCTCCTGGTTCTGTTCACATGACTGCATCAGTTCATACAAGTCTTCCCAGCTTTCTCTGAATTTTTCATATTCCCCATTTCTTACATAAATTATACCTCAAATATGGTTTTATAATGACTCTCCAGCATGAATGCATATTGAGTTATATTCCCTGTAGCTGTCCCCCTCCCTCACCCCCACCATGTTCAGTTTGCTAAACATGAACTACTCTATGGCTGATTCTGCTAGACTTAGAGTCGGAGAGACTTGAGTTCAAATTCCACTTTTCCTGGGCAAGTCATTTAACCTATCTAATTCTTGGTTTCCTTATATGTCAAACGGAAATATTAATAGCAATTATATCACAAGGGGTGGGGTCTGTGATATATATGCTATCTTGTGAGATATGCACTATTTTGCGGCATATAAGCATATATGAAGTGCTGTGTAAATCTTATAGCACTATATAAATGCTATTATTATAAGGCCAGTCATCATGACCCCCATCACCACTAGATGCCAGATACAGGTTTGCTGAGGCCTTCAATAGGTGGGTACCTGAGTGATAGGATCTGAATGGAGGAGATATATACAGTAATCATATACAGTCTGCTGTTACCCTTGTGCCAGGTCGGCCCAATTTCCAAAACATTACTGAAGCTACCTGAGCCTGTCTGTGCCCATCTTGAATGTTTCAATAATTGAGGGGTCTCTGTTCAATTCAATTCAATAAGATTACATTAATTTGGAACCATATAACACTAAGGTCTCAGTTGTGTTATAAAATATTATGACAATGTCCTAGTCTGAAGTCCTCGGTCTCACTTAAATCAAAGACATAATCAGTCTTCCTTGAATAGATTATTTAATCAACTTCAAGGAAGCCATCTAGATCCTCTGAAACTAAGAAGAAGTCTTGTTTATGACAACAGAACCAGTAACGCAAATTGCTTTGTGTAATCCAATTAAGAGAGGCATCTCTTTTTTTTCATTTTTGACCAAATTGAAAGGAGAGTAGTAAAGGAAGAAGTAATTGGTTTCAGGAATATGTTTTCCCCCTCAAGGGTATGTAATCATTAACATTACTTTTGCTATATTTAATAAATAAATAAATAAAACCCTAAATTTAAGCTATGCTTTGGGTGGATTCTGCTATGGAATTTTCTTTTACTTTAGGATTATATAAAAGTAAACTGAAATTCCTTGTGGGAAAGAGGATTTCCATTTACAGAGGAAACTGCCTGTTTGGTCCCCGGTCCAAGGAGAAATAAATACTTGTATATTAATCGATTCTCTCTAACAGATTTTTGGCTAAAATGTGGAGCATAAAGCTTTTCTTGTGCAGTAAGCATCCTCCAAGGGCTGAGCAATAATAATACAAAGACAAAAATCAAATGATACCCACTCATAAAGAGCTTACATTCTACTGAGGGAAATAACATATAAACAAGTATGTGTTATAGTGGGAGGCAATTGGGCTGGGGATGATCAAGTGATTCAAAAAGTTACATCATATTGAAGGGAAATTTCCTGAGGGCCCCATGGAAGAAAGAAAAGGACTCCCTACAAAAGATCCACCAAAAGTTTTGAGGTCCCCCTTAACATATGTGCTCTGTGCTTTCGCTCATTTCCCCCTAGTTCCTATACATTCTTGTGGGAGAATGTGCTCTCAATTTGGGGGGAGTAATTTATATCTGTTCTTACTATGTACTATATACTGTTCTTACTATAAGATACTTAGTAAGTATCCATTTCTTAAAACTGATTAACCATGGATGACTAATTGATATCAATTGATGATCAGTAAGGAAGTAAACTAGGTAGGGGCTCATAAACTACAGTACTATAAAAATATATCCCAAACTCTAGGACTCAGTGGTGGGGAACCTGTGACCTCCAGGTCACATGTTGCCCTCTAGGTCCTCAAGTAAGGTCTTTTCAGGCAAAGGGCCACACTTCAGGACCTAGAGAAACACCCAAAGCCAAACAGGATCAACCCCTAAGGGCAGAAGGAGCCACCCACCCTCTGGGAACTCCTTGATAGTCTAAATGGAAACTGAGTGAGCCCAGATGCCATATTATCAAAGTCAAGAACATGCAAAACAAATGCAAAGATCACATTTTCCTCACTTTACAGCTGGGTCACAAATCAGGTCAGAGTATCACTTAGAGTAAATTGACAACTGATGGGTGCCTAGGCCTGTGAAAACAGTCATGGCAGAAGACATAATCACAGTAGGGTTATCCCATGCAGATTTTTAGGAAGAATTTCCAAAACATCTGTAACCCAAAGCTCAACTAATTAATCAACAAGTTGGGGGTTTTTGCTTATTTGTAAGAAAATCAGGGTTACATGACTTACCCAGAGTCACACAGCTACTAAGTATCAAGTATCTAAGGTCACATTTGAACTCAGGTCTTCCTGACTCCAGGGCCAATGCTGTATCCACTGTGTAACCTAGCTGCCCCAATAAGTATTAATTAAGTGTCCAGGTGGCACAGAGGATAGAACACCTAGAGTCAGAAAGACTCATCTTCCTGAACTCAAATCTGGCCTCAGATACTTACTAGTTATATTACCCTGGACAAGTCTCATAATTCCATTTGCCTCAGTTTTCCTCTTCTGTAAAGTGAGTTGGAGAAGGAAATGACAAATCAATGCAATATCTTTTATAAGAAAATCCCAAATGGGTCATGAAGAGTCGGACACAACTGAAATGATTGAACAACAAATGTGCCAGCCTGTGCTAGACACCAAAGATAATAAATATATATATATATATAATTGTATATATATGTAATTGTCTATATATGTAATTGCATATATATGTAATTGTATATTTATAATTTCATATATATGTAATTTTATATATATATAACTGTATATATACATATATATTGTATTTGCTAGTGCAACGTGGAATGCTAGTGGAAACGGAGTAACATATGTGAAAAGCAGAGAGGTCAGTCTACCTGGATGGCAGAGTGTGGGATAGGGAATAGTATCCAACAAGGATGGAAGATAATTGAGAGAAAGGTTGTATGAGGCTTTAATTGCTTAACAGAAGAGTTCATATTTCATTCTAGATATAACAGGTAATCACTGGAATTAATTGAGTGGTAGGATCACATAGTCCGATATACAGTTAAGGAAATCTAATTCCATAGCAACGGGTAGGATGGAGAGAGTAGACAGAGAGTTCATGAGCAGAAAGATCAATTCTATGAGGCTCTTCCAGTAATCCAGGTAACAGGCACTAAGGACCTGAAACGGTAGCTTTGTGAATGGAGAGAAGGGATGAGATATGAGAGAAGTTATCAAGGTAGAAATGGTCAGACTTAGCAACTGAGTAGATAAGTGACATGAGGGAAAGTGAGAAGTCCAAATTAATGCTGAGATCACAAACTTGGAAGACTAGAAGGAAGGTGTTGTTAAGATGAGCTGAATTTGTGCCATCTCTGGGGCATTCAGAGACATTCCATAATAGAAATAACACTACTTTCTATTTGACCCCAAATACATCCTGAAACAATCTTGCACATACATAAACGGTGGCAAAGAAATCTAAAAACTAGATATCTGACAATGCCTCCATGGAGCGATTTTGCCAATCCCAGGGAAACCTGTTCCATAAGTGCCCCTTTCTCAAGAACATTTATTCAAAATAGTATCTTTCCTATATCCAAACTATCCATAGCCCCAAGTACTAGGTTTGTGGTGGGTTTTGTCCTTCACTTGAGAAGATGATGCCATTGTGAATGTTAGCCATGATGATTGGTGTGTTGGGATAAAGCCCCATGCTGGATTGATTGATTTATTTTCCACATTGAGCACATGTAAAGTTTGTTGTTGGATTAGTTTCAACAGCAGCTGCCCTGTGAAGAGCCCACTGTGACTTCTGTGGCATTACCTCTTTGGTCTGATGGTCAGCCTGAAGTCTTGACTGCAAATAGTGAATCTATTTTTTATAGGCACTTGGCAGGCTGGTCTGTCAGCTGTGGTTTTCCCCCCTAGGCCCCCATAGATATGCTACATTGCTCAAGGCAATTCTTCAGTGAAGCCTGAACACATTCTTTTGGGTAATACTGGGCTGTTTGGACTCTTTCTCTCAATTCATATTCCGTTAGAGTAGGTAAAACATAATCACGCAATTACAGACTTCCAGAGCTGGAATAAAATCACCGGGCACAGTACAAAGACAGGCAAGTAGAGAGTGAAGGAAATTGTGTAAGTTTGCACTCTGAGCTTTGGGTATAAATTTCGGAGGATCCCTTTACCGCTGACAAATTGCACCAGCCAGCACCAGTCTCTCAAGGACTTGGGTTTGTATTTGTAGAGAGTAAGGTAAATGTTTCCCAAGTGGCTTGAGTTGCCACCTCAGTGTGAGACTGGGGACCTCTAAAGTCAGCTTGGGTCTAGTTACTCATTTGTTATCATGTCAATAGAAATATAGAGAAATCACAAGATCTGTTTTAAAAAAAAAATCATAAATAAAAAATATATCTTAGCAACCATTCCTCAGCATGCATCCCCATTCTCTGCTTCTTTATAATAATCTGGAAAAGAAGCTCATCACTCTATTTTATACCAGGAATAACTTACAAAATGAGGACAACATCACACTGTCTATCTTGTCAGTAGCTCACCTCACCCCCCATTAACTTAGCAGCCAGCTTGTTTATCTTCTAGTTTATCTAGTTAGTCTTCAGTTCTAAGTATGTAAATTTCCATAAACCAGGACCCTTCACTTACACACTCCCCCCCTCCAATATCCCTCTTGGTTCCAACTTCCTTCCTTCTTCCTTATCCTCACAATAATGAGCTCTACTCAGGACTAGCACAACGTCTCCAACGAATCTGAAGTCTCAGCTCTTGCCTTCATGTTTGACTCCCGGGGCCTAGGCCTCATAAGAAATGCAGTTACAGCATAAATATAGTATTCTTCTGAGGAAAGAAACATATGTTTATTCCAAAGCATACTGGGAAAAGTAGGTTTTTTTCTTATTTGATACCTGTTACACCTTTTATTAATTGCAAATCACCAGATTGCTACTAAAGGGAGAGGTTCCACTCACATACTCCATACCTACTTAGTAATATCTTCTAGAGTCCTGTTTGACTTGGTTCCAGGGGACAGAATGGACACTAATGGAAGAAAAACTTGATGTAAGGAAAAACTTTTTAACAACTAACGCTATTCAGAAATGGAATAGGTTGTCTTGGGAGGTAGTGTGTTTCCCCTCATTGAAGGGTTTTTTAGTGGAGGTTATATTTTGTTATCATTGTTGAGTCATTTTTCAGTCATGTCCAAACGCTTTGTGACCTCATTTGGGGTTTTCTTGGCAAACATACTGGAGTGGTTTGCCATTTCCTTCTTCAGCTCATTTTACAAATGAGGAAACTGAGGCAGATATGGTTAAGTGATTTGCCCAAGGTCACACAGTTAATAAGTGTCTGAGACCAGATTTGAACTCAGGTATATAAAATATGTATTTTATACATAAAATATAAATATATATAATAAAATATATAAGATCATGCTTAACTCCAGGCTCAGCACTCTATCTGCTGAACCACCTATTTCCCCTTAGCTGTCAACGATGTTCTAGAAGGAATTCCCATTCATGTATGTAGTGAACTTGTTGACCTTTGAAGTCTCTTCGAACTCTTACATTATGCAATTCAGTGACTTTATTTCCATATGTAAACGGAGAGCCTGAATGTTTAAGTATAATTTAATATTCACTACCTCAGTGATATCTATATGTGAAATATTGCAGATGAACGGTATACTCCTCAAAGGTAGAAACCATATATCAATTACCTTTGTATATCCTCTTATCTCTAAGGCACTGTTTTGTACATAGTTAAATGAATGATCAAAGGTCCACTGAAAGCCTTTGGTTGCAGATGATTACCCACAGGGTCACTCTTGTGGCTATGTAAACCACCTACAAACATTTGCAAAAATTACACAGAATTAGTGCTGAAGTAGTAGAGGGGTAAAATCAGAGCAAACTTTTCAATGATTATTTCAGCAACTCAGCAAAGGATTGATTGGTGAGGGAAGACACTGGAAGCAGAGAGAAAAATTAGGTGACTATTACAGTAGGCTAGGGAAGAACCAATGAGAACCTGAACCAAGCCGGTGGTTATATGAATAGAGAGAAAGGGATTGAGGTTGTGTAGGTAGAGTTGACAAGATTTGGCAACTGATTAGACATGGAGACTAAGAAAGGGGAAAATGTCACTGATGACCCTGAAGTTATCTGTGTGACTGGGGAGACAGTACTGCCTTTACCAGATATACAGAAGTTAGAAGGATGATTGGGCCAGGTTTAAAGGCAGGCATTCCTGTCTCCAGGCTGGGTGCTCTATCCACTGAGTCATCTCGTTGAGAGAGAGAGAGAGAGAGAGAGAGAGAGGGAGAGGGAGAGGGAGGGAGGGAGGGAGGGAGGGAGAGAGAGAGAGACGGAGAGGGAGAGAGAGAGAGAGGGAGAGGAGGGAGAGGGAGAGAGAGGGAGAGGGAGAGAGAGGGAGAGGGAGAGGGAGGGAGGGAGGGAGAGAGGGAGGGAGGGAGAGAGAGAGAGAGAGAGGTTGCTCTTGATTATATCTGCATGTAAGTGCCCTGGCAACTTCTTAAACAGGCCTATTCATCAAATGGACGTTACCTCACCCTAAGTGAGTTCCTGCATAAACTTTGACCTAAAGGAGCTAAGGTCTCCTAGTGCATTCTGGGTCATCTCCAGTCATCCTGATGAATATCTGGTAACTGGATTCAGATGGTTCTGGAGGAAAAGTGAGGCTGGTGACCTTGCACACCCTTGCCTCACTCAAAACAAAGTCAAGTGCAAGTCATGTCATCATTTCTCTGATGGCATGGTCTTCTTTGGCAATGAAGGATGAACACAACAAGGTAAGTGATAACTGAACACACAGGAGTAGATGAACTCACCGAGGAAGAGACTATATAGAGAAAAGAGGACCCAGGACTGAACCTTGGAAACAGCTTTGCTAAAGAGTCAGTAGCTGGGTAACTCTTCAGCAATGCAGACTGAGAAGTAAGACTTACAAGAAGTGGCAAAAGGAGTGGATAGACTTCTGGATTTGAAGTCAAGACAACCTATGCTCAAATCTCATCTTCAATACTGACTAGCAATATGGTCATGAGCAAGTTTCTTAATTCCATTCACTCAGTTTCCTCATCTGTAAAATAGGAATAGTAAGACCTATAGAATTCTCCTCATAGAATTGTTGTGAGACTCAAATGAAATGATGTATGCAAAGTACTTTTTAAATCTTAAAGTGCTAAGGTAAAAGAAGTGCTATGAGAGCCAAAGGAGGAGAGAATATTTAAGTAATAAGGCTAATAACTATATGAAAAGCTGAAGATAAGTCAATGAAGATGAATACTGAGAAAAGGCCAATAGGTTTAGTTGTAAGGAAAGGGATATGATTCTTACCCCCTTCCCCAATTCATTTGATGTGGATACAGTTGTAAGTGCTCATAATTGATGAGATTTGGATGTGTTAACAAAATGGTAATTCCCAGTGACACTTTTAACTGATTCAGAAGGGACAACATAATTGACTGAGCCCTGCCACTGGGGGCTTTAAAGGGTCAGTTAGTCAATAAATATTTATTAAGCACCTACTAAGTGTCAGGCACTGTGCTAAGAGTTTTAAGTAGCTGATCCCTATAGACAAGAGGCAGTTAATATCACTAAAAAGAGACAACAGTCATAGAAGAATTCAGGTCCTCATCTTTCAGGCGGGAAATGGGATTTCTCTCCTTTTTACACACACCCATTGCCCATGTTGTCTAGCAGTAATTGGTGTAATGAAAGAAACCCCTTCTAGCAGTATGAGGAACAGCGAGGGAACACAGACTATATACTCCAAGCTATATGCACCATGGTGTAGCGCCAATGCAATATTCATAGTGCCATGAATATCCCAGTGCAATTCCGAATCGCAAAATACAGCAGACTCTCCACATGGAAGACAGAACCAAAACATTTATTCAAACACCAGAAAGCCAAATCCATCATAGCAACAAAGAAATCTATACACAATAACAATGCAGAGGGCAACACCAGCCCTAAGCCCCAAGCCGACTAGGCTTCTCACAAACCAACTCCCTTAAACAAATCACAAACAGGCCCTCTTAAACAAAAAAACACCAACAAGCTCTCCCAGTCACATTGGTTGCTGCCTTTCCCAGCTCAGATTGCTCTCTGACTAACTTCCTCTCAGCTCTGCTCTAGCTCCATCTCTTCCTGTTCCACCTTTCTTGTTCCATGTGACGTGACTTATGTGACCCAGGCTTCCATGTGCCTTAAGCAGGTCACATGAGTGTAATAATGAATGGGAAAGATCTTCCCATTAAGAAGCCAAATTACATTGAGAATAAGCAAAAATGCATTATCAATACACATGGACATAGAAGTCACTTGAGGAAGGAAGCAGCTTTGAGGAACAGGCCCCCTGGAAGCAAAGAAGAAAGCTGACTATGAAGAGGAGCAGACCCAAGGAATCCATCGGAGCAACCCACCCATCAGAGGCACTGTACCCAAAGAATGTTCCAGGAAGAGAGAAAAGATTTCCAGGCCCTATAGTACCATGATTTCTGAGTTGTCTTTCACATGTGTGTCTTACTACTATTTGTGTCCACTCTTATCAGATATGCTATGTATATTTGTCAGAGAAATTCATGGGGGGTAGAGAATTTATATATGTGTGTGTACATATATGTGTGCATATGTATACATATGTGTGTATGATATGTATGTATATATCTATACATACATGTGTGTAAATACACATGTTGTATGTATATGCATACATATATACATCTACATACATATATATATATAGCTACTTTAGTAGTTACTGTTTTTACTATGCATCTTAAGTAAATGCTTTTCCAAGACCTAAATGTGTCCACTGGCTAATTGTTGATGGAAAGCACACCTGTGGGGGTTTGTCAGGAGGAAAGAACCACAGAGATAGCCCAGGACCTGACAATTATCCCTCCTACTCCTAGAACCCAACCAGAGTTTAGGTTCAAGTTGAGAGAATAACTTGAGAAAGAGACAGAGAGAGAAGGAGAGACAGAGACAGAGACAGAAAGACAGAGAGAGACAGAGAGAGATAGAATATTGGTGAGGGGCAAGCTACTGGAAGAGATAAGATCTTTCCAAGCTTCTTGGGCATCACTCCCCTTCATTTCAGGCAAACTGTCCTGCTCAGCGTTTCCTAAACTAGTCACTCTGTCACCTCTGTCCTACTACAATCTCCTCATTTCCACCCCCTAAAATCCCTGGCTCCCTTTCGGGCTCATCTGGAATATCATCTCTTATGGAATACCTTTCGTATTCTCCTTAGTTAGTGCCCTCCCTCTTCCCTTCAAATTATTTTGTTTTTAGTTCTCTTTACCCATTCTATGTTCTAGGAGAATGTAAGTACCTTGAGGGCAGAGACTGCTGTTCATTTTATACTTGCATCTTGACTATCAGCACAACAATTTGTCCATCATAAGTGCTTACCATGTACTTCATAGTATCACCCACTTAGAGGTGGGGTGCTCCTCAGAGGCAATCTATTTCAACCCCATCATTTATACCTTTGAAGACTCTCACAGAAATTGAATGATCTGCCCAGTGTCACACTGGTAATAAGTAGGAGATCTGAGATTCAAATCTAGGTCTTCCAGTCCAAATCCCAAAATCCATCACACTGTACGGAACTATCTCTGGGATCGAGGCAGATAGCTTAGTTGAGGCAAGAAGGGCCATTCCTACTGCAGAAATTGGAGGGAGACTGATAGATAAAGAGAGATGATTTGTAAAAGTATGGAATTGGGAAAATTAGGGAGCACATGACAGATGGCCTTAATTTTTTCATTAATTAGGAAGTATTGGATAGCTAAAATGAAATCATTTGTGTTGTAATTGCTATTGCATCTTTTGCAGATGTTAAACTTTCTAAATCCCCTGTGGTTGAGCCCCTGGGATCCTCTAAGACCTAGTGTAGAAATAATCTCTTTCATGCCTCTTTTTCTCCATAGAAAATTATATCAGCCTTCCATAAATGGCACTTTTTTCCATGGGGAGAAGGATGTATTTATCAATATGAGGAGCCAAGATTTGCATTGCTTCCCAACGTGAATCAACCCAACAGCGTATGAAGGGCAACAGATAAACCCAATTTTTAATAATTGGATGCTTTTTCTCATTTTGGTCTTGTTAGTTAATTCAGCTCAGTGCAATTAAATCTAGAGAGAAAGGGCATTCAGTTAAATGATTTTCCTCCCAGCCTCCAGCTTCTCTCTCCTTTCTGTACCAAAGAATCTTCAGAGGAGAAATTTTCCTTCTTCCTGTCCGAGGTACTGAATCCATAGGGGCTTAATTCATTTCTATGTGTGTTTTTGGAACTATCTCATTCTGCTCATTTCAGGAGTGTGGAGACCAAAGGTTACATGAAAGTGTTAGGAAAAGGTTTCATCAAAGTGGCTGAATTATTGACTCAATTGACTGATTAACTCATGTGAATGTGACCCTTGGAAGTGTTCCCTTAAGAAACTCTAGCGTTCAGTCCATTGTGCCAGCTCCTTATTTTGTCTTTTAAATCACCCTTTCTTTTCCTGAGACTTGCTGTGTACCCTAGACACACAATTAAATATTTATTCTCCACAATTCAAACACATGATCTTATACTAGCTAATCTTCCTATAGCCACCAGGATAATGTTTGACAAAAGAGAAGGGTCTTGGGTTTTGATATCTTAAAACAAACACAATTCCAGTTTATTATGGCAAGTCAATTTATCCCAGAATGACTTTCTGCTTTTATTTTTCATGTCCCACCAATTAGAACATTTTTCTGGAGTATTTCATAGGGAAGGCATTCCTGGACATGAATGGGTAATTACAGTACAGAATCACAAAATGCCAATGATTTTAGAGCTGGAAAGGACTTTAGAAATCATCTAAGGACCCTTTTAGAGTTCACTTTTTTTTGGAAAGACATCAGCAAATTACAGTGCACCCAAAAGGAGATGACAAGGATCATGAGGGGACTGGAGATTATATGGATTTTACCTAAAGAAATAGTGATATTTCTCCTGGAGAAGAAAAGATTAAGAAGGTGATAACTTTCTTTAAGGATGTGATGGTTTGCCTTCTGGAAGAGATATTAGACTTGTTCTCCTTGATGCCAGTGACTGGGAGATACAAAATACAAATACAAAAGCTGATTTGGGTTTGAAAAACTTTGTAAAAATTAGAGATTGCCCAAGTGTGATGATCTGCCTTGGGAGCTAGTGGTTTTCCACCTATGACCAGAAGACTTCAAGCATAGAGACTAGATGACTACTTTCAGGAATATTAGAGGGTTTTTGTGTTCTGAAGTAGATTATAATAGATGACCTTTAAGATTCCTCCCCCCGTCCCAATTCCATGAGTCTAGGGTCTAGTCCAATGTCTCACTTTACAGAAGCACAGAAAGACAACAGCTAATAAGTGACAATCTAAGGTCTAGAACTCATGTCTTAATTCTTAGTCAAAGATTCTTTCTACTAAGCATGTGTTTTTTCATTTAACTCCAAACCTCAACACATGATGAATTATGTTCTCAGATCCAAGTAAGAAAACAAACCCCTTGTGATGGGAACAATCTCCTATGTCTCATCTTCCCTCCACTCCCCATGTGAGTTAGATTAGTTTTCTTTTTCTTTAAAAAAACATTGAAATTCTTCTTGAAATGTGATTGTCCCAGAAGACCAAGTTAGGACCCTTGACTATGATTTCTGGTCACCTAGGTACAACACAACCAAGAGATAAGGGGCTAGATCCATTCCCTGAAGCTTTTAACAGCAGACTAACAGCATGAATAAGACAGGAAAACTGGGTTCCACTCAATCAGTGCTTTATCCTAGATGAACTGCCCGTTCCTTTTTGCAACATCCTTTCCCTAAGGCTAACTAGACTTCCTTTTCTTAGCTATTATATGGATTATGAGTGTCTCATACATTCCAATTTTGGACTTGAACTATGAGGGGATATTGGCCCAGCTTATTACAACCCCTGAAATCTCTATGACACTATATGGATCTTCACAGAGAGCCTTAAGCAATTGTCTGACTACCAAAAAATTAGTCCAACAAATATATGTAGTAATCAATAAGAAAGGGTGTTTTGGCAGTAACTGCCATAATTCCCATGCCTCTCTCTGTTCCCAGAGTAACTATCTACCACTCACTTCTTGGTGGCAACACCCTTTTCTATCCAGAATATGAGTTGATGTTTTCACTAATCAGATCCATGGCTCAGCTCACATTCAATTAGCTCCTCCCTCGGTCCCCTTTTTCCACTGTGTTTCCTTTGAGATACCAAGACATATTTGTTACAGACTTTTAAATTAGAATAGCAGAAATTAATCCCAAGTGACGTAAATGAACCTAGCACTTGCATCTCTAGACCATGCTCTCCCTTCAGTTTCCAAATATACCCCTAGCACCAGATGAGTCAGAAGCCCAGAAAATCAGCTCCCTCTCATTACTCCCACTTGGGAATTGATAACAATGTTTGTTGTCATTGTTCAGTTGTTTCAGTCACGTCCGAGTCTTCATGATCCCATTTGGGTGTTTTTGGTAAAGATACTGAAGTGGTTTGCCATTTCCTTCTCTAGCTCATTTTACAGATGAAGAAACCAAGGCAAACAGGACTATGTGACTTGCCGAGAGTTACACAGCTAGTGAGGTCAATTTTGAACTCATACTTCATTTAGGCTCTTGAGCTCTATCCACTATGCCACCTAGCTGTGTTTATTCAGGTCTTGTCAGAGATGGCAAGACCCCTGTAATAAATCAATGTTGTGGATATGATCCAAGAACTCTGCTCACTCACTGATCTATTTCCCAAGGCTTTACTTTTAATTCCATAATTTCAGTACTCTCAGATACAGACATTTAATTTGCTTCTCTGTCCCTGTAGCACTGGACAGTTATAAGAAAGCTTCTCACAGGATGCCAACTTCCAATCTATCATAGTCTCTTTGCATTGGCTAGAGGGAGAAAAAGAACTGATTCTCACAAGCAAGTTTTCATTTTTCCAGTTTTTCTCCTTCAGGTTCTAATTCATCCCTCTTAACCACACCTCCCCCATGTCATGTTCAAATTCTTCTATCAACTGAACAACACCACATGTTTCTCAGCTGTGCTCACCTCCAAAGGTTGGTGTAGGTAGAGAATAAATGTTACATCTTCACTCCAGAAAAAAATCAATCCTTGCAAATTCCATGGGTTATACTTGACATCTGTGACTACGTATTATAAGCATCATAACTAAGCATATCCTCAGCTGGTCTTCATCATATACATTCCAACCTTAAAACGTACTCAATCAGCATCCCAGTCAAATAAAGGAAGAGCTTCCAGGAATGAGTAGTGGAGGACTCTTATTCCCACCTTCCACTTCAGAATAGTATCCCCCAATTACTTACTATTGACCATGGTTTCTCAGGGGTTCAGAGTATGTGATGATGAAAAGTCATCTGGGTGCTGAGCCAAAATTCAATAGAAATTCCAAGGGACGATCCCTGCCCCTCAGTCCTCTTCTTTCCTCAGGCTTCTTCTTCAAGGATATTTCTTGCCTTGAAGTAAATGGATGACTCTCTCAGCTCTACAGAGGGTAGAAAATGGATTATACTACCCCCTACCTAATTTGCAAGGCATGAGATCATGAGATCATCTCTTATGCAAGCCTGTGCCTGGGATGGAGCCACTTTCCAAAAATGTAGTTTTTCCTTGAGTACCCTGAGAAAATGTCAAAAGTATCTTACCCCATCTTAAGCACCCTAGCAGCAGAGTAGTGAAGAAGGAAGTAATTGTGGTGACAAGAGCAGAAAAGAAGACCAGCAGAAAGGGAAAGTTACTTGCAGAGGGAGAGAGAGAGAAAGAAAGAGTCTTCCGGAAACAAAGAGCCCACTGTGCTCAGTGGAGATGAAATGTAAAATCATTAATTAGCAGCCTTAGTCATGTGTCCCAATTATGTCTTCCTAACTCCAGGACCAGGGTTCAAATCCAGGTTAGGACCTCCTAACTATACTTAAATAGTCACAATAATAGATAACATTTACACAGTGCCTTGAAAATTTCAAAACACTATACAACAGTATTTTAACAACTCAACTGGTTGTACGAGGAGAGATAAGGTTCTAGATTCACTTCTAATTATTTTGTGGTTATTTGCTGCTCAGCATTCCATTTTATGTATGATGATCATACCTAACATTTATGTAGCACCTACTATGTGCTAGATATTAAACCTTTCACAAATATTTGATTCTATCAATAGCTTTAGGAGAAGGGTGCTATTATATCTTCATTTTTAAAATGAGGCAAATAGGTTAAGTGACTTGCCCAAAGTAAGTATCTGAAGCCAGATTTGAACTTTGCTCTTTCTGACTCCAGGTCAAGTGCTCTATCCATTCCATCACCTAGTTGCCTGATGCGGCTTATTATCCTTTGAAACCCACCAAAGTTATTGTTTACTCAGTATTTTTTAAAATGGCAATTGAGAATACACTCTGGAGTAAGTCATCCTGTATGCAGAAAGGATAATCATTTTGCTCTGACATCTCTTTTCCTGCTCAGAAATTATGATCTATGCCCGAGGCTATCAAACATCAGTGGATGGAATTATTCACAGAGGGTTGATGGTTCAAGTGGTAAATCCAGGCATTTGCAAAATGTTGACCCAAGTGAGTCAGCACAGAAAGCTTGATCTTTCAGTTTGATGAAAATGTAATTTTATGGATGTCAAGTCTAAGTTCAAAAGTGACATATAGTGTCATACAGATAAATAATTTTGCCAACAGCAATGCCATACTTCATAAGCACATGTCTGGCCAAAAGTGACTATCAGGTTGACTAAGCAGAGAGCTGACTAATAAATGCACTCTTTATCTCTTTCTTTGTATGAGTCATTTTTGAGGAATGAATAATGGACACCCATCTGAGAGCTGTATTAATATCCCAAGTCAACATCCAATATAAAAATAACAATCTATAGCTAAGGAAATACCTTCCTCATATTTTGCCTTTCTCATAGAGGTTTAATTAGATCTTTTAAATATCTATTTAAATATATTTGAACATGAAATAAAGATGAATGAATATACCTCAGAATCAACAAGTCTTAAGGCTGGAAGAGAACTCTGAGTTTATCTAGTGTAACTTTTCTCTAGTTGAGAATTCCTTCCACAACATCGCAGTAAGTATTCATCTAGTTTAACTTTTCTCACCTAAGAATCTGAAAGTCCTTTAGGGGGTCTGCAAAGTCAAAAACTTTTTTGAATAATAATACCAAGATGTTATTTATATTTTTCACTCTCATTCTCACTAGTACACAATGATGTTTTCCACATGCCCTGTGAATTAAAGTTTTCTCGGCAAATATGAAAATTGGGTCACATCTCAATAGATATTACTCACATAAACAAAAGATCTCATCAGTTGTTAAGGATGTGAGAGTCCCGAGACCAAAAATTTTGAGAACCACTTATCTAGCCTTTGCTTGAGAGTGTTAGGTGACTGCGAACTCACTTCATTCAGGGGCAACCAATTTCACCTTTGGATGGCTATTTTTTAGAATTTCTTTTTCTTATATCATGCCAAAATGTCTTGTCTGAAGCTTCTACCCATTAGCTGTCCTTTGAGACCAAGCAGAGTAAGTCTGATGTCTTTTCCACATCAGAGTCCATTAAAAATTTGAAAATAGTTATCCTATCTCCTCTAAGCCTTCTTTGCTCCAAAATCACTATCACTAGTCCCTTCAACACCTATGGACTGGTCTCTATGCCCCTCATTATCTCTGTTGCCCTCCTTGACATACTTTCCAGCTTATCAACATGTGGCTCTAGGCACTGAACACAATAACCCAGACACAGAATGAACAGGCCATCATAGTTTAGCTTTAGTACTAAGGACAGGTAGTAGGTGGATGTCATTGTCCTGGGTCCTAATGAGTTACTTCCTCTTAGATCTGTCTCAAAACTTGCTTCATCTAAATGGCCTTCTAAGATCAGCATTCCTCTACTTTGGTCATTCCTTTTTCTCTCTCTCTCCAATTTTCTCTCTCTCCAAAGATTCTGTGAGTAAAGGATGAATTTGGATTTGTATAAATGGTTCTTTGCATCATATTTGTCATTTTAGCCAATCAAACAATCAATTAACATATATTGATTAAGCTTAGACTAGTCACTGGGATTACAAAGACAAAAATGAAAGTCTCACCTCTCATAAAGCTAACACTGTGATGGAGTAAAAACACATGCACACACACATATACATACATATACATATGTGTGTGTATGTATGTATTATGTAGTAGTCAGTTTGGGAGACTAATTCCTCTGTGGAAAGAAAGAGAAAGTTCTCAGTGACTAAGCCGGATGAGTTTCTGGGAGACATTATGCCAAAGTTTTGTTCCTTTTCATCTAGGGAGAGACTGAGAGACTCTTGGGAAAGACTGTAGGGGCACAGACATACCAGACTGGGAAGAGATACTGGGCAGAGAGTTTGGACTAAGAGCCAACGTGGCAGCATAGACTGTATTTTCTTTATGGATTTGCAGTGGTTGAGGAAGGCAAGAAATTGGAATGAAGGCTGAATGGGGGATTGAAATGAGTTTATTGAGCAAGAAAGAGAAGGAAATGAGATGTACTGGGAGAGACAAAATAAAGAGCATCAGCTGGTTAGCGTTGAGAATGCATGGGTTTCTTGTGGTCAATTCTGCCACAGAGGCAGAAAGGGCAACTGAGACCAGCTAATGAGGCACATCCAACTAGTGAAAAATGTCTCCTCTGATAATCCATACATATTGTGAAGTACTTCTTTCCATTCCTGCAGACTAAGAGGATGGAAGTTTAATTCAAAGTTTTTTCTGCTCTTTGAAATTGTTTACTTGTTGCATTAGTTAGTAACAAAGTTCTTTAGATAAAGGACTGATCCCAACTCTTCCTAGTTCACTTTCTATATTCAGGTCTGAGCTCTACAGGTCACCAGAGATTTCCTCATCATGCCGTTTAATTCAGCCTTAGATCACACCTTCCCACCTCCCTCAGTCTCCTCTCCCCTCTGACTGTAGGGCTGGAGGGTAGAACACTCAACTCCTCCCAAAGCTTTCCTTTATAGAGGGCACAAACTGAACTGTGTAGTTCACTCCATCTTCCATCTACTGTTCTGCTTGGTCTGAACTCCATAAAATAAAATGTCATGGGCCAGACATCCCTGTGTGTCCCATCTCCTTTCCAGCTTCCTTTTCTGTATTATTTTCTCTGGCGCATAGTAGGCACTTAATAAATTTTTATTGAATTAAATCAAATGGTAGTGTGCTTCATTATTTCTGAAGGGGAAGGCAGAAAGGAGGCTGTGAATTGTCTGTGGTACATAGAGATAAAGGAATAGAAGTTCAGACCTTCTGTCTGAGTCATCAGGACTATATCAGTGTTTCATCTCAATGTTAGAGAAATCTTACAGATATTGGTGATTACTACATTTATAAAACTCCCATGCAGGATAACAAATCAT
Source organism: Potorous gilbertii (assembly GCA_028658325.1). Taxonomy (NCBI): domain Eukaryota; kingdom Metazoa; phylum Chordata; class Mammalia; order Diprotodontia; family Potoroidae; genus Potorous; species Potorous gilbertii. Next base: position 187,785,216 of record CM053770.1, on the reverse strand, counting down.
GTGAATCTAGATCAAAGGTCAGCAAACTATATGATCTGAAGACCAAATCTAGCCCTTCACCTTTCTAGCTAAGAATAGTGGGGGGTGGGGGGGTTACATTTATAAACACAATAAAACTTCATTTAAAAAAAAATTAGCCCTGGTGTAGATGTAAAGAGACCATTAACTCTAGGCAGATCCAAACCATAAATCCTAGGCAATGCTTAAGGGGAGGAAGGAGCCTGGCTAAGAGAACCTAAGAACTTCCCTCAGCACCAAATGCCTCAAACAAGTTAACTCTCCCATCCTTGCTTTCTCTTTGAAAAGTCATCAGCTCTATTGACTCTGAATGAGAAGTTGAATAAAAATGTGAGCTAAAGGAAATTCAATCCCCCTCAGGCCCTGAAAGAAGAAGATGGAAAAGGGTAGCTCTGTCCAAAAAAAGGTGGGTGACATCCAAGAGAAAGTTGTTTTCTGATGACCTAAACACCTCCAAACCTTACCTGACAGCCTACATCATTACAAAATGTATGCAAAGTAAATACATAATAATTGGCAGGGTGGGGATGGACTAACAACTGGAGGGTGAGAAAAGGCCTCTTGTAAAAGAGGGAACTGAAGGAAGCTACAGACTCCATGCAGTGGAAGAAAGGAGGCTGAACCTTCCACACACATATCAGGGTAAGGGTGTGCTGGAGCTGGTTTGAATTGACCCACAAGGGTAATTGTTAAATTTTAGCATGAATATTTACACTTCAGATATAGGTGAATTAGGGCTTGATTTTTGATTTTTTTTTGTATACTCTCTAGAAGACTTAAGAATATGGTGGAGAAAATATTAATAATGTGGACTAAACTTTCAAGAATATTACGCATACATTTTTTCCCAAAGAGCCATCGGTTAAACGTTTACCAATATAATACAATACCCTACAATGGAAAGCTAATGTGTAAATCATAGAAATAAGAGATAGAATATCACGTATGGGGAACATCAAGTAAGCCAGTTTGGATGGACCATAGTGTAAGTATAGAGAGGCAGGGACAGATGAAGGGAAGGCATAGAGGGGGAGAAAGGAAAAAGGAAAGGAGTAATGTATAACGGGCCTAGAAAGGTATAACATATTGCAATGCCAGTCAAGCCCATATTGAGAGATGTGGTCCTTTTAGATTATCATTTTAGTAGTTATCTGGAGAATGGGTTGGAGAGGAGAAAGGATCTTAGAGTCCATCTAATCTCACTTTTAGTGACAGGGAACCCACTATGATTCTTCATAAGAGAATCCAATAGTGTGTTCATTTCATTTTAACAGACACACAACAGCAACCTTATGCAGATTACTATTCTAAGGACTGGATTAGATAAAAAATTTAAATAAAATGTGGTCCCTGACCTTATGGAGTTTATAGTCTGGAAGGGTGGGATTCCATGATAAAGACAAATTGCTATGATACACAACAATATATGCTAAGTACATCAGAGAGGTTTCCCACAAAGTGCTACATCTTGTTTTCTCAAATAGATTATAAATGGTTGGGGCTGAAGGGAGTCATATTTTCCATTCATATATAGATATATATAGATATTTGTGTATATATACATATATATGTATATGCACATCTTTACATATAGACATATGTATATGTGTGTGTTTCCCCACCCTCCAGAGTCCAGTAAAGTGTTCCATATACAAGGTGCCTTAAATGGATGTTTAGTAAATGAATGACATTAGAAAAAGAAGCTGGTAGATTTAGATTATTTTAAATATTTCTTCAGAAATTGGATTCTTTCCCAATAGAATAAAAAGTTGGCAAGCATGGACCTCCTATGATATGCTGGTTCAGAGAAGAAAGGACAGCTTTACTTTGTCACCTGGCTTGAACTCATGAGATACTTATCACCCTATGAGCAAGAGTTCAAAAGGCAAACAGATGCTGCAATATTGGTTCCCACTGAGGACCGAAGAAGAAGCATTTGTATCCCCTATAGAAGGGGCTATTGGCCTCATCACAATCTCATGCATCTTCAAATTGGTGGTAATATCATTAAGTACACCTTCTGAGAGAAGCAAGTCATGGAAAGATGATTGATCTTATAATCAGGTCTGGGTTCAAATTTCAATTCTGTATGACCCATCAGAGCCTCACTTAATTTTTCTATAAAATGGATGTAATAAGGCACCCATTGCTTAAGAAAGCAGTTTATAAACTTTTAGGAACTATGTGAATTCTTATATCAAGGATCTTTGTTTTCATTGATGCAGGAACTCTCACCAACAGCAAACTCCTCTCACTTAAAATTTTAGAGAGGTACCTAACACTCGGACATGTTCAGTGCCAAAGGGAGGATTTGGGCCAGGTCCTCCTGATTCCAAGTCCAACACCCAATCCATTATACCGCACTGCCCTTACCCTAATCTCTATGAATTACATAATACATCTTCCACAGCTTTAAGCAATGAAATTTGTAAATTTCTATATAGGGATGTATTGTATTTTTGAGGTGATATCAAGGCTGTCTGGAAACTAAGGGAGATACTTTTCTTCAAGAATCAATGGATTTAGAATTGTAAAGGACTAGACAGAACATGTTTCCCAACGCTTTAATTTTTCACATCGGGAAACTTAGAAAGGTGACTTGCCTACAATCACATGGGAAATAGTAGCAGAACTGAGATTTCAGTCCAGGGCCCCCCTCCCACCCCATTTCAGACCCTGTGGTTTTTCCATTATGGCTGTTACCATATTGCCATTTTGCGTGGTGATACACTTAATCTTGAACATTAAAATGGTGACAAAATTTGTGAAAGTCTGAGAGTTTTGCATAAACATGGAGGCTGCTTATGGACTGATGTTTTCAGACTTTGAGTTAATAAGTGGGATTGTGGATTCAGTTTGTTCTCATTCGAGCAGTCTGCTAAATAAAACCCAAATGGTGGGGGAGAAATTCCCTATGTTTATTTTATTTGTTATCCAACCTTTTATCTCATCTCTCAAAACCCTCTAATGGTGGACCCTATGGAGGGATATGCTGGCAAATATGTAACAATCAGGTCTACAAAAACTGTAGAACACACAAGTAAGTTTAATCTGCATTGACATTTCTCCATGGCTTTGTTAAGCCTAGACAATCAACAAACAATAAAGCAAGCCCTGATTTGTAGCATTTGCCAATTTCCAAGGCATAAATGCTCACGCTGAAAATTTAACAGTTGACTGACTCACATGCCAGTTGGCTCCAATATATCCCTGTTCTTACTGTAACTTATAGCATCTTTCACTTTTCCAGACCATACTTCATTTTACTCTCTTCTGTGATCAATCCAACAATTCATATTGAATTTTTTTCATTCTATCCCTACACTCTAAGTAAAAGTTTCTTGCTTAAGGGAACTTGCTTATGGATATGCCATATGTTATGTTTCTGGATTAAGGTCAACTGTCCATTAGTTTCATTCTGCTCTCCCAAGGAACATTGTGAATCCTTCTATTGTGAAGTTAGACACACTTCAAAGAAGTTCAATTTTTACCTACTCTGCAGTCCATTTTTTGCATTCACTGTTTCATTCTTATTCCCCTAAGAGTAATTCAAGAGAGGTTGTACAAATTTAACCTCTTTGGCAAAAATTTTCCTCCAAATGCATCTTTCATTGCTTGACAGTCCCCGTGAGGAGCTCATACTAAGCCAAGGTCTTGATTAGGGTATTGGTTCTGCTTCAAGGAAAATTGATATAGTCCAGTTTGTCATATTTGGTTAGGAAGATTTTTAGCTATCTCCTTTCTGCTGGGGACTCAGCTTGGACCTCTTTCCTGACGTATCCCATTCTGACAGTGCTCATTCTGAGAATAAGTTGAAGTATTGGTCATGAAATTGAGAAATATTATGTATTATTCCAAGATGATAGTTCTTGATACTGACCTCCATATATTGGTATCATCCAAAGCTTTCAGATTCCCTGTGGCCTGCTGAATAAAGTAAGCAACTCCTTATCCTAACATTCAAGCTCCTTCATAATCTAGCTGCAAGCTACTATTCCAGTGTTTTCTCCTTTTATGCTCCATCACATCTTGTATATTCCAGGAAAATTGGATTGCTCATTCATCTATTTCTGTTTTACTCTTTTCAGTCTTTGTGCTTTTGCATGTGTACTTCTGAATGTCTAGAATGGACCATTGAAGGTTCCCCTTCCCTTCAAGGCCAAATCCAGGCATTACACCTTCTTTAAGTTTTCCCTTACCTCCCCTGGCGATAGTACTGTTCCTCACCAAATTTCTCATAGCATTTTGACAGATCCCTCCTTTACAATTAGAGCACCCATTCTTATGTATGTGTATGTATCATCTCAGTATGATTTGTATGGATAACCCTTATGTTAAAGACTCCCCCTGCTGTAAGTGGGTACATTTTGAGATACTTCCCAGTTCCTTGGCCCCAGTAAGAAGCTCTAGGAAGTTCAGTATCTGAATGACCACTTCCCTATCCTAGAGACATGCTAAATTCCCTTATAAGCATACAGTCTCATAAAATTCAAATTCAAAAAAAATGAACAGTTTTATTTATGAGTTAATGGAAATAGAAAGGATTCATATCTGAGTTCATAGAAAGTAGAATTATTAAGGAATGAACAACTGTCATGTACATGTGAACATATAAATGTATGTATAAACAAATAATATGTATACATAATATGCATATATAATGGAAGTAGACCACAGCCTATAGAATATATGTAAAGGTGAGCTCCCCGGCCACTTTCATGGCCACATATGCTCAGTACTGAAGGATTTGGGGAATGTTACAACATTCGCTTATTCTCCAAGACAGCAGAAGGAGAAGAGGTGGTCACTGAGCTAGGGAAAGCATTCAGTAGATTTTAAAGGGAGAGACAATATCCACTTTCACTCTCTTTTTCCTTTCTCTTCCTCAATTAATTTTTTTAGTTTTCAACATTTTCACTTCCACAAGATTTTAAGTTCCAAATTTTCTCCCCATTTCTCCCCTCCCCCCACCCCAAGACAGTGAGCATTCTGATTATCCCTTCCCCCAATCTGACCTCCCTTCTATCACTCCCTCTTCTCTTATCCTCTTGCCTTCTATTTTCCTGTAGGGCAAGATAGATTTCTATACCCCATTGCCTCTATATCTTATTTCCCAGTTGAAAACAATTTTTAACATTCATTGTTAAAACTTTGAGTTCCACATTCTATCCCTTCCTCTCTCCCCACCCTCATTGAGAAGGCAAGCAATTTGACGTAGGTTATACTTCCATAACAGTCATGTTGTGAAAGACTAACTATATTTCCCTCCATCCTGTCCTGCCCCTCCCATTTATTCTATTCTCTCCTTTGAACCTATATTTTTTCCTTCCATATGTGCCTAGGAGCTTCTTTAAAACTTCCAAGAGGTAAGAAGGGCTCCACCCCCATTTCTCCCTGCTCTTTTCAGCAGCACCCCTATGCACGGCTAGGTGAGCCTGAGACTGAATTTTGACACTATAGTGGCCCCATCTGATTTGTGTTTCATTTCTTGGGCACAGGTGACTGCAGAGTGATTGTGAAAGAGGAATTTTTTATCCTAGGCACTACATTGAGATTTTGGGAATTCCTGGGGTTTTTAATCAGTGCTGACTGATGGCAGAAACAGAATGACAGCTACGTACTTTTCAGAGATGACCATCACCTGTTTGCCAGAAGACATGGACCTTAACAGAGCTGCTCAAAATGTGCAGGACTGAGGTGAAGATGAAACAGCTGTTCATCAGAGTCACAAAACATTTCATATTTTAATGTTTTAAGTATCAACTCTAACTTATAATGGAAGTTATGGGTTACTAATTTCTGTTTCAAGACTTTGAGTGTTTTGCACTTTAAGCATTCCTTTGATCTGGAGAAAGTGAATAACTAACCTTTACCTTATCTTCATTGAATAATAATAATAAATTATAATGTGTTGAATCATTTTCAGTCATGTCCAAGTCTTCATGACCCCTTTTGGGGTTTTCTTGACAAAGATACTGGAATGGTTTGCCATTTCCATCTCCAGCACATTTTACATATGAGCAATCTGAGGCAAACAGCATTAAGTCGCTTGCCCAGGGTCACACAACCAGTAAGTGTCTGGGGCCAGATCTGAGCTCAGGAAGATGAGTCTTCCACACTTCAGGCCCAGCACTCTATGCACTATAGTGCCGCCTAGCTGCCCCTAATAATATCATGATATATATCATATGTGAGATGATGTAATGAAATTATGGAACATAAAGTGATATAATGTAGTGTAATATAAATATATATGATGATGATAACAGCTCACATTTATATACTGCTTATTATGTGCTAAGCACTGTGCAAAGTGCTTTACAATTTTTATGTCATTTGATCCTCATAAGACTCACCTTTTGGGTGATCTTAGACATAAATTAAGTTTTATTAGAATGATTTCCAAAGGACTCTATAGTAGGGGCATTAAGAACCAGGGGTAATGAAAAAGATCCTGCCCCTTCTCTTGAAAAACCAGGTTCCCCTAAGATGGACCCTGGTCCAAGTAGGTTGAGTAGTTGGAGTTCCTTAAAAAGAGAGCACTGTAGCTCATCTTAGCCCAGCAGGTCTTATATATGTGAGGAGCTAGATTAGACAGATAGGGAGAGAGAGAGAGAGGAGATGATACAGATGTAGATTGACATAGATACAGATAAATGTGTATATGTGTGTATACATATGTATATATGTATATGTGTGTGTATATCACAAAAAGATATCATCCTAGGGTTTTAGACGTAGAAAACAGCTCAGTAAGTTTTTAATCTGAACAGCTTCTGAAAATGAATCTTCAACTGCACATATCTAATATATGTCCATTCAGTTTCTCCTTAAATTTCACCCATGAAGAACAAAGCAGAACCTCCCACTTTTAAACAATTTATTATAAGGAAGTTTTTTTCTGCTACCAAGTCTAAATTTATCTCATCACAGCTTTCACCTACTGCTCCTCTGAAGCCAAACAAAATAAGTTTAACCCATCTTCCACATGACAACTTTCCAAATACGCAAATACAGAAATCACAGTCCACCTAAGTCTTTCCTCATCGTGACCAACAGGTCTAGTCCCATGGACTTCAGGCCCTTCACCATCCTGGTGGTTGTCCCTTGGATGCTCTAGAGCTTACCACTATCCTTCTTAAATATTGGTGCCCCGGACTGAACACAACACTGTACCTGTGGTCTGACTTGGACAGAGTAGAGCACTACAATTTCTAGTAGCTGTGCCTGTCTTTTTTATGTTTTTAACTTTAACTATTTTTTAACTTTTTATATGTAAAGATTTTGCATATCTGTCCAATGAAAAGTGTTTTTATTTATTTTAAAAATAATAATATCTTAATTTTACCTTTCCTAAGTGAGCCATCTCTTGAAAAAAATAATTATAAAGCAAAAGAAATTAGAGTGATTCAGTAAAGCTAACCAGTGAATTAACTGTGACTGACAATGTATTCAATGATCCAAATTCATAGTCTCTCACCTATAAAGAGAAACTTAGGAGGTTTACTTTCTCATTTCTTTGGTGCTAAGATTGATTGTTAACATTATGTAACATTCAATTCTTTAGTTTTCTTTCTATTTATTGTTGCAGTTATTAGGTATATTATTTTCCCAGCTCTGCTTGATTTACTTTCTGTGTGTGTGTGTGTGTGTGTGTGTGTATACCTGTCTTAATACAGCCCAAGTTTTTCTCCTACTACATCACCTTATTGACTCTTATTGAGCTTATTAAGACCTCTTGGTCATTTTTAGACAAACTCCTCTCCAACTATATCTCCCTTATACTGTACTTGTAAAGTTGGGGGGGGGGGCTAATTCACATTTAATACTTTATATTTACCTCTATTGAATTTTCTTAGATTCACACTAATTCTCTAGCCTAACAATACTTTTTTTGAATTCTAACTCTTTTACCCAGTGTATTAGCCAGACATCCCTCTAAGGTTTGTGTCATCTGAAAACTGGATGAGCATGCCACCTATGCCTTTATTCAAGTCATTGATAAAAATATTAAATAACACAGGGCCAAACACAAATTCACTGCCCTGGAGACTGCCTGCCAAACTTACATTGACCCTTAATGACTGACCTTAGATCCATCCCTTTAACCAGTTTCAATTTCATGTAAATACATCATCCACTAGCTCATATCTTTTCATTTGTTTCCACAAGAATAATATAACACATTTTATGAAATGTTTTATTAAAATATAAGTGAAAATGTATCCCTCTCACAGCCCATGATCTGCTCATTTAATAACTGTCCCCCCAAAAAAGGAGATACAGTGAGTCAGGAGGTTTGAAAAGGGTCAAAAGTAGTACCTATGATTTCTTTGATCATTGTTTTGGTATATTTCCCTCTGAGATGTTTTTAAATTAATCCATGAATACCTTAAAAATTTTCTCAACTCTAGAACAAATTTTTTCCCACATAACTGGACAAGTACAGCTACAATTGCTGAATTCATTTTCACAAATGCCATTGTTACGTCCTCACATGATATTTTGGGTACTGAGGTGGAAGATTCCAAATGTGCTGGCTTGTACTATTGTCTCTGATGAGAACAGATTGCTATCAAAGCTTTGGAAGATTGGTTCCAGTTCATAATTATTTGTTACCTTTCTCCCAGCTTCATGCACAAATTATCTCAAGGTCATTTGCTTAATGGGGTCTCACGCCAAGCTCTCTACAGAATCTTTCCTCCCCTCCCTGCCACAATTGCTTTTTTAGGATATTTGCTCATCCCCTTGTATAGTGCTCATGTGTATAAACAAAGTCTTCAAAGACTGCTTAAGAGTTTTGTGCCAATATATGATGAGTTGATTATTCAAGGAGACAATGAAGAGACTCATGGCAAACTCTGAACATCATAAAAATGAAATTAACTATATTTTAACAGAAAAAATATAATAATCATTTCAGAATCATCTGTATGTAGTCATCAATATCAAATTATAGGAAAGAATAAAGAAAAAGGGTAAATCCTGGGTGGAATTCTTTAAATGCAGAAATTAGTTTTTATTTAAATATATTTATTTATTTAAATATTCTGTCAATACCTAAAAATTGGAACTCAATGCAATTTTTTAGCTGATGTTTTTTAAACTCTTTTATCATCTTCCTCCATTATACTGTTTTATAAATGAACTTTTATTCCAAACTGTGTTGTCCTTCTGGGAGGAAGGATAGTATAGTGGAAAGTGCACTGACTCTAAGATTGTAGTATCAGAATTCAAATCCTGCTTGTGACATTTAGCTGTGTGATCATGGACAAGACATTTATTCTCATCAGTCCTTTTTCTTCCTCTGTAAAGTAATGGGATTGGACCAAATGGCCTCTGATGTCTATTACAGTTCTAACTCAATGATCCTTTGACTCTCTACTTGGCAAGGAGATCAAAAGTTTGTCACCTAAATTGTTTTGTGGGATGTTTAGGCTTTCCTGTTGTGGTGACAATTCTGCATCAGCTAAACTTAGAGCAAATGGTGACAGTCAAATTTAATATATTTATTTTTATTGATTTAGGTATTGACTGAATATTTAAATAGGTCTACATGATACTTTTACATTTAAGAAATTCCACACAGAATTTCCCCTTTTTCTTTATTCTTTCCCATAATTTAATATTGATGACTACATACAGATGATTCTGAAATGACTAGTATATTTTTTTCTGTTAAGACATAGTTAATTTCATTTTTATGATGTTATTCAGTCTCTACATTGTCTCCTTTGAATAATCAGTTCATTATATATTGGCACAAAACTCCTGAGCAGTCTTTGAAGACTGCTAAACACATGAGCACTGTGTACACAAGGAGACGAACAAGTATCCTATAAAATGTCTCTCATTGTGTTTGGGGCCAGAATGAAACTAATTGTGCTAACCCCCTTTATTCATCTTTCTCTTGTCCCATTTGCCACAGGTATCCTTGTGCCTTCTCATTCATCTATCAAGCAAATGCAAATAGGAAAATTTTATTTCCTCCAATAGTATGTTAACCCACAGGTAAGTGGACAAAGATTGTGCCTGTGGGCTACCTGTGGGCTAAAACTAGATTTTAGATTATCCTATAGCTTAGATGATTGAGACTGGGTGATGTTAAGTAATTCGTGTAAAATCATTTGGTTGGTAAACCAGGGATCAAAGCAGAATTCTATGACTCTTATCTCCATGATTTTTCCACTATACTATGCTCCCTTTAGACAGTCTAAAACAAGGGTTCTTGATTTTGTGACATGAACCCCTTTGGGAGTGTTGTGGAACCCTATCACAGAAGAATGTTTACAAATGACTACAAAGATAATCAATTTTATGGAAATTCAAATGTGTTTAAACCGCAGTCATAGATACTAGGTTAAGAGCCCCTGGTCCAAAAACTGTGTGATTTTTTTTAACACCTTCTGCCTGCTTTTCTGCTATTTCATCATTGTCATTGTGGGAGAAGGAGAAAGGAGGTGCCAAGAACTGTTTGTTTGGTGTTTTTCCTTCTACTTCATGGAACATCAAATCCAAAAGACTTATCCATTGGCCAAGTTTCTGGTGACAGAACTCCATAATTCCTTCATCAGGAAAAATAAACTATTGCTAGGTCTGAAGCCTTTCCAGCATGATTGAATGTTTCTAGGGATGTTTTAGAGCAAAGTCCTATTTATTATTTATTGAATTAGATGATTTCTGAGGTCCTTCTTCCAAGCTGTCTGAGATCATATTCCATTAGCGTAACTTTTCAGAACCTAAGGTTAACTCTCCACCATAATAAGGCATTGGAGTAGAAATTTTGTGGAGAAAATAATTATGATGGAGGTTTAGAAACACATAGCCATTACAGGCACAGCTTTTAGAGTTGGAGAGAGCTGAGTTCAAGTTCTATCTCTGAAACATGCAAATTGTATGACCCTGGATACGCCACTTAAACTCTTTAAATGTTTCAGACAACTCTCTATAGCTAAAAATTGTGTGATAGTCACCAGTCTTCACTGGTACAGAGAGTTTTCTCAATGGGAATTCTCTATACCAATAAAATCACAGGTTCAGACTTCCCACCCTGCTCTTCTCCAATAATAGCACTTCGTATACATTATCTCATCTGAGGCAAATGTTGGGTTTTGAGCTCTAAAAACAGCACAGTGTGTATGTAAATCATTGGAATTAGAGTCAGTAGACTATGGTTTGACTCTTGCTTTGCCAGCCATATGATTTTAGGCAAGTTAGTTAGTTTCACTCAGCCTTGATCATCTCATCTATAAAGTAAGAAGCTAATAACAATTCTAGTACATTAAGGTTGGCAAAGCACTTTATAGGTATTATCTCATGTAATTCTCACAATAGCCCTTTGGGGTTATTATTTCCATTTTATTTTTTTAAAAAAGGCTAATTTTATCATCTAAGGCTAATAGAGAGTTTAAATGACTGACTCAGGGTCCATCAAACTAGTAAATATTTGAGATAGGATTTGAATTTGGTCTTCCTGACTCCAAATCTATTTCTCAGTCTACTATACCACTTTACTGCCTTAATAATTAAGGTATAGCAGTACTTGCACAACCCAGGATTATTGGGAAGATGAGTTGAGAAAATGCATGTGAAAGAGCTTTGTAACTAGGAAGTATCATGCCTTCATCAGATATTACTAATAACAGAAAATATTTTATTCTGATCAAATGTAATACCACATTACAATAATTAGCTCATTTTTTAAAAAAGCAATATAATGGCTACTATGGTCCACATGGTTCTCCCCTCTGCAGTTTTAGGTATTTTAATTTTAGATGAAAAGTCATGAGCACATTTGCATCATTCTGAGCCCCCAGTCAAGAAAATTCCTAACATTTAGACAGATTAGTTCTCTGCCTTAATTTACATTTTTATCTATCTCTAGTTAACCCCTAGCTTCCTCATTGTTGAGACAAGCTTCAGATTGCCAGAAATATTTAGTAATTAAGCAGCTGATTTTAATTTGGTATCTCTGGATAGATAGGCACATAAAGGGGAAGTTGAGGAAAAAGCGGACCTTTTTCTTAGAACTTCTTTCAGTCCTGGAGTAGGTGGGTACAGTTGATGACATCATACTAAGTCTTCTGTTCTCAGATATCTATAGGATTGATGGCCCTCCTTGATGTCTCTTTTCTCTACCACTACTCAGTTCTGCCCTGTCTTTCTCCTTTTGCTGGTTGTCACAGTTCTTTCTGACTCCATTCGGTATGATACCACCACCACCCTTCTTCCTCTTCACTTTCAGAAACTGGAAATCTCTATGAAGTTCTGATATAGATCCTCTTTTTCTAATGCAAGTTCCTTAGGGCATAATCAAGTCTCTCAGGTCATGGCTTTGAATGCTTTAAAGAGATGTACAGGTCCTGTTCATCCTCCATCTTGATTGATTGAGTCAGTGAAGAAGTGTTCTTACAACAAAAGTAATTACTTTTTAAATGGGGTGCAATCATCACTGGATCCTCTCTCTTACATAGGTATTCTCTCAGAGCCATATAACATCGAGGTGGGGAGTGGGGGTTCATTCATGAGAAGACTCAAGAAAATTAATTATTTGATAGTCACAGAGGGTGTGCTTCTACATACATGAGTGACCTGTTGAACTGTTTTGACTGTATTCACTGATTCATCCCATCTCTCTTGATTAGATACCTCTTAGAGGTGAGGAAACAAAAAAGGTTTATAAAATTATCATAAAAGAAAGGATTAATTAACCTTGTGAATGTCTGTTTGGGCTTATTGGTTCTTTTCTTTGATATGTTTCAAAACTGACTTTAATAACTGAGAATGTTTGAAAGTGGAGATGAAGGTTCCTCACAATCAAATGCTCTCAGCAAGGTCCCCCTGACTGTATAGGATTCTGGAATATTTGTTCCAACATAAGGAAAAACATTTTAATTATTAGATCAAGCACCCTGTCATTTGATGAATAAAGATTGGATGACCACCTGACAGAAATGTAGGGATAGAGTGCTGAACTGGAGTCAGGAAAACTTGAGTTCAAATCTCAACTCAGACACTCACTGTGTGACCTTTGGCAAGTCACTTAACCTCTCTTAGCCTCAGTTGACTCATCTGTAATAATAGCACCTAGCTCACAGGGTTGTTATGAGGACCAAATAAGATAATATGAGCAAAGTACTTAGAAAACCTTAAAAAAAAACTACACAAAAGCCATCCATCTTCATTCTTATCATTATAGTTGCTGCTGTCCTTGCCTTTATTAAAGTCATCCTTTGTTTTTTTCAAAGAGGACCAATGACATCATGAGGATGAGGTCTTGACTTGAGTATGAACTGGATTTAAGTGAAGCAGAGCTGAGCAAAATCTTCAGAAAGATGTTATTGAAGGGTTTCCTTCATGTGGAAGGTTGCATATTGTCTCCCCATTTAGTCTGGGAATTCCCAGAAAACAAAGACTGTCTTTTTCCTTTCTTTGTATCCCCAAAGCTTAGCACAATGGCTGCCACATATACTAGGTACCTAACAAATGTTTGTTTACTGACTAACGGGTTCTCATCTCTTCATGATCGTCACATTGAGTTTCAGTGACCAGAGCTTGTTGGACATTGTCATGCCCTTCCAGTGCATAGCCATCACAACAAGAAAGAGATCTTGCAAAAAACAGTCAAGTCCCCCAAGGCTAAGATTGTCTATTCTTTTAGACTGTTCCTCACTCTACAGAGGCATAGCTCTTAGTTCCAAACATGTATCTGAATTAGGTTAAGAAAATTACTTTTGGCTCCTATTAAATCACTGATTGTGAACCCATGTCCCTAAAACAATTTTCCCTGAAGATAGTTCGGTTCCCTGAAACTCCATAGGATACTACTCAGCACCTGAAGCACTAGAGTTAACCTCACCCCCAAGATTCTTTTTGGCATGCAAATGAGGCTAAGGCCAAATCAAAAGCTATGGGAGAATGGTGAGGCTATCTTCCTGCCCCACATTTATGACTTTATAATGCATATCTACCAGCACCAAACCCCCTGATTTAGGGGCTGCATTCTAGTTAATACAAAACTTTTTCGAGTTTCCCCATAGAGTATTCCATCATTCTAGGGATCGATATCATATTAATGAATCCACTCTTGTATCTATTGACTACTATGTTCACATTTTACTTCAAAAATGGACTCACAATCAATGAGGGTCACTGTGCTGAGATGTCTTTAACATCTCTCTACCTAAAATTCTGATTCTTCAGTTATATCTTATATTTACTGATTCTTTTCCTATCTATTTCTGCCTTTATGCTTTCCTCTCAAGTTTGGTTTATAGTGGGAGATTACTGTAGAACTTTTATCATTTTATTCTTAAAAAGAGCAACTATAATTTTAAGACTTGGAGGGGAAAGCTTAGCAAGTCATCTAAGATGACTCCAATTTTCTTCTAATTTCAGACACACAGGCTTGAAAACACATTAAAGATTTAAATCAAAAGTGGGCAAAACCTTGTTTTCATAACCTAGCTGAAGGAATTTTGTGATAAAGTCACCTCTTCAGCTATTTTTCCTGCATTGAATTTGCTAAAAGCAATTTCCTGTTTTTAACCCAAGTAGACAGCCCTAGTCCCCAAGGGGTTCATTAGCTCAGTGTTCCACTGACGGTCTCTTCCATGTGTTTTGTTGGCAGCAAAAGGTACCACAGCAGATGGAGAAGGTTCGACCTTACCTTTGTTGTTAATACTTACAATCTTATTAAAGGCTAAAGAAATACATAATCAGCTAGCTCCTTGTATCACTGAAAACTGATTTACCGGCATCACATCAAATATTTACCTTGCCCAGAGCTACAAGTAATTACAAGCTGATATTGTTCAGCTCAAGCAAACACAGAGTAATGGATTTCTGCTAATTATTAGGCACTGATGAAAAATGTGATTTGCCCACCACCAGCAATGTCCTGGGCAGCTCATCTCTCTGCACCAGGGAAAACTTCAATTGATATGAATATATTCAATGGCTGCAAGGAAGTACTTCAGTGGTGTCAACTAAAAATAATTACCAGCATGTCTGAGAAAGTGATTAAAATGGCTTAAAATTAAGATTTTAGTTTTCCATAGTTATTTCTATGCAAATATGGTGCATTTTTTTCAACTGACATGTGTCTTAATTAAAAACAGGCAAAACTTTTAGAATAACAAGTGATTTTTTAAAAACCCTCCCCAAACCTCATGCTATAAAAAATGACTCCAACCTCCACAGCAAATGAAAGTAATCTTTTTCCTTATAGCCCTACCTGAACTTTTCCTTTAGAGTTACACAGTGGGTGGTGTTATTGAATCATGCATTTCCTTCACGAAAGCTCAAATATTTCACACTGCTTTCTTTGCTTCCAGTGTCCCCTGTTCTTTTCTCAGTTAAAGTCAGTGTGAGATGAGTAGTATATTCTGTCTTTCTCTCTTCCTCCCAATGATGTCCTTTAAAACAAATTTTTTCACCCAGATCCATGTTTTCTTGGGTATGGGGACTTCCTAAAATGGGAACTCCTCTCACCAATACAAGTCAGTAACACCTCCACTATTTTTAACTCTTATGGAACTGTGGAACTGTTGAGGGTGCTGAAAGGTTAATTACTTATCCATGGTCACATAGCTAAGCCTATGGCAAGGGTGAGACCTTTAAAACTTAACTCCAAGTCCAGCCCTCTATCCTCTCCATGATTCTGCCAAACAATATTCTCTCAAATTCTCCCTCAAGTACCAAAAAGTTACCTACAAATATTTCTGCTATTCTTAACTTGTTCCATCCTTTTGTGTTATTTGTACTCACCAGAATTGTTGGATTTGATGATAGATGGGATGAGCACAGGGATTTAGGATGAGCCCAGGACTGAGGGGAAGAACAGAGAGGGTCCAGCGGCTCCTTCTCCTTGCCCTGTCTCTTCACCAGCAGTTGACTGACTCCATATCTCTTTATCTCACCAGATGGTTAAAGCTTAGAGATTAACTAGTGCAATCCCTCCATTTTATATTCAAGGAAATGAAGCACAGAAATGTGGAATTGATCAAATCATACAGGTGGCAAATAGTAGATCCAGAATTAGAACCAAGTTTGTCTATCTCCAGTTCCAGAGTTTTTTACATGTTTCTCCTTTATTCATCTACTGAAACCCCTGGCTTATTGAGGGGCATAATCTCACTTTCATTACTTTCCCTGACCTGTTCCTGCCTTCTAGACTTCAAAATCATTCTGTCTCATCCTGGAATTTCCTCAGTACCTCCTTCTCCTGGAAGATCTAATCACTCCTGTGGCCTTCTCAACACGAAACTTCTCTCTTCGAGACCCTCCCCCTTCTCCCATTGATGAATTCCTCTTGGAGCCTCCATTTTGTGAAAAGACCCAGGCTGGCCTTCATCCTCTCCCATCCCTAGTCCTAATTTCTGGACTTAAAAATTATCCCTCCCTAACACCCCCATTTTTCAGCTTTCTTTTCTGTGCTCTGTTGTCTTCTATTAGAATGTGAGTTGTTTGTGGGCAAGTATTGAATTTTTATTTGCTTTCACAATGCCTGGCACATAGTAAGCCCTTGATGCATATTTGTTTCCTTCTTCATGTACCTTTTAGTGGAAATTGGGTCATCAGAGAAGTCTCTGCATTCCTATTTCATCTAGATCTGACAATGATGGAGCTCTTAGAAACTTTTTCTTCAATCTTTCTCTTCCTTCTTCTTCCCTGGATGTGAACAAGGATGTCACTAATAGCTGGTAGTTTTCTCCTAGCTATGCTACCTGTTCTTGTTTCTTTGATGTTAATTCACTTTTTGCCCTTACTAGGCTTTTATTTTGAGAAGTTATGTGGTAGAGTAGAAGGATAATGAGTCTAAGGTAATGTGGTATAGTAGAAGGGTCATGGGTCTAAGGTAATGTAGTAGAGTAGAAGGATCATGAGTCTAAGGTAATGTGGTAGAGTAGAAGGGTCATGGGTCTAAGGTAATATGGTAGAGTAGAAGGGTCATGAGTCTAAGGTAATGTGGTAGAGTAGAAGGGTCATGGGTCAAAGGTAATGTGGTAGAATAGAATGATCATGGGCCTAAGGTAATATGGTATAGTAGAAGGGTCATGGGTCTAAGGTAATGTGGTGGAGTAGAAGGACCATGGGTCTAAAAGTCAGAAAATTGAACTTCTGCTACTAACAACATTTGTGATCTTATGCCAGTTACTTCCCAGACACAGGATTCAATTTTTTCACCTAAAAAAAACAGAGGATTGGACTAGATCATTTAACAAACATTTATTAAGTATCTACTGTGTGCCAGGACATGGATTAGGTACTAAAGATACAAAGGTAGACAGAATGATGACATCATCTTATGCGGGTATATCAGCAAGGACCCTGACATACACAGGAGGGCCTGCTGTACAGGTTCTTAGATCTGCTTTTCTAAAAGGAAAGCAACATTTTAGGGATCAGCAATCATTTTAATCAAACACATATATCCTTCACTTAGTTCAGGGGGAAAGTCAACACCCTGAACGTCAGAGAAAATACAAACAGAAAAACAAAGATCAACCCACAGACAGGGCTTCCAACTGTCTGACCATAAGCAGTACATACATCACAAATCAACAGACAGATAACTATCTGATCATACTTACATAGTAAGCGGAGAGAGAAGCACCAACATCTGAGTTTTCAAAGTTGGGGTGCTCCTTAATGGCTACCAGAAGATACTGGCCAAACAAACACTTCCAATGAGTAAGCCCCAAAGTAAAATCTCATCTCAGAGTATTTATACATTTTTCAGAACCAGAGAGCATCACAACCCCTGAGAACCAGTGCATTGGAAATTTTAAAAAATGGTGTGGACCTCCCCTAATCAAGCTTTCCTTAATGGTCAGGCCCATTAATGGGTGGGGAAGATCTCTAACTCTGATTAGCATTACAGAAAGGAACTTTGAGGCTATGTAGTACTCCTCATTCTACAAGTGTGAAAGCTGATACCCATAAAGTTCAGGTGACCATCCTGAAAGTCACATAAGTGTAAGCATCAGAGACAGGATGTGAACCCAGTTCCTTTTAGCATTCTTTCCACAGCACCATATTTCGATGTCTAAGGGCACTATAAATAATTATTTATGTACTGCTTTAAGGCTTAATAAATGCTTTAGATATAGATAGATATACAGATAGAAAGGTAGATAGATAGATAGATAGATAGATAGATAGATAGATGATAGATGATATAGATATATACATATATATCACTTCAGAGTCTGGGGTCAGGAAAACCTGAGTCTAACTCTGACCTTATTAGCTATATGACCCTGGGTGAGCCACTTACCTTATGTCTGCCTCAGTTTCACTAACTTTAAAATGAAAATGATAATAGCACATACCTCCCAAGGTTGTTGTGAGGAGTAAATTAGATATTTGTAATGTACTTAGCACAGTGCTTAACACATAGTAGGCATTAATAAATGCTTGTTTCCTTTTTTCTTCCTTCCTCCCCTTTTTTTATTCCCTCTTTTCTCTTTCCCTGCTTGCTCTCTTTATATACTTGAATTGCTTTCTACTGGACTATATAAAGATGATTCACAGAGTAAGAGACTGGCACAGAAATTTGTGATGATTGTGGCAGGGAAAATTCTTTACCTTCCACCTACATTCAGGGTCATTGCATTTCCTTCATGAAAGTTCAAATATTTCATGCTGCTTTCTTTACTTTCAGTGTCCTCTATTCTTTTCTTAGTTAAAATCAGTGTGGGATGAGTTGTGCATTTTGTCTTTCTCTCTTCCTCCCATTTTTATTCAATCAAGACCTATGTTTTCTTGGTTATGGGGACCTCCTAAAATGAGAACTCCTCTCACCTATACAAGTTAGCAACTCCTCCATTATTTTTAACCCTTGTGGAGCTGTTGGGAGTGCTGAAAGGTTAAATTATTTGTTCATGGTCACATAACTAGTCTATGGCAAGGGTAAGACCTGTAAAACTTAACTCCAAGTCCAGCCCTCTATCCTCTCATGATGCTGCAGGGTTCTCCACGATGCATGATGGCCAGAAGGATAACAGAGTGCTCCGTGTATGCTGCACTATCCTCTTGTTTTTGCTTCCATCTGCTCAATTCCAACTTCAGGGAAAGATAGGAGTGATCAGTAACTAAAGAGTACATGGAGCCCACTGAAGAGAGTGTCTGAGCTAAAGCAAACACATTGACTCAGGGGAAACTACCGGATGCAGGAGAAAAGAAGTTCCAGAACTATTGAAACTGCTGCCTTTTGTCAATTCTGTTATGGTGAGACAGGAAAGCTAATTTCTCTAAAGAATCCACGAGTGCATGAAAATATGTTCTATATGACTTCATATGTATAACTGATATCAAATTGCTTGCCTTCTCAAGAAGTGGGGAGGGGCAAGAGAAAGAGAATTTGGAACTCAAATCTTTAAAATGAATGTTGAAAACTTGTTTTACATGTAATTGGGAATTTTAATTTTATATAAGTGTGTATATGTGTGTTTTAAAAAAGAAAAAAGCCCCTGAATCTAAAATGCTACAAAATCCTCTATCACCCCACATTTCCTTTTCTTTAGTTTATGAGATTAAGATAGGGAGCATGTATGTCTCCCCTCCTATACCTTTTCCATGGACCTCAAGTGTGTGTAATCAGGATTCCCTCTGGTTTCACTTAAAAACCAGGAAGGGTAACTGGAAGGAGATGATTTAAGGTCAATGTCTCCATAGAAGAATACTTGGTCTATTCTAATATTCTCTTCAGCCCATGTACATTAAATGATGCACAAAGTCCTGGATCTATGAATATAATAGGGAGTGAACGAGAAGAGTGAAAAACAGATTTGGGGAGTCAGAAGAGAGGGGAGTGCAAACTAAGTAAACAAGAAAGTTTGTAAGTTAATATGTTGAGAAATTGTCCATTTCATCTCCTAGATTAATTTCATGACTGGATAGTGAGGGGTTAAAAATTTTTAACAGTGGGTGCACTTAGCCTTCGGGGAACAGTCAAGGAGGTTTTCAGTCTGGCAATCTCTGGTGGCCAACAGGGCTACTACAGTCTCTTTGAAACTACCATACTCTACAGAGAAACTGACCTAGCTCTGAGTGGACAATTCAGAGAGTGCACTACACTTCATGCAATGATGTGCCAAATTTGAAGAAGGCAATACTCAAATCATCCAACCAAAGAGGTTCTGGAGAAGGGGAAGGACTAGTGTAATAAATATGTCATTTGCATATATTTAATATCTGTAGTATCCCCATTTTACACATGAGGAAGTCAAGTCTTATAGAAATCCAATAATATTTCCAACAGTATCACAACAGAACTTCAACCCAGGTTTTTTGACATTAAAACCAGGAACTCTTCCTCCTATATTATGTTTCTTTTAGATCTATCATTCTTCTATACATCTATACATCTAAATTTCTTTTCTACTACCTTCTCTTGCTCACAAAATACTCTTTCTTTCCTAATCCCTCCCTTAATCCTCACATAATCTGCTTCTATTCTGATAAGCCTTTTAAGTCCTCCCATCACACTAGTTACATCTCCATTTTCATTCTGCTTTTCCATTTTGTGTTCATCCACAGTATTGTAATGCCAGAGACAGAATGGTGTATGGGACAGAAGGAGACCTGGGTTCAAGTCTTACCTCTGCCCCATACTAGTTATGTGACCATGGACAAATTGTGTGACTTCTCAGTACTTCAGGCCAGGAATTCTCTAACACTATATACATACATACATTTATATGTAGACATATATACAGATACATATATACATATACATGGGAGTGTTGTTGTGTTTGTCCTTCATTTTCAAAGAGGACCATGATATCAGGGAAATGATGACATGACTTGCAGTTGACTTTGATTTGAGTAAGGGGGGGCTATGCAAGGTCACCAGACTCACGTTCTGTTCCAGATCCATCTGGATCCAAAGACCAAATATTCACCAGGACACCTGGAGATGGCCCAGGATGCAATGAGAGACCCTGGCCCTTTTAGGCTAAGGCCTTTTCAGGTATTCATTTACAGTGAGGTAAAACCCATTCAGTGAATAGACCTCTTTAAGAAGTGAGTCAAGGGATGACCCCTTTAATTAGAAAAAATTGGGGCACAGTCAAGATGGCAGAGTAGAAGCAGAGACCTACTAGAACTCTCCCCCCAAACACCTCAAAAAAAAAAACCTGTAAAAAATTACTCTAAACAAATTCTAGAGCATCAGAAACCACAAATGACAGACTGAAGTAAATTTCCAGCACAAGAAAATCTGAAAGATCAACAGTAAGGGTATATTACACTGGGCTGGGAGAGGAACATAGTTCAGTGGGGGTCTCCAGCACAGAAGGAGTTGGATCAGGCCCTAGGGAACTGAATCCCTGGTGGCTATTGCAGATTCCAGACTTCTCAACCCACAAACAACAAAGACAGTTTTGAAGGTCAATGGGAAAGGTCTCTCATTTGGCTGACAGGGGAGGATGGTCTGGTTTGAGACCCAGACCCAAGGTGGCAGTAGCCACTGCTGAAATGGAAACTGCTTCCAATAGCCCTCCACTTAGCAAAGAACTCAAAAGTCAAATAACTGGCTGTGGAAATGAGCAAATGAAGGGAAAAGAAACAGACTATAGATTACTTTTTCCATGAAGAGGTATTTTTTATGTCATTGGTGACAAGGAAGATCAAAACATACAACCAGAAAAAGACAAGAAAGCCAAAGTTCCTGCATCTAAAGCCTCTAAGAAAAATATTAATTGGTCCTAGGCCATGGAAGAGCTTAAAAAGGATTTTGAAAATCAAGTAAGAGAAATAGAGGAAAAATTGGGAAGAGAAATGAGATGATGCAAGAAAATCATGAAAAATGAGTTAACAGCTTGCTAAAGAAAACCCCCAAAAATGCTGAAGAAAATAACACCTTTAAAATTAGATTAACCCAAATGGCAAAAGAAGATCAAAAAGCCAAAGAGCAGAAGAATGCCTTAAAAAGTAAAATGGACCAAATGGAAAAAGAGGTCCAAAAGCTCACTGAAGAAAATAATTCCTTCAAAATTAGAATAGAGCAAATGGAAGCTAATGACTCTATGAGAAATCAAGAAATCATAAAACAAAACCAAAAGAATGAAAAGATAGAAGACAATATGAACTATCCCAGTGGAAAAACAACTCACCTGGAAAATGGATCCAGGAGAGATAATTTTAAAATTATTGATCTGCCTGAAAGCCATGATCAGAAAAAAAGCCCACACATCATCTTTCAAGAAATTATCAAGAAGATTTCCAGTTCCCAGAGTCAAGATGTCAGAGTGATCAATAATTGCTATCTCCCTCCCCTTGTTGACCTTGAAGCCCAGAGAACATCTCCCTGGGAAAAAACCCTGGAACAGTGGGAACAGCAGAAGGGGTAAACAGATGCTTAGCCCTTGAGGCTAGAAAGATCGCTAAGGAGGGTACTTCTTGCTGTGGCCAAAGGTGACCAGTGCAGGATCACAGCTGTCTCAGACAGCCCCACCTCAACAAACCAGGAGAAGATCCTGAACCCCAGGGGGGGTGAAACCAGCAACTGACAACACCAGGACCCCAGGCATATCTCAACACCCCAGTTGAGTCGGAAAGACACTAGTATAGACAGCTGAGCCTCCCACTTCCAGACCAACCCTCTCCCACACTTAATGAACTAATTCTAGAGTAACTGCTGGGAAAACCCAAAAAGACCTCACCTGACCTTTGCTTTCAAACATCAGTCAGCTCAGAACCAGGTAAGCTGCAGCACTTTAGTTTCTAATGGAAAGAACCAGAGGCCACAACACACAAAGCCTCAAGTTTTAGGCACAAGAACTATGGGACAGAGTTCCCTGTACCACAGACACAAAGATCTACTTTAAAAGCCAGGATAAAGGTTATTATCATGAGTAAGAAGCAAAGCAGAAAAGAAAAGACCATAGAATCTTTCTACAGGGACAAGGAACAAAACACAAATACCAAAGAGGTCAATATAGAGACTGTACCCCCATCTGAAACTTCAGAAGGGAATATAAACAGCTCTGAAGCCAAAGACCTTCTTGGAAGATCTCTGGAAGGATTTTAAAACCCAAATTAGAGAAATAGAAGAAAAACTGGCCAATGATTTTTAAAGTATGAAAATAGAATTCACTGAAGAGAACAGTTCCTTAAAAAGGAAAATTGGACAAATGGAAAAGGAAGTACAAAGCCTAACTGGTGAAAATAACTCCTTAAAAGGAACAATTGGACAGATGGAAAAGGAGAAGCAAAAGTTACCTGAAGAAAATAATTTGATAAAAAACAGAATCAGGCAAGTAGAAGCTAATGAATCTATGAGACATCAAGAATTATTTAAACATAACCTAAAGAATGAAAAGATAGGAAAAAATGTAAAATATCTAATTGGAAAAAACAACTGACCTGAAAAATAGATCCACGAGAGAAAATCTAAGGATTAGATTTCAGAAAGCCGTGATGAAAAAAAGAGCCTAGACAATATCATCCAAGAAATCATCAAGGAAAAATGCCCAGAAGTCCTAGACACAGAGGGCAAAATAGTCATTGAAAGAATCCACTGTTCACCTCCTGAAAGGGACACCAAACTAAAAACACCAAGGAATATCAGTGCCAAATTCCAGAACCATCAAGCAAAGGAGAAAATACTGTAGACAACCAGAAAGAAACAATTCAAATATCTAGGAGCTACAGTCAGGATCACAGAGGAACCTGCAGCTTCTACATTAAAAGATTGAGGGAATTGGAATTTAATATTCTGTAAGCAAAGGAGCTGGGATTACAACCAACTATTACCCAGCAAAGTTGAGCATAATATTTCAGGCAAGGATATGGACATTCAATGAAATAAGGGACTTCCAGACTTTCCTGATGAAAAGACCAAAACTCAATAGAAAATTTGATCTTCAAATGCAAGTCTCAAGAGAGGCACAAAAAGGTAAATGGGGGGGAGGGGAAACTTGTTACACAATATGGGCAAACTGTTTACATCCCTATAAGGGAAGATGATACTTGCTTATCTTGAGAACCATATATTTATTATGAAATATACAAGGGATATACATATACATAGATACATACATACAAGGATACACATAGGAGTGGGTATAAATTAAATGATGTGATGATAACATATGTGATTTAAGGGTGCAAAGGGATTGTAATGGGAGATGTGAAAAGGATGAGGCAGAAAAAAAATAAATTCCATCACAGGAAGAGGCATAAAAATATACCACAGTAGATGGAAAGAGGGGAGTGGGATAAGCATTGTTTGAGAGGTACTCTGATGTGAAGGTACAACAAACTAAGTTAAGTATAGAAATATAATTAAATCCATAGGCAGTAGGAGGGGAAAAGGGGAAAAAAAGGAGAATAAAATAGAAGGAAGAAGTAGTAAGGGAAAGGGGGATTAAAAGGGAGGGGGGCTGAAAGAAGGGAGGGAAGACTGAGGGAGGTGGTAGTCAAAAATTAAAACTCTATTGTGGAGTGGAAGGGAGAGAGGAGAAATAAAAGCATAAACAAGGGGAAAGGGGATGGAGGGAAAGACACAGGTAGTAATCATAACTGTGAATGTGAATGAGATGAACTCTCCCATAAAACAGAGACAGATAGCAGAATGGACTAAAAGCCATAATCCAACAATATATTGTTTACAAGAAACACATTTGAAATGGGGAGATACACATAGGATAAAGGTTAAAGGCTGGAGCAGAATATATTGTGCTTCAGCTGATGTAAAAAAAGCAGAGTTAGCAATCCTAATCCCAGACAAAGCAAAAACAGAAATAGATCTAATCAAAAGAGATAAGGAAGGAAACTATATCCTCCTAAAAGGTACCACAGACAATGAAGCAATTTCATTACTAAACATATATGCTCCAAGTGATATAGCATCCAAATTCTTAGAGGCAAAGTTAAAGGAGTTTCAGGAAGAAATAAACAGCAAAACTATACTAGTGGGAGACCTCAACCTCTCCCTCTCTGAACTTCATAAATCTAACCTCAAAATAAACAAGAAAGAAGTTAAGGAGGCAAATAGAACTCTGGATAAGGTAGATATGATAGATCTCTGGAGAAAAACGAATGGGGATAGAAAAGAAAATACCATTTTTCTCATGGGTACATGGTACATATACAAGAATTGAAAATATACTAAGGCATAAAACCTTCACAATTCAGTGCAGAAAGGCAGAGATAGTTAATGTATCCTTCTCAGATCACAATGTAATAAAAATTATATGTGATAAAAGGCCATGGAAAGATAGACCAAAAATTAATTGAAAACTAATCTAATACTAAAGAATGAGTGGGTTAAACAACAAATCATAGAAACAATCAACAACTTCATTCAAGAGAATGACAATGATGAGAGAACCTACCAAATCTTATGGAATAGTGCAAAAGCAGTTTTTAGGGGAAGTTTTAGATTATTGAATGCCTAGATTAATAAAATAGAGAAAGAGGAGATCAATGAAATGGACATGCAGTTAAAAAAGCTAGAAAGACAAGAAATTGAATATCCCCAAGTAAATACCAAATTAGAAATAGTGAAAACCAAAGTAGAGATTAATAAAATTGAAATTAAGAAAACTTTTGAACTAATAAATAAAACTAAGATCTGGTTTTATGATAACACTAATAAAATTGATAAAGTTTTGTCAATTTTATTTAAAAAAAGAAAGAAGCAAACCAAATCACCAATACCAAAAATGAAAAGGGTGAACTTGAGTCCAACAACAAGGAAATTAAAACAATAATTAGAAATTACTTTGCCCAGCTGTATGTCCATAAACTTGACAATCTATATGACATTGTTGAATAGATGCAGAAAAAGCTTTTGACACAATACAGAACCTATTCCTATTGAAAACACTGGAGAACATAGGAATAAATGGAACTTTCCATAAAATAATAATCAGTATCTACCTAAAACCTTCATCAAGCATTATATGCAATGGGGATAAGCTAGATGCACCTCCAATGAGATCCGGGTGAAATAGGGATGTCCATTATCACCACCATTGTTCAATACAGTACTAGAAATGTTAGCTGTAGCAATAAGAGAAGAAAAAGTTGAAGGAATTAGAATAGGCAAAGAAGAAACTGTTATCACTCTTTGCAGATGATATGATGCTATGCTTAGAGAATTCCAGAGAATCAAGTAAAAAACTACTTGAAATAATGAATAACTTTGCAAACTTGCAGGTTACAAAATAAACCCACACAAATCTCCTGCATTTCTATATGTTACTAACAAAGCCCAATAGCAAGAGATAGAAAGAGAAATTCCATTTAAAGCTACAGTAGACACTATAAAATATTTGGGAGTCTACCTGCCAAAACAAATCCAGGGAACTATATGAATACAATTATAAAACATTTTTCACATAAATAAAGTCAGATCTAAGTAAGTGGGAAAACATCAGTTGCTTGTGGGTAGGCTGAGCTAGTATAATAAAAATGACAATTCTACCTAAATTAATTTACATATTCAGTGCCATACGAAACAAACTGTCAGATAATTATTTTGGAGAGCTAGAAAAAATAATATCAAAATTCATCTGAAAGAAAAAAAGGTCCAGAATATCAAGGGAACTAATGAAAAGAAATGCTAGCGAAGGTGGCCTAGCTCTACCAGATTTCAAATTGTATTATAAAGCAGCAAGTATCAAAACCACTTGGTACTGGATAAGAAACAGAAGGGGGGCAGACCAGTGGAATAGGTTAGGTACCCAAGACCCAGTAGTCAATGAATATAGCAAACTACTGTGTGATAAACCCACAGACCCTGGCTTCCAAGAAAAGAATTCACTATTAGACAAAAAATTCTGGGAAAACTAGATAACAGTATGGTGGAAACCAGGCATAGACCAATGCCTGACACTGTACACAAGAATAAAGTTCAACGGGTACGTGATATAGATATAAAGATTGATACTATAAACAAATTAGTGGAGAAAAGAATGGTGTATTTATCAGATTTATGGAGATGGGAAGAATTTTTGACTAAACAAGAGATAGAAAACATTATGAAGTACAAAATGGATAATTTTGATTACATTAAATTGAAAAGTTTTGCACAAACAAACCCAATGCAACCAAGATTAAGAGGGAAGCAGGAAACTGGGAAAGAATTTTTGCAACTAGCATCTGTGATATAGGCCTCCTTTGTAAAATACAGAGAGAACTGAGTCAAATGTACAAGAAT
Source organism: Potorous gilbertii (assembly GCA_028658325.1). Taxonomy (NCBI): domain Eukaryota; kingdom Metazoa; phylum Chordata; class Mammalia; order Diprotodontia; family Potoroidae; genus Potorous; species Potorous gilbertii. The sequence goes on along the minus strand of CM053770.1, from coordinate 187,758,023 downwards.
ACAAGTCATTCCCCAATTGATAAATGATCAAAGGATATGAACAGGCAGTTTTCAGAGGAAGAAATCAAAGTTATCTATACTCATATGAAAAATGCTCTGAATCTCTATTGGTTAGAAAGATGCAAAGCAAAACTCTGAGATACCACATCATTCCTATCAGATTGGCTAACATGACAAAACAGAATAATGATAAATGTTGGAGAAGATGTGGAAGTGTTAGAACAGTAATTCATTGTTGGTTGAGCTGTGAGCTGATCCAACCATTCTGGAGAGCAATTTGGAACTATGCCCAAAGGGCTACAAAAATGTGCATACCTTTGACCCATCAATATCACTTCTAGGACTGTATCCCCAAGAGATCATAAGAATGGGAAAGGTCCCAAATGTACAAAAATATTTATAGCAGCACTCTTTGTGGTGGTCAAAAACTGGAAGTCAAGGGGATGCCCATCAATTGAACAAGCTGTGGTATATGAATGTAATGGAATACTATTGTGCAATAAGAAATGATGAACAGGAAGACTTCAGAGAGGCCTGGAAAGATTTCTATGAACTGATGCTGAATAAAAGGAGCAGAACCAGGAGAACTTTATACGCAGCAACTAACATAGTGTGCGAGGATTTTTTCTGGTAGACTTAGAACAGCATTGCAATGCAAAGGCTTAAAAAATTTCCAGTGGTCTCTTAATGAAAAATTCCTTCCACATCCAGAGAAAGTGATTTGATCACAGAATGTAATAGATTATTTGTTTTTGTATTACGTGTTGGTTTGTTTTATGATTTCTCATTCATTTTAATTCTTCTATGCAACATGACTAAGGCAAAAATGTATTTAATAGTAATGTATGCATACAACCTATATAAAATTGTATGCCTTCTCAGGGAGGGAGGAGGGAGAGAGGGGGAAGGAGGGTGCAGGAGGGGAAAAAAATCTAAACTATATAGAATTGACTGTAGAGCATTGAAAACAAATAAAATAATAATTTTTAAAAAAGAAACCATCAAGGAAAACTGCCCTGATATTCTGGAACCAGAGGGTAAAGCAGAAATGGAAAGAATTAACCAATCAACTCCTGAAAGAGATCCCAAAAGAAAAATTCCTAGGAATATTGTAGCCAAATTCCAGAATTCCCAGGCCAAGGAGAAAATATTACAAGTAGCCAGAAAGAAACAATTCAAGTACTGTGGAAACATAATCAGGCTAATAGGATTTAGCAACTTCTACACTAAGGGAATAGGATATTCCAGAGGTCAAAGGAGATAGGATTAAAATCAAGAATCACCTCCCCAGCAAAATCTGGGAGGGAGGGAGGAAGGAAAGAAGGAAGGAAGGAAGGAAGGAAGGAAGGAAGGAAGGAAGGAAGGAAGAAAGGAAGGAAGGAAGGAAGGAAGGAAGGAAGGAAGGAAGGAAGGAAGGAAGGAAGGAAGGAACCCCACGTTAACTGGGTAGATTCTGGCCATCAAAATTTACCTTCTTTTGGAGAGAAGACTGAGAGGGAGAGGACAAACTGAGTTGCCCAGCTTGCTGAGCCTCCATTCAAGTAGCTCAGTCTACTCACAGGTTGTATTTTGGATCCTCCTAGTTTAGAGTGTCAACAATAACTGCTTCTCTTTAGAACAGCAACCCTGAGGGTCTTTCCCTACCAGCTTGAATTTTTTTCTAATTAAAGGGGCCATCCCTTCTTTGAAAATGAAGGACTAATTCACACACAGACACATATGTGTATATATACATATATGCATGTATGTATACACATACATGCATATATGTATGTATAGCGTGTGTGTTTGTGTGTGTGAAATGTTCAAGTCCCCTGGTATGATGAAAGGAGTTGACGAGAGAAAGACTGTAAACCTGGCATTAAATTCATTGAGGGAGGCAGGGGTTTTTTCGGAAGTCTATAGACAACAGCTACTAAAATCTTGATTGAGTGAAAGGAGTGAGTGAACCTTGAAAGAGAGGTTACTGAGTGCTGGTAACAGGGAGAGCCTGGAAGTGATGGTGGAGAGCAAGGAGTAATTCATCAATTCCACCATGACCAGTGAGGGAGGTGGGGTTTAGGAAGAGAGGACAGTAATACAAATGAAATTTCACTCATTGCTAGAAAGGACAGTCAGGGAAACTGGATGTTCAAGTGGGAGTCAGGATTCAGAAAGTGTCAGAAGTTAGAGGGAGTAATAAAGAAAAAAGGTTTAAGGTGAAATCCAATTTGTTCCTATGGCGCAGGCATTCCAAGGAGCACAAAGGAAGGGTTAGATAGCATTAGAGTGGGAGGTTCTGAGTAAGAGACCAGGTTGAGGGGAACAGGAAGAAAAGGAGTTGTCAGTGGCAGGTGGAGAATGGGGTTTGAACAATGGCAACCAAGGCTCAGAATGCCTGGGATGGCATGGCTATAACGGAATGGAAGTATGTTAATCACTGAGGAATGAGTTCAAGTAGATTACCACTATTTTAAAAAATATTTCTAAACAATGCCTTATAACTAGTAAGTGCAGCTTTAGGTGCTCATCAAAGTAATTAAAATTGATTAACAGCTTTCAGTCTTGCTGAATCTCTCTGGCTGCTCAACAGTCATTTAAGTGCTTCAGTAGCTTGAAGGCAAAAGAGTAAGTAAACCAACCAAGCAGAGAACATGCCTATGTGACTGTGCTTGTGTTTGCATGTTATTAAAGTATACTGGTTTTTTTTAAATCTATAGCTTAACAAGATCTCTAAAATTAATCCAGGTTACCATTCTCACTACAGGCAGATAAATATCTAAACCATCCAAGACACACATAGTGACTTCATTTAATTTTAAAATCCACCAAACATTGAAATTTCATGACTACCTTAATCATTCTCAGCATTTGATCAAGAAGCTCTTCATTGGGTCTAACCCAACCCCCTCACAAAAAACCTTTTGATTCAGATGAGTTTCAGTATGACCATTGCTGGCAGTATAATTTACACTTTAGGATGTCAGCCTTAGAATCAAGATTGACATTTGACTATCCATGTGTTTTCCTATACAATTTGTAATACAAAATCTGTCACTGGGCTTAAACACAGCATTTGTAACCAAAATCAAGTTTCAGAGCATGGATGTGAATGATCCAGTGAAATTGTTTGACAGCTTTCTCTTTGTTTTCTCACTGGGGACAAAGACCACAAGACAATATCCATGTCTACAGCTGTACAGATGACAGGGCAAGAATCATAATAGATTTGTTTTATTTTCAAAGGGAATCATTCAAGGAATTTATGTGTTCATTTAAGTCATATCCCCTTAATTAAATATTCCCTTTTCAAAATCATGGAGAGAAGGGAAACTTTAGTGGTCCATCATTGGAAGATGGCTACATATTAACAACCACCTGGATGGATATGAGAGAATGAATTACCCATCCTAGACAGATGCCGATATTTCACATAGCTTCTTTAATTAAAGAGGCAATAATAACAGGTAGCATTTATTTTAGTGGCTACTCTGTGCCAGACTGTGCTAAGTGCTTCACAAACATCTCATCTGATTCTTCACAACAACGCTGGGAGGCAGGTGCTAGTATCATCCTTACTTTACAGATGAGGAAACTGAGGCTAAAAGATTAAGTGATTCACCTGGGGTCACACAGATAGCAAAGCCTCTAAGACCAGATTTGAAATCAGACCTTTCTGATCCCAGGTACCATGCTCTGCCCACTGCACTTAGGAAGGCCTTCTCCTCCATGAAACCTCCCCTGGTCTAGGGGTTTCTAATCAAGGCTCCTTAACTTTTTTGTGTCATGGAACCCTTCGGCAGTCTGGTAAAACCTATGGTTCTCTAATCAGGATAATTTAGTTTGTTACTCAAAATTGCAAGAAACATTAAATTTCTATTAGAAGTTATTGACAATGAAGATGTAGTTTTTTCACATCCATGATCACAGACTGCTTGAAATCTATCCATGCAACCAAGTTTTACACTCTTTGCCTTGGAAACCTCATTAACTTCTTTAGGTTTAATTATCAACTCTGTACCAACAACCCTAAGATACAGATATTTACCCAAGCCCAGTCCTTTCCATGGACCCCACATTAATAAACCCCAACTGAGCCCAAAGTAACTTCTCCCTCCTCAGAAGTACCATGGTCTCCTTTTTGTATTTTCACATCCTACTATGCAAAGTAGCTATCTATTTTCATGTTCTAACTTGCTTTCTAGATCCCAAATTCCATAAAGGCAAGCCCCAGTGCCTTATGAATCTCTTTAACTCCCTCAGAATTTAGAGCTTGTGTTTTTGTTGCTCAGTTGTTTCAATCATGTCCAACTCATCATGACCCTATCGGAGGTTTTCTTGGCAAAGGTGCTGGACTGGTTTGTCTTCCTAATTCCACGCCCAGTGCTCTAACCAATGCACCATCTAGCTGCCATTAAGAGCTTGTAGGCACTAAGTAAACATTTATTGGATGGATGAGTAAGGAAGTGAAAGTAGCAAGTAACACCTTTATTTTAACTCTGATGGAAGAGAGATGACCCTGGGTTCTCCAAGGTTATATCCATATCCCACAATACCTAGCAGGCCCCACCAAGCTGAAAAACCTACAAATATATGCATAGTGATAGTCTTTAAGCCTTGTCTGAGGACCAACCATGTAAAATTCAGAGAAAGGCTTTGTCACCAGAGAACCAGTTTCCTGACTAGTGACAAATTTTTATTTTTTCGTTACTAGAGCAACTCCTAAATATTATCAAGATATGTGTTCTCGTAGGGTGAATGTGAGTGAGGAGTCAAAGATAATACTTTGGTTGTAAACTTGATTAAGGTGGAGGATGTTGGTACTCTCAACAGTAATAGGGTAGTCTGGAAGAGGGCAGGGTACAAGGGGAAATAAAATGAATTTTATTATGGACATGGTGAATTTATGTCTATGGGACATACAATTCAAAAGATCTAATAGACATTTGGGTATGAGAGACTAGAAGAAGGGAGGAAAGTTAGGTTTGGATTAATAGAAATGAAAATTACCTTCGAGTGTTGGTAATTGAATCCATGGAAGTTGATAACATCAAATGAGAGCATATAACAGTAAAAGAGAACCAAACAGACACTTGGAGAGGTACCCAGGATTATCACATGTGATCTGCATGAATATCCAGCAAAGGAGACTGAGGAGCAATGAGGCAGATAGTAGGAAGATAAGAAGATGAATTACATCCTATTATTGATCAGCTGTGGGGCTTCTCTTGAAAACAGCACTACCTACCCTTTACCCCAGCAATCCTCATCTATCGCTTCCCTGTACCATGTAAGTTTGTCACCTCCTCACTTCTGAGGTGTCCCCTCAGGTAATTTAGGACCTGACCACTACATGGGTATCCACAGTAGCAATGGTGCTGATGTTACTGGAAAAATTCCTCCTCTCCCCTCAGCATACCCATCCTATTCTCCCTCGATATGCTTCCAAGGATGAGTGCTATCTTCTAAGTAGGAGCCCATTTTCATCTTGGGTGAGATAAAGTGAGGTACTCAAGTTGAGCTGACATCACAAATCACATGATATAATCCTTCTACTGCAAAACCCATCCCATCCTTTCCTACAGTAGAAGGTACTAGCATCTTTCCAATCATCCAGGCTCATGACCTCCATGTCATCTCCTTAGCCTTCCTAATCCCATATATCCAATCATTTGCCATATCATTTTATCTTTACCCTCCACAACATCTCTTGTGTCCCTCCCCTCATTGTTATCACATAGGTTCTAGTTCATGGCCTCAGCGCTGTTGACTGAAGTACTGCCTCCTAACTCGTCCCCCAGCCTCAAGTCTCTTCCACTGCAATACATTGTTCTCAAGGCTGCCAAGGTGATTTTCCTAAAGCCTAGCTCTGACTAGGTCATTTACCTACTGAATAAACTCCAGTGTTCTCTACAATCTCCAGGAGCAAATATTATTTAGTTTTTATCTCATTCTTTTTAAATTTCTATTTTATATAGGTGTTATAATATATTTATATGTGTAATATAGTATATTTATAATATATTTATGATGTACAGTGGTTTATGCATATAATTTATAAATAAACAAGCATAAAAATATTGAGTCAAAATTTTTGTACCGATAAAGATGAATAATCAAAAAAATGCCCTAGACATCACTGAAGATATCCTAGGATAACAGTGTCAATTCATGATTCAGATAGAAGACTTTTTAGCCTCATGTCCCCCTTTTCCACCCAACTCCCTTTTTTCATCTCTCCAAAGGAATTGCGTGCATAAGCATTGTTCTCTTTCTTTCTCCGGCCTCTCATCTTTTACCTCTTTTTGTTGTTTGGGTGTTGTTTTTCAATCATGTCTGACTCTTCATGACCCCATTTGAGTTTTTTTGGAAGAGATACAAGAGAGCAGTGTCATTTCCTTCTCCAACTCATTTTATAGCTGAAGAAACTAAGGTAATCAAGGTAAAGTGAGTTACCTATGGTCTCACTGGTAGCAAGTGTCAGAGGTCAGATTAGAACTCCAGAAGATGAGTCTTTCTGACTACAACCTGGCACTATATTCACTGTGCCACTTACCTGCCCCCCATCTTTTGACACTGACAGCTAATTTAATGCCACCATACATTGTCAATCTCCTTATTAGCTGAACACATGCGCCATGTTAATGTCTTCCTTCTTTCCCTTTCCCTAGTGTCACCCAGTTTCCTCTCTCTACTTTCCCTCTCACTCTCCACCCCCACCCCTTTGTCTCTTCCTCTATTTGTTCCATTTGTGAACCAAAAAATGATAAAGTCATGGCTGATAAACACAAAAGATTAATGGTAGAAGAGATGCAGCTTTATCAAGGAAAAAGAGTCTTACATTTTAAAGAGAAAAGTTAGGCATAAAAACTGTAAAAATCCTTTAAGTGCCAAGCTGATCCCTTCAAAGTCTGCGTTGGGGCTGAGACTTGGATAAGTGCCATTAATTGTGCCCAATTTTGCCTTACTGCTAGCCCAAGAAAATTTGGAAAATGGGCAACCCTCCAAATAAGTACCTACATAAAAATCTCTAGCCTTCCAGAGACATAAAATAAGATACTTCACTCTTTTAGGATATTTTAATGGATCTTGGTGGGAAGGGGTGATTATCTGAGAGCTATGTGTGAGCCCCACTACTGGCCACCAGATGCAGGGGATTGTAGAAGTGCCAGTGAATGGCCATGCAGCAGATGAAGAAAAAGAAAAATGACGATGGTTCACAACTATATAGGACCTACGTTTTACAAAGCGCTCTCCACACTATCCTATGCATAGCTAGTACAGGGGTTATCATATCATCCCCATTTTAAGGATAAGAAAACTGAGTCTTAGAGAAGTAAAGTGACCTGGCTAATAAGTAATGGATCAAAAAGCTAGAACTAGATCTTCTGACACCAAGTCAAATGGTAGTTATACTACTATAAAAAATAAGGGGCCTGTGACATGCCCTTACTGGAAAAGGCCAGAGTATTTCCTGAATGCAGCTGTACATTCTGGGGCATTGGAGGGGAGGGCAGTGTTTACGTTTTGACTTGGCTCATGGTTTCTTGTTCCCTGATTCTCTCCCTCCACCCTCACCCAAATTCCCCTATTCTCTGACCCTGCTTCTTTAATTCCATTGAAATCTCCATGCCCTATGTCCCAAGATGATCAGGAAAAACAGAAAAGAATGTATATGTTCTAAAATATTTTATAGCAACTCTTTTGTGGTGTTAAATAACTGTAAATGGCAGGGATGCCCATAAATTGGGGAATGGATAAACAAATTATGGTATATTTTCATGATGGAATATTGCTCTGCTATAAGAAATGATGCACTCAATGATTTTGAACAATAATGTACAGTGGTGAGCAACCAAGTCATTCTATTATAAGTACTCAAATTAACGAAAATATTCTGTGAAGGAAGATGCTGTTTGAATTCATAAAGAAATATTGCTGTGTTATAGGAAATAATGAGCTGGTTGATTTAGAAAAACATGGAAAATTTGTGAAGGAAGATGCTATCCCCTTCAGAGAAACAGATTATAAGAGGAAAGAAGGGTAGTACAGTCTTACATATATATGTATGTATGAGTATATATGTGTATATAATGTCTATGTTTATAGGTATCTATGTACATGTATATGAATCCACATTTAACTGTAGCCTTCTTTAGGAGGGGTGAGGGGTAGAAGGGAGAAAAAAACAAAGGAAAACCCAAGGAAGCAAAGAAGCTGGCAGCATTGAAAACAATGTGCAATATTTATTATATAGGTTTTCTTGAAATGGAAATTTATTGTTTTATATTGAATCCTCTCTTGTAGTCTGTTGTGTACATAACAATGGTCTTTTCTTCTTTTCTAATTTTGTATTAAAGTGCAAAATAAAAAAATTACAAAAAGGAAAAAAGAAGGAAGTAAAGGAGGGCAGAGCAGAGGACAGGAGAAGGGAAGGAAGAGGAGGGGAAGAGAGGGGAGGGAAGGAGAAGGGAACGGAGGAGAGGGGAGGGGAGTCAAGGGGAGGGGAGGAGAAAAATCTCCATGCCCTGCATCTCTGTCTCCCAGGTACTGGTTCTGGACTCTTTGCATTGTCCCTTGTCTGATTTATGTTTAATATACTTCATATCCCTGGTTCTTTCAGGAAAGAATTCCTGGATGACTCAGACCCTCAGGTAAAACTGGTTTTGTCTACTGTGCCTCCTCCTAGAAGGGCACACCTTGAATGCTACTAAAGTCTACACCTCTGTGATCTCCCACGTGGGACATGATTTCTTGGAAATCAGGAGACTGTCTTCAACATACCAGAGACTGGAAGGTACAGAACTCCACTCCTGACTTGAGAAAACGTATGGTACAAATGGAAAAAAGCAAGTCAAAGGACTCCCTTTAGGATCTAGAACAAGGCATTTTCTTTCTCTGAGTTCCAGTATCCTCATCCTCAAAATGACGGGTGGGCCTAGACCATCTCTAAAGTCCTTCCCATTGCCAAATCTAACTCCTCTTCAGGAAATTAGTGTATCAGTCTCTCATTTTAGCAGGAAACAGCCCAGGTCCAAAGACACTGACTATGACTGAAATGTGCTTTCTCACCCTGGCCTAACAGGTCTTGGCCTCTACAAAAGTTTTCTCACCAAGCTAAGGAATTGTTCTATTTCTTGACTGATTAAATGGAATATAGGTGGTTCAGTAGATAGAGGGCTGGGCCTAGCGTTAGGAAAACATGAATTCAAATTCAGCCTCAGATACTTACTAGCTGACCCTAAGTGAGTCACTTAACCTTGTTTACCTTAATCCACTGGAGAAAGAAATGGTAAGTCACCCCACACTATCTTTGCCAAGAAAACCCCATGGAGAGCACTGGTGTGTACTATGGTCCACAGAGTCATAAAAAATTGGACACAACTAAACAATTGAACAGCAACAACCAAACAACGCTAATGATAATTTGAGTCCCCTATTCGAAAACTTTTATTCAAAACTGATGGAGAGCTTTAGTGATTAAGATTAGCCAGAGGATGTCAATGGACATTACTGGAAGATTACATATGGGCAGGGATGGGTCCCAGAAATATTATGAAATGTATTCTGTATACTGGGAATTAGTGGAATAACTCTAACGCACCACCTTGAAGCTATAAGATAACTTCAGTAGCAGGGGACACAGGGAGATCTTGGCCATCGTTCAGTACACACACATACACATATAAACACACAGACCCTTTATCTTTCACCTTCATAAGATTTAAAGCTAAAATGTACCTAAGAGATCATCTAATCACATCCTCTGTATGAAGGTTGAGAAGATGAAGGCCCAAAGAAGTAAAGGAACTTGTTCCAGGTCATACCACTAGTACCACCAGGATTTAAAGCCAAAGCCTCTGAGTTTCTGTGATTCTGACTTCAAATTCAGTGCACTTTCCAGAATGATTCTGCTCCTATTTCACAGCCTACCATGATCAATTAATTCACAATCAATTAATTCCTCATCTATCCTTAATGGATCCATTAAAATATGCCAACTCCATGGGGCATTTTATAAGAGGATTGCTTTAGGCAGATAAATGAATTTCCAACAGTCAAATTTCAAACTCAGACTTAAGTACTACTTGAGGGTCAGAGGATATTCTCAGCATTCTTCAAATCACACTAGTCAACAACTATCTACTCCACTTAGCATAAAGTCCATTGCCATTTCTGTCTCTTCCACAACTCTGCCCATGCCAACTTACCCTTCTAATTACTACTAATTCCTAGAAAGATATGCCAAAGATCATTGAGCCCATCCTTCCTCTTTCTCCTATAGACTACATTTAAAAACCATTCCTATGCACAAAATTTAAGAGTTCTGTTCACCTGGGCCCTGCCTTTGGCATGACACCTAAGTAGGCTGCATGGAATTTCAATGATGGTCTTTGAGTTTGAGAAATCAAGAGAGACATATCCAAGACATTACTGCATAGGGAAGGGCTATGAGTCTTGCACCCACCAGCCAAGATCTGTAAACAGAAAGGCATGTGGTGGAGCTAAAGGACCAGATTTAACAAATGGTATTTGAAACAGGAATGAGGTCAAAACACAGACCTGAACGAAATTCAAGTGAGTTAACAAGAGGTGAGAACCAGGGCTGGCTGTAATAAATCAACATTAAGGGAAGCAACAAAGTGTTGAGTTAGACAAAGAGTTCTTTCAATTTGCTAAGCTCAGTTGTTCTGGGAGTTTGTGCACAACTTTAGGTAAGCAGCATAGCACACTGGGAAGAGCTCTAGGTTTAAATACAGAACAAACCTAGGTTCTGTTTGTGGCAGCTAGGTGACAGAGCATTGGGCCAAGAGTCAGGAAAACCCGAGTTCAAATCCAGTCTCAGATATTCACTAGGCATGTAACCCTGGGCAAGTCACTTAACCTCTGTTTGCCTCAGTTTCCTCTTTTGTAAAATAGGGATAATATCTACTTCCCAAGGTTTTTGTAAGGATCACAGAGGACAGTCATTATAAAATGCTCAGCGCTGTGCCCGACACATAGTAAGCACAATTACTTTACTATTCAGATGCCAGTTCTGATGCTTACTGAGTATTATACACAGGAAAGCTATTGTTCATTTATAGGGTACTACTCTACTTTCCAGACCTCATTGCTGGTGATACTATGGACAGCCCATTGGACCTGGAGTCAGGAAGATGAGTTCTAATCCAATCTCAGACGCTGGAGCAAGTCACTTAAAATCAATCTGCCTCGTTTTCCTCAATTGTAAATGAAGATTAATAATAGCACCTATCTCACAAGGTCCTTGTAAGGATGATATGAAATAATATTTTTAGAGTATTTAGCACAGTGCCTTACACAGGGCAGGTGCTTAATAAATGCTGCTTTCTTTCTATTAATACCCATCACCTGAAGGAATTCTCACCTACCCTTGCCTTCATTGCTCTTCATGGCCAATGGTTAACTGTAAACAGTGATCGACAAATGAGATTTTGTTGCTGATTAAGTCCGATCCCCATTTACCTCCCAAAGAATTTAGCGCTTTTTTGTGTTAATTCATTTCAATCATGTCCAATTTTTCATAACTCCATTGAGGGTTTTCTTGGTAAAGATCCTGGAGTGGTTTACCATTTCCATCTTCAGCTCATTTTATAGATGAGAAACCGAGGCAAACAGGGTTAAGTGACTTGAGTTTGACACCACTGTTATGGAAGGATTTTATAGATGTTCCTAAGGCTGTATGTCCCCCAAAGAGAAGCACAAACCACTTGAGAGTTGCCTACATAGAAGTCCAAGTGAGCAGACGTGAGACTGGGATGCAGCTGACACTACATAAGAATTCAAGGGAAAACTGATTCTATGACTAGACAAGCAATTCTATAAGGCTCCTGTTCTGTCACACAGTAAGTGTCAGAGGCCAGATTTGAACTTAAGAACGTGACTCTTTCTGACTCCAGGACCCTGTGCTCTAACTAACCACTTCACCACCCAGTTGCCCAGAAGTGGGACCATCTATTCCAACCAAATCATTTTACAAATGAACAAAACAAAACAAGGCTTAGATAGAATATTTAACTTTCAAAAGTTAAATATCAAAAGCTAGTCAACAGCAGAAATAGAACTTGAGTGCTACATCATGCTATGCATCCCTACAAAGGACTTCAGTCTTTAAGCAGAGTTTCTCTTTATTTTTTTTCAAATTTAATTTTATTATTTTTCTGATTAACAAAATTTTATTTTTTTCTACTTCCTATATATCCCCAATGAACAATAAAAGGAGCACATAGGCATAATGAAACGAAACAAATTCCCACATTTGCCACATCCTAAAGTGTCAGCATCGTTTATTTTAAGTCCATTAACACTCTGGCAGGAGCATGCTTTATTTTCAGTCCTCTGGAACTGGGGTTTGTCTTTGCATTGATCAGAATTCTAAAGTCTTTTAAAGTTATTTTTCTTTATAATATTGTTATTATACAAATTGTTCTCCCAGTTTTGCTCACTCCTATCTACCTCAGTGTAATCAGGTCTTCCTATTTCTTTTAAAACTATTTCTTCATTTCCTATGCTGCAATAATATTCCATTATGGTCTATGGTTCATATACAATAATTTGTTTGCTCATTCCCCAATAGATGAGTACCCCCTTAATTTCCAGTTCATCCTACTATAAAAAGAGTTGCTCTTTTATATATTCAATATGTTATATATCATATATACTATATTAGTTCAATTATTTTATAAATATTTTCTACTTATGTTTATTTGATGTAAATTATTTCACATATTATGCACTCTTTTATATATAAATACCTGTATAAGAATATTTTTGCACATTTCCTGTCTTTGTTCTCCTTGGGAGACGGACCTGGCAGAGTCAAAGCATACGTACAACTTAATGAAATTGGGGGAATAGTTCCCAGCTGCTGTCCAGAATGGGTGACCCAATTCACAGCTCCATTATTAGCATTAATAATGTTAATAATAAGATTAAAAATATCACTAATAATAGCTAGGTGCCAGGCACTGTGCTGAACGCTTGGTAATTATATCAGCACATTAATGTGTCTGCTTTTCTTCAATCTGATGGGTAGGAGGCGAAAGCCCAGAGTCCTCTAATTATTGTGAATCTGAGCATTCCTTCAATAGCGAGCTATCGATGGCTTAGATTTCTCCTTTGAAAACTGCCTGTTCATATTCTTGGACAATTGATCTATTCGTGAATATGGTAAATTCATTGCTCTGTTTGATGTTCATCTATAATTTGACTGCTATAATCTGAGTTTAAAGAACCATGTATTCATGCTAGGGATGAAAATGGGTCAACATAATTATAATGCCTCATTTACATGAAGAGAGATTAGCTGGTATCTTCTTGACTTCTCTTCAAGTGGGAATTTCATGACATGAAAAGTGGCAGGAGAGTTCGTGCTGAGAAACACAATGAAAAGGAGAGTTTCTTTCGCATCTATTCACCAACATAATCTCTCAAAATTCATAAACAAAATAACAGAGGGTTGAGAAAAGTGGTGTGACAAGGCATTCCCATAGCAGTAATAAAGCCTAGAATTTAAGGGCTCTCTCCTAGTGTATTATTGGATGGTATCGGCTCTTTTGGTAAAGTACATGTAGCAATAGAAATGCAATTGGTGGTGCTTGTAGTGATTCTGGTAAAGGCAGTAGGGGTGGCTGTGATCTTGATGGTGAAAAAGTATTCATGGTGATTGTTTAGATGGTGGTGGGACTGATACTGGTAAAGGTAGTGAGTACCAGTGTTGGTAAAAGGAGGAATGGTAGTGGTGGTGGTGGTGGTGGTGGTGGTAAGAATGGTAATAGGCTGGTAATGGTGCTAGTGACAGCAGTGCTGATGATGGCAATTATGGCAGTGCTGCTTTCGTGGCAGAGAGTAAGTGTGGAATGGCAGAGCTAGTGCTGGGGATGAGGTCCTACTCATGGCAGCTTGATGGTTACTACAGCTAATGTAATAGAATGGAATGGGGGGAAGAGAGAAGGAAATAAAGAACCAAGTAAAAAGTGCACAGCAGAGAATAAAAGAAAACTTACAAGGAAGTAAAGATGGATAGCTCTGAACACAATGCATAGTATTTATTATATAGACTTTCTTGAAATGGAAATTTATTGCAATATATTTTGAATGCTCTCGTATGTTCTCCTGGGCACGTGGCAATGTTTTCTTTTTTTCTTTTCTTATTTTGTATTTGTTTCAATATTTAAGTTTACAATAAGTTTATTTTTCTTTTCTTATTGTATATTTAAGTTTTTGTATTTAAAATTAAATTTTTTTAAAAAGAAAGAAATAGAATGGGAGTCAGAAAGAACTGAATGTATAGCCATGAGTCAAAATTTACTAACTATGAAATGTTGGGCAAAGTACTTAATCTATCTAAGCTTCATTCTCCTTCTAATCCTTCCATTTCCTAGCTATGAGTCACTTTCAACTCTACTCTTATCCCATAGGTTCCTTCCCCTCTCCCCTCACCTCATATGTTCAGCTGGTTGCCAAATCTTGTTTCTTTCTTCACACTGTCCCCCTCATAATCCACTTCTCTACACTCATATGACAATCACTAGAATTGAGCCTTTCATCACCTCTCCCCTGAACTATTATGATAACCTTCTCATTGGGCTCCCTCTTCCACCCAGCTACCAAAGTGTCTGATCATGTTACTCCCATTCTCAGTAAATTCCAGTTCCTATTACTTCTGGGATCAAATTAAACCCCAGGTTGTACTTCAAATTCTTCCTACATATCCTTCTCACACATCACTCCCCTTCCTAAATGCTCTGATTGAGTCACAGAGTCCTACTTCTCTCTGGATGTTCCTCACCTACAACAGTTTTGCCCCATGCCTGGAATGTAGCTCCCCTCTTCCCCCCACCCTATCTCTCAGAATCCCTAGTTTCCTGCTAACCTCAGTTCCAGCAACACCTTCCTTACATTTGGGTAGTTCTTATAGTTTATGAAGTGCTTTCACACCTATTTTCATACATGATCACCCCTTTTAAAATGCTATTTTCCTCATTGAAAAAAACTCAAATAGATGCATGAATGAATGTGCAGTCTCATTTTTGTGGTTATGGGTTCCAATGATAAGGGCAGCTAGGTGGTAGAATGCTGGTCCTGTAGTCAGAAAGTCTTCTTCCTGAGTTCAAATCTAGAGCCTCAGACACTTAATAGCTGTGTGACCCTCCACCAATCGCTTAATCCTGTTTGCCTCAGTTTCCTCATCTGTAAAATGAGCTGGAGTAGGAAATGACAAACCACTCCAGTGTCTTTGCCAAGAAAACCCCAAATGGTATCATAAAAAGTCAGAATCAGCTGAAATGACTAAACAACAAACCTCCACTGATGCGCATTAAATCTCATTCATTTGAGAGGTGGGCGATGGCATACTGAATTCAAGGAACTACAAGTAGGCTGGTGTTTATGGAATGTAAAGTTCATAGAGGAGAGTAAGATGAAAGAAGACTGAAAAAGTAGGAAGGGGACAGATCATGAAGAGTTTTAAATGCCAAATAGAAGGGTTTATATTTGATCCTAAAGATAACAGGGAGATAACACGTCTAAGGTGAAAGGATAGTGATTTATTTAGCAAAGGGAGAATGTCTTTTGCTGGAGTGTAGTGCATAGCTTGCAAAAGTTTGAAAAACCATTGTTCTATAATAATGAGGAAAGGCAAAAGACTTAGGTAGAGGGTTACTATGAATGTTTCACCAAAGAAGATGGAAAACCTTAGCTATGTCTCAGGCAGCCCCTCATATGAGTGAAAATATTTCATTGCACCTAAGATGGTGGCAGTACAAAAAAAATACATACCTTTTAAAATGATAAACGGTTGACCTATTTAGAAATTGAAGAGGAATAATGTTGTTCTGAAGATTTCATTAAAATTTCCCTTTTGCCTGACTGTTGTAATAGATCCTAAATCAATTCTCTGATTATGAATTGTTGATTGTAATCCAGTCTATTATTTTTAGCCTCTTTTTATGAAAGTAGAGAAAAATATTTTAACTTGAGGTAGTAATCATGGAAATATGATTGCAGTTGATGGTGTGTAAAAGGTATATTGTGAAGGAAGTGATTGCTAAATGCTTTGAGATCCATAACAAGAAAATAATCATATCATTCTTATTGAGAAAATGCTTTCATTTTCTACAATCAGCACAGAAGCATCAATAGACATCAAGCTGCAGATGAATTATATCTACATCCTATATTCTGCCTTCTGGCAGACCTTATATCAATGTTTCTCAGTCCATTATCCCCAAGGATCCACCCCTTACTTCAAGCTAAAGTTACTGAAACTCAATCAGGCACACATACCTGCCTACAAAGGTCATCAAACTGTGGAACAGAATCGTACAATATTTAAAGCAAAAAAGGATCTTCGAGGTCCTGTAGTCCAACCACTAGGTTTTCAAGATGACGACAGTGAGGACAAAAGAGGTGAAATGATGTGCCCAATGTGGCACAGGTAGCAAGTGTCAGATCAAAAGTAGACCCCCAGTCCAGAGTTCTTGCCTTTCATGGGACACCTCCTGCTTCCCTGCTCTTGCTCTTACTTTCCCTTCTCTTCTTTCTTTGCTTTATTGAAACATTATTTTCCTCAGAAGGAAATCAGTCAATCTATCAGTAAGAATGTATTAAGCTCCTACTATGTGCCAAGCATTCTGCTAGGTTCTGGGGATACAAGCACAAAGAATGAAACAATTTCCATCTAATGAGTCTACATTTTAATGGCAGGAAACAAGTATATATAAAAATATGTGCAGCATAAAAATTAGTTAATATTATGAGTGTGAGTGTGTGTGTGTGTGTGTGTATGTGGTTTGAAAGGGAAAGCACTGGTATGGGGGGGAATTGAGATCGGTTTCATGAAGAAGATCGTGCCTAAACTCCTTCTCAAAGGAAAGGGACAGAGGTAAGAAAGAAGTACCTTCCAGGTATGAGATGTTACCAATGCAAAGGCATAGTCATGATAGTGTTCTAAGAGAGGAACAGAAAGAAGACTGGAATACAGATGTCAGGAAGGGGAGTAATAGGTAAGACTTTGGCAGCTGTATATAGAATGTGGTAGAGGAGAGAGGAACAAGGACAAGGAGACTAATGTGGAGACCACTACAATAACATAGGTAAGGGGTGGTGAGAGTCTGAACTAAGGTAGTTATTGGTGTGAGTGAATAGAAGGAATTGGATACAAGGGATATTGTCAAACTAACAAGTCTGAGCAAATAAGTAATTTTGTCTATTATAAATATCCAAGTTAACCATGAGAAGAAAGATGTTATCTGCATCCAGAGAAAGAACTGATATACATAAGTATGTATGGAATAATTTTACATATGTATGTGTGCATGTATGTATATGTGTATATACTTATTTGTGTTAATAGAAAATATCTCTAAGAGGAGAGGGAAGAAAAAAAGAGAAAAAAAGAAATTTACCTGATAACTTTATTTTACATTTAAAAGGAATACCAAATTGTACACAGTAGATTTGCAGTTTCATGGGCATTCATCTTTTTATTATATTATGTTATGGAAATTCTTGGTTTATTCCATAAATTAAAAAGAAAAGGGAAAAAAGAAACCAGCAATATCAATATTTGGCATTTGATTGGATATGTTAGGTAAGGGAGAGTAAATATAATGATATATATAAAAATAATGTTTAAGTAAATCTAAGATACTGGAAGGATGCTGATTCCTTTGACAGAAATAGGAAAGTTTGAAAAACAAACGTGGGGGAGAGAAAGAAAATGAGTCCAATTTTAGGACTTAATGTTGAAATTAAGATGTCTATGGAACATCCCATTTGAAATGTCCAGTAGGCAACTGTTGATATAAGACAAAATCTCGGAGAAGAGACAGATCTGGGAGTCATTCGTGTAGAGATGATAGTTGAACCCAAGGAGCTGATGAGGCTACAAAGAAAGAAAATAAAGGAAGAAGAGAAATAGACAGAGGGAAAAACTTCAGGGAGTACCCACAAATAGGGGGAAAAGAGATCAAGAAGGAAGACTAAGATGGATAGGAGGGGAACCAAGAGAGAGTGACTGCATCAAAAAAAAAAAAAAACCCAGAGAGGAGAGGGTGGTCAACAACGTTAAATAAAGGGGATAGATTGAGAAGGAGTGAGAAAAGACTATAGATTTGGCATTAAGTGGTCACTGGCAACCGGAGAGCAGTTTCATTTGAGTGATGTGGTCAAAAGCCAGAATGCAAAAGTTAAGGAATGACAGAAAAAGCAGGAGAGGCAGAGAGTGTAGACAACTTTTTGAAGGAGTTTGGTGGAGAAAGGGAGGAAAAATATAGCATGATAGAAGCTAGGCAGTGCATTGGATAGATTTGAGAGCCTGGAGTCAGGAAAATCTGCCTTCAAATCTGGTCTCAGACACTTACTAGCTGTGTGATCCTGGGTAAGTCGCGTAACCCTGTTTGCCTCAGTTTCCTCATCTGTAAAATGAGAGGGAGAAGAAAATGGTGAACCATTCCAGTATCTTTGAAGAAAATGAGATCACAAAGAGTCAGACACAACTGAATGACAACAACAACAAAAATTTGAGGAGATGGGAGCTTCCAAGGTAGATTTTTTTTTTAAGAATAGGGGATAGTAGGCACATTTGAAAGTGCTAGGGAAAGAATAAGTTGATAGGGGAAATGGAAGATTTGAAGTAAAGTAGGAGAGACTGAGGCTATCATCTGCAGGAGAAGACTGGAAGTGATGTATGAAGCACATATGTAGAAGGGTTGGCTTAGTGAGGAAAGAGCTCTTTGCCTCACCAAAGCCAGCCCTTTATCAGAAGTTGAGGAAATTGAGGAAAAGGAAGAGACAGTGGGAAAACTATATCAAAGGGTTTTGAGATGAGGAGAATAAGAGAAAAGGGAGTTCACATTGGATAGCCTCAATCTTTTCAGTAAAGCAAGGGTAAATTCTTCAACTGAGCAAGAAGAAAATAAGGGGAGGGGGAAGGATACGTTTGAAACAGCTTCTATGAGGAATAAGATGGGCCATCAATTAGGGAAGGATTTTTTTAACTGCTTTGCTGTAGTGTGGGCTCAGTTGAGGATCAATAACACAGATTTGTGATGTATCTCATCAGCACAGTTGGGGCATTTCCTCCAACTTCATCCAGGAGCTCAAAAGTAAGAGCAGAGGGGGAAGATGATGGGATTACTTCCTGTGTTACTAAGAGTTGGCAAGAGAAGAGAGGCATGAGGATGAGGAGGCAAGAAATTCAAAAGTGAATAAGAGTGACATGACTGATGGCTGAGTGGATGTCTGAGAGAAAGGAGAATGAAATCATAGCAAAGAGAGTGGCCTGAGAAAAGAAGAAGGGGTAAAGAGAATGGATCACAATGAGGGCAAGGAACAGGTTTAGCAGTGAAATATAGGGGGAAATGTAATGGTAGAAGCTGATGATCATGTAGCGGGGTTTCAGAGCTTCTAATTAGAGAAATGGAATGTTTATTGTGAATGAAAAGATCTAGTCTGTGACCATCCCAATGTGTGGTTGATTGGAGGTCATAGCTCGCAGGTCATAGGATTTAAGGAAGTTGAGGAAATGAGAGGTTAGGAAGTTTGAGGGAACATCTGCATGAAGAAAGCCCCCAAGAATAAGGGCAGGAGTGAAGAAAAAGAAGACAATGAACAGATGGTCTGCTGAACTTCTTGAGAAAAGAGGGAGAATTACCTGAGGAATGCTATACTACAGCTACCATAATTTTGGTGGCTTGAAAACATCAAATAGTGTAAAGTTCAAAGAAGGAAAGGTAACAAAATGAGGGAAGTAAAGAATGGGAGAATCTGGTGATGACAAAGAGGAAAAAGAAGTATTCTGATTTCCCAGTGATGTGGGAGGAGAAGTAGCCAGAGAAGGTAGGGAAAAAATTTGTTCTGGGAAGTCTGGGTGCAAAAGGCCACACTTGAGGACCTAGAGGGCCATATGTGGCCTTAAGGCTGCAGGTTCCCCACTCTTGGTAGACAGTGCTGGAGAGGAAAGCTAGGAATACAGTGTCATCAGAGGGAAGACTAATTTCTATGAGGGCTAATAGATAGGATGTGAGAGAAAGAAGTCCAGGTAAGGGAGTTTGTTCATTATGGAATAGGAATTCCATAGGGTGCAGTAGAGATGGAGGGAGGGAAAGAAATAGAGAATAAGCATTTATTAAACTCCTACTATGCGCTAGGTTCTTAACATACATTATGTCAGTTGGTCCTCACAACTACCCTGTGAAGTAGGGACTATTATGATCTCCCTTTTACAATTGAGGAAATTGAAACAGACAGAATTAAGTGACTTGCCCAGGGTCACTTAGCTAGTAAATGTCTGAGGTCAGATCTGAACTCAGATCTTCCTGATTATAAGCCCAGTGCTCTACTTACTGTGCCACCTAGATGCCTTCCACTATAGAAGAGGCAGACAAAGTTGGAGGGGAACACAAGTGAGGTAGGTTGAAGGGCACGGGAATGAAAGAAGAGGTCAGAAGGCAGATTTCTCTCCTAACAAGTTACTTATTTATTAATAGTTATTTATTAATAAATCATTAATTAATATATTTTTATACTACATATAATTATGTCATTAATAATTAATAAGTTAATTATTACATGGATACAGAAAGAAACAGGAGATTCCATAGAGGAAATAATGGATGACATATGGGGAAAGAAGTTCATAGTCTAAAAGGTTTTACACAGAGCCAGACCTGGATCCAGGAGAGACAATTTAAAAATTATGGGACTACCTGAAAGCCATGATCAAAAAAAGAGCCTAGACATCATCTAGCAGCTTCTACATTAAGGGATCGAAGGGTGTGGAATAGGATATTCCAGAGTCATTAAATTTAATATGCGTTTTTAAAAAAACTTCTTTGTAACTGGTTTATAATTTCATATATAATCATTTCTTTGTTCTTGGTAAATTGAAATATTCGTGTTACATTTCAGCATAAAAAAAGAGTTCATAATGAAAAAAAGAAAGGAAAAAAGATTATGAGCAGGACTGCGGTGTTAGAAAAATTGTGCCTTAGGAAGCTTCATCTAGCAATAGCATTTTGGCTGGGTTTCAGGATTCATAGGGACTAAAAATCATGGAAGCCTGGAAGGACACCATTGGAGTCATTCAGATCAGGAGGACCTGAATTAGAGAAGGCAGAAAGAATCTTAATTTGGGGATGGATTTGAGTAATTGAGGGATTAGAATTGTAACTAAAAGTTTCTGGCCTAGGCAATTAGGAGAAAGGTGTTGTCATTAATAGAAATGAATCAGGAAGAAGACCCAGCTTTGGAGGAAGAATGGGAGGTCAGTTTTAGATAGATTGAATGTAAAAAACTTCTACATAGAAGTGTCCAGGAGCAGGTAGAGAGCTGAGCTTCATCTTTCATACCTACTTGTTTGCCATTAATCCAGAGCTGAGGGTTAGTTTGGTCAAAATTGTGAAGCTGGTGAAATTTGTTTGCAACCTTCCTCCAGTTAAATGCATTTTATTCAGATCTTATGTGTGCATAAGGCACCATACCTGGTGTAGAGGATAGTGAGACAAAAGATGTTGCCCATCTTCAAGGAGATTACATTCTGCCAGGGGAGACAATCAACGTGTAATCAGATGAGTTGCATCCCAGGTGATCAAAGGGTGGAGAGCATTAACAAGTAGCTTGTATCTGGCAACTAAGAGATCATTGGTAAGGAGTTTCCATGGAATGATAAAGTCAAAAGTTGGATTATAAAGGGTTTAATGGGAGAGTGAGAGAGGGACACAGGGAGCGGGTTGGTACCTCTTGTAGATGGTCTGCTCATACTTCAGGTCCAAGTGATATATGATCCTTTCCATGAAGTCTAGCGGATAGGGAAGATGGATTGCTTTAATGGAAGCAAACTGTTTGAACTTAGAAGTAGAAGAGGTAGAGTCAAACCCTGTTTCTGCCATTTACTACCTGTGTGACCTCAGGAAAATCATTTAACTCTTATGGGTCAATCCCTTTGATGAGGGCGCCAGTGATCTCCAAAACGCTTTCAGCTCTAATCCCTATGTCCTATCAACAGGAAATTGTCTCCTTCTTTCTAAAATCTCACAACAACCTATCAGTGTTTTTCTTATGTACTTTTGTTGTTCTAGTTCAGTCATTTCCAGTCATGACCAACTCTTTGTGACCCTATTTGCAATTTTCTTGGCCAAAATACTGAAGTAATTTGACATTTCCTTCTCCAGCTCATCTTACTGATGAAGAAACCAAGGCAAACAAGGTTAAGTGACTAGTCCAGGGTCACATAGTTAGCATCTAAGGCCAAATTTGAACTCAGGAAAATAAATCTTCCTCACTCCAGGCCTGACACTCTATTTACTGAAAGATGACTGGCAATGGCCCAGCATGCAGTGGATGACTTGATGCCAAGACCTCAGTCTTGACTTCAATGATTCTGGAAGAGAGAATGAGACTGATGATGCTGCATAGCTCTGCCTCACTTAAATCCAATTCATACACCAAGTCATCACCCTCATGATGTCATTGGCATTCTCCAAGAAGAGCCCTGCACAACTTGGCAGTAAGTAGGGGCTAAAATTAAAACAGGCTAAATCTCTTTGGGCTACAGATAGGTTAGACGCGAGACAGACTAACAATGGATGTTTATTGAGGATCATGTGGCATAGTGCACAGTAACAACCCTACATTTTTCTGCAGACCATCCAAAATTTTTTAGTGGGCCAGAGCAAAGGATGAATAATATCCACTGCACCATCTAGCTACCTGATATGCACTTACTCTATCTTATTTTGTTTCATAATTATGTGAATACTTACCAATTTTCTATCATTCATTTACAAGCTCCTTGGGAAAAGGAACTATCTCATCTTTGTATAAACTCCCTTGGCTAGTACAGATCCCTGCCCAAGTAAACAATTATGTTGTTGAATTTGTTGAACCTTGTGTAGCAGTTGTAGAGTGGGGTAGTGATCAGGGTCCTTCAGGCACTCCTACTTGCCCTGACTCAAAGCCCTGGCCCCTTTCTTTGTGGCAGTTGCCTGGGACTACATTCCTGCTCCCTGATGCCTCCTTAGATTCAAGCATCTGCTACTCATTCTGTCAGAAGCTGAGTTCCTGGATGCACTGAACTGACTTTTAAAGGTCACCTGAAGGCCCAGCCAATAACTGCTCATCCTACAGCTGCTCCTTCCTTTCTGACTCCCTCTAAGGCCTCATTTTCACCTCATAAAGGGATCATTTGGCATGGCTACATTTTTACAGTTACTTTAACACCTCGCTATTCAGCCACTTTTTTCCAGTTAAGTTTGTGAAAGATCAGTTCCTTTACAAATGAACCAAATTTTTCTGAGAATTAGAAGTTGAATCTAACTCAACTTGAAAAGTTTGTTTGTGATTTTTTAAAAAATCTCTTGATTTGTGCTACAACCAAGCAAAATACTTAAGACACTGAGATAGAGTTCATCAGATGAAAGACTCCTTTTATCATTTTGGGTCTTAAACAGTTTAAGTGATTTACCACTGGTTACACGGTAATTATTAGAGGTAGGATTTGAACTCAAGACTTCTGACTCTATATCCAGAATTCTGCCTACTTTACCTTAGCTAGCAAACATGTGGCTCACAAATCACATTGTAACCCAAGTTGCTGCCCAAGACACATTAAATAGAAATGGGAGATAGTTAACAAAATAAATCAAAATACAACAGAACACAAATAAAATACAGTTAATATATGGCTTTCTAAGGCAATATGCAGTATGCAGTGACCTTTCTGTACAATTTAAAGGTGGCTTTTTTCTATGTGAATTTTACATCACAGCACTACACCCTACTCAGGGCAGCTGAGTAGCTCAGTGGATAGGACTCAAGGACCTGGACTTCAAATCCAGCCTCAGACATTTACTAGCTATATGACCTTGGACAAGTCACTTAATCCTGTTTGCCTCTGTTTCCTCAATCTATAAAATGAACTGGAGAAGAAAATGCCAAACACTACAGTACCTTTGCCAAGAAAACTCCAAATGGGGGTCACAAACAGTTGGACATGATTGAAAAAATGATTGGATAACAACTACACCATTCTACACACTGAAAAAAAGCTTCTACCCATAAAATACTAGGCCATGGGAAGCCAGAAAATCATTGATCTCTCATGAGAGAATTTACTCTTCCAGATTTCCCAGTGAATGGGAAAGTTCAGTATACCCTAACTGAACATTTGGTATGCTTATTCAAATTAAATCAATCTCTTGAACTTTCTTTAAATTTGCCATGGTGAATATGTGAAATAATTATATTTCAACACAGTTGATTGTAATAAAGTGAAATTCATAAAGTTAATCCTAGCATCATAGATTGAGTACTTCCCTCCACCATTAAAAAGTCCCTCAGTAAATACACTTGAAAGCTTTGGCTAATGCAGAGGTTGATTCTATGGCATGCTGGTTTATTGCATTACTAGTTAACAGAGATTACCCTGGTCCCCAATGCCAGAAAGCCAGACTTATTACACTTCACCTTCACCTACAATTCAGTTGTCCTTACAGGGA
This sequence comes from Potorous gilbertii, assembly GCA_028658325.1. Lineage (NCBI taxonomy): Eukaryota > Metazoa > Chordata > Mammalia > Diprotodontia > Potoroidae > Potorous > Potorous gilbertii. Next base: position 187,733,523 of record CM053770.1, on the reverse strand, counting down.
TTTAGAGTGGTTTTTGTCATTTGCTCCGGTCTTTACTGATGGCATTCCTCTCAATGTGGGGAAGAAGGAATTCTCTGTCACCCGATTCAATTTAACCTTTAATAGGATTAACTTCTACAAAGGAATATTCACTTCAAAAGTATATGAAGGGGAGGCGGAGCCAAGATGGCGGAGTAGAAAGACTCACCTATGCTAGGTCCGAACCCACAGCCCATGGATTTCCTGTAAAAAGAACTCCTGACAAATTCTGGAGCAGTGGAAGCCGCGCAGAAACACAGTGAAGGAGATTTCCGTTGCAGAGAGCCCTGAAGAACCGACCACAAAGGTACCCGGGGACCGAGCGGAGTCCTGTCCTGCCGAGCGCTCCCCTCCCCCGCCCCGGCCACGTGGCACTGAGAGGAGCGAGCAGAGCCCAGCGGGCGTTGGGGACCTGAATCTCTGGGCGGCCGAGAAGGTCCCTCCACCCACAGACGCACAGGTCAGTGAGAGAGACGGG
>CM053770.1:187716261-187732527 GCA_028658325.1 Potorous gilbertii | reverse complement strand
CAAATGGGGAGAAAATTTTGGAACCCAAAATCTTGTGAAAATGAATGTAAAAAGTTAAATAAATGTATTTAAAATAAATAAATAAATAAATAAGAAAAAAAAGTATATGAAGTATACAAACATACTCCCCAACATATGGGGCATAATCTCCCCTCCTTGTACCACTTCATACTCTGGGCACAGCTCAGGTCAATTTCTATTTAGCACAGTCCCAAGATCTAAGTCTAATAGCCCCCTTGGATTTGAGTCCCAGGCACCCTGGCTTCTCTGAGTTCTATTGGATTGACTGGCTACAACACCCAGTCTGGAATCCTGGCACCAAGGTCACTGTGGCTCAATGAGTCCTGGTTCAGAGAAGATTCTACCTCCTGCACCAGAAACTAAGGCCAAATGAAACAGAACAAACAGAAAACCCAGGGAATTTCTAAAAGGGGAATGGGGGAGGAGATAGCACTTCCCCCCCTCACTTGAGAAATTCATGGCACCTATGTGGTGGATAAGTGTTATCTGTTTCTGGTCTCTGAGTGAAAAAGAGTGCACAGGAAAGTCAGAGAGATACCATCTTAGTCTGGCTTATGCTGACTATACAACCAATAGAATCAGGCTATCCCCATCCATGTGGAATGAAGGATATCTTCCCCTAGAAGCAGGGTGCCTCCAGGTTAGATGAGTTGGGTATGCTCCAAATCCCTAGTTTTACTAGGACTGTTTCGGGGCCACTGTCCAGCCCTAGGATCTCCCTTTTGCTGATGTCTTTCACAGCTCCCTCTTCCTCAGGCCATTAATTTATCTGAAGTCTAGTCAACCTCAGATTCCTGACTTGCAGCTCACAGAATTTCCCCCCATCCTTTTTTCTGAATATTTACAAGGCCTGATGAATATTTACAATGTCTAAAACTCCACAACAATATCAATATCCAATCTATGTTGCCATTTACTTTACCACAGCTGATGCTCAGCCTGCAAGTTCCTTCAGTTCTTTGAGAACAATAAAAATGAATTACTACTCTGTTTATAATCCCTTAAGTTCAAAATTCTACTGAAGTTGACAAGGTTCTTATGTTCATTTTCTAATGTAGAAGCTCAATTTTGATATGATTAAAAGAGCTTAAATTGACTTATCATGAAAAACCCTTCCAAACAATGTATTTTGTCTCTGTTGCCAAACATCTGCTGGTTAAATCAGAGAAATCATTGTTTTGAAAACTCTGTTGAGTACCTATTGTATGTAGCAGAAAAGAACAGGGAGAGAAAAAAATATTCTAGTCCTCTCCAATATCCCCCTATCTCCCCTTCCCCAATGAATTCCTACAAAACCTCTAATCTATTTTCCATGATTCTGCAGTCATTAATATATTTCAATGAACTTCAGTTCAATTCAGCAAACTCTTATTAAGCACTTACTATGTACAAGTCACTGTGATGAGGTTATGTAGTTTGCCAATTGTCTCATGTATAATAATATTTTCTCTGTCTGTTGCTAGCCTCTCTCCATTGAAGAGGATGTTTTTAATTTTCTTATAGTAGAAATTTTCTTACAGTAGAAAGCATAGTACTAAACATATAGTAAGTCCTAGCTCATTGTTGATTGCTTTTATATACATATACAAGAGCCAGGAATGTCACTGCACTGGTGGAAGAGACTGTCCTTATCCAGTCAGCTGCATTTTCATGAACTGGACTCCATCATGATCATGCCCCTAGGAAAGTTCATCACCAGGAAACTCATTATCCTAGAAGACTGTGTCAGCTTTGGTACCCACACCTCATCAGTGTCCTCTGCCCCTATGATTTGAGGGTTAGAAGGTAAAGCAAAAAACTCCCCCCAAAACCTCCATTGAAAGAGTGCTCCCAGACCAGCCAACTCTTCATTACCACTGGATGCACTCCTTGGACCAGACTCCACCATGCCCCCAAGGTCAATACCTTCTTTGCCTTCATTTCTTTACTCTTTCCCCTTTTCTTTATGCTTTTATGCATTGTCTTCCTATAGCAGCAAGCACCATGACACAGGTTCTTAGATCTCCTTTTCTAAAAGAAAAGCAACTTTTAAGGAGTCAACAATCTTCTTTAATTGCATATACTAACAGAGAAATAAAGACCAACAGACAGGGCTTCTAACCATCTGACCATAAGAAATACATACATCACAGATCAACAGACTGATCCAACAGTCTGACCATTACATACATAGTTACCAGAAAGAAAACACCAACATCTAGGTTTTAAAAGCCAGGGGTTCCTTAATGGCTACCCAGAGTCTCATCTGGCACATGAACCTTCTTCCAAAGAGTAATCCCCAAAGTAAAACCTCACTTTTCAGAGCTGGAGGGCAAGACCCTCATGACCTAGTTCCTCATTAGAAATTAACAAAAAGTGTGGGCCTTCCTACAAAACAAGCCTCCCCTAATCAAGTTTCCCTTAATGGGCTCCACTTGAGGCCTATTAATGGGTGAGGAAGATTTTTAACTCTCATTAACATTACATTTCCCCATTAGACCAATAAGCTTCTTGAGGGAAAGGACTAGCTTTCTTTTTTATTTATTTGTCCTTAGAACTGAGCCTGGTACACAGTAGGCACTTAATGTTTGTTGACTGAGTGTTCTTGCTCTTTGGATGTAACATTTTCTTTGTGCTTTTTCCTACTCGCTCTTCTACATAAGATAACAAAGAAATTTAGTATTTGAAAACTGAGAAACCTGAGTCCCACTATTGTTTAGTATTGTTGCACAAATATGTAACAAATAAAATGCACAGATAAATAACCATTACCTTATAGTACTTCAATCAAATATTAAACTTGGGAATTTACTATAAGTTTACTATAAACTGAGACACTGAGGCATGGTCTCTGACACAAAAGTCTAAACACTTTGACCAGGAAGTAAAAGGATTAAGCCTGAGAGTGTTAGCCATTAGGAAGGGATTAACTGCCATTTGCTCTAAGAGCTTGGTGCCTGGGACTTATGATGTCCTGTTGAAAAACTAATGGTTCTAGGAAGTTCAGAAGTCACCAGAAACAGTAGCATCAGTCATAAGGTGGCTTTGACCTCAGGTGCAAAACAAGGTCTCTCTTCCAAAGTCTAGCCCAGACCATACAGGAATAATCATGGAAAAAATCTCAGACCAAAAAGGAACCTACAATTCTACTATTGTGAACCAACAGAGCTTTCCAGTGGGATGATAAGGGCAGAGTCCAACAGCTATCTCCTCTTGCTCAGACCCAAACCCAGGTCAGGAAGTTGCAGAACTCAGATGGGGGGTGGGATTGAGGGAAGGAACAGAGATCAGATTTTACCCTGATTTTACCCTGAATCAGAGCACTCTGGGAGCACTGAAAGTTTACAGATTCCCTAACCTACTCAATACCCCAAGGAAGCACCACTTCAGACTTTAGTTTCAGAATTGCTGCATAGCCCAGCTCTACCATCTAGTCTAAAGTCAAGAAATAGGCAACCAATAAAAGAACCCCACTATAATGAGCCATGATGGCAGCTGGCACATTCAAGATGCAAATGCAAAAATGATGACTGCAAGTCATCTACAGGCATTGCCTCAAAGGAAAACACAGCTTTGGCACAACTAGAATTCATGAAAGAGATGACGCAAGAGTTTTAAAAAGAGTCTAAAATGTTTTTATATATGGAATGAAAGTACTTAATGGAAAGAAAAGAAAAAGAAATGTGAACTATGGAAGAAAAAATAGAAAAGAGGTTAACAGTTTGGCACAGAAATGCATACAAAATCTTGCCCAAGCAAAAAGTACCTGAAAATTCAAATGGACTAAATGGAAGCCAGTGACTCCATTAAGCAACAAGAAGTGTTAAAACACTCAAAAGGCTGGAAAAAAAGGAACAAAATGTAAGCACGTTGAGTCCAGTCCAAAGGAGAGTGGCTGATAGGACAAGGACATCATCTGTCCCACTAGTTCAGTGGCCTTCAGGTTCCTTTCGTATGCAGACATGGCCAGCAAAGGCTTGCAAAGGGCTTTGTACCAATGCCCACACACAAGCAACCAACATTTAGTCAGAATTTACTATGTATCTGCTACTATGATTTCTATTGTGGAAGATAATAAGAAAATTAAAAGCATTATACTTACATAGCAAAAACATCTCAGAAAACACATCAAAGAGGAAAAAAATGAGAATCATTGGACTGCCTGAATGCCATGAACAAAAAAATCCAAAACAAAACATAAAGCCTATACAACATACCTCAAGAGAAAGGGAGCATCTATTCCCTCAAAAAGATATCCAAGGATTTCAGAAATCTTACAAGAAAACTGCCCAGATCTCTTAGAAACAGAGGACAAAGGAAAAATAGAAAAAATCCCTGGTTACACTTCCAGGAACATCATAGTCAAAATCCAGAGGTTTAAGGTCAAAAATAAAAAAAAAAAACTGTACGCAGCTAGAAATAAAGAATTCAAGTACCCATAGTCACAATCATACATGATTTCACAGCCCTCACTATGAAGAAATGGAGAACTTGGAACATAATATTCCAGAAAGTAAAGGATATAGGCTTACAGCCAAGAATAAAAATTGCCCATTAAAACTGAGTAAAATGTGCTACACTGGGGGTTGCAATGTTTAATAAATTACAGGACTTCCAAATATTCCTGATTTAAGAAAGAAAAACAGAACTGCAGAGAAATTTTAAGATGCAAACACAGGAGTGAAGAGAAATATAAAAAGGTAAATATGAGCATTTATAAGAGACAAAACAAAAATAAACTATTACATTCAAACATAGGGAAATAATACAGGTGCCCTCTTGGATTCTTATCATCATCAGGATTCAGAGAACTAGTCCAATTAGACAAGGCCTGGGCATGTATGTGTTTGTCCTTTGTTGCCAGAGAAGACCATGCCATCAGAGAAATGATGACATGACTTGCAGTTGACTTTACTTTGAGTGAGGGAGGGCTGTGCAGGTCACCAGCCTCACTTCTCCTCCTGAGTCATCTGAATCCAGTGACCAGATACTCATCAGAATGACTGGAGATGACCCAGGATGAGGCAATTAGGTTAAGCAACTTGCCCAAGGCACATAGCTAGTGAGTGTCAAGTGTCTGAGGCAAGATTTGAATTCAGGTCCTCCTGACTCATGCTCTACCCACTGCACCACCTAACTGCCCTAAGACCTGGGAATGGTGGTGCTATTATGTCTTGATGAGCTTAAGAAAAGAATGGAAAAAGAGAGGGAAAGGAATTTACTGGAAGGGGAAGAGAAAAAAAGGACAGAGTCCACAAGTGAACATTTATAAAGACAAGGAGAAGGAGCAGGCAGCAGCTGACACACTTGGACCTCACTCTCATCTGAACTAGTCAAAAGAAGGAAAAATTCACACACGTACAAAATAGAGAAATATATTTCACTCAACAAGGAAATAGGAAGAAAAAGGGGGCAGAAAGAATTAAAGGGAGGGTGGGTTAAGGGAGGAATTAGTCCTAAGTAAACAAATTCTAAGGATATTTATGTTAATTTATAAATATTTATGGAAATAATTATAGCTATTTTTGAGGTGGTGAAGAATGAGAGGGAAGTGGGAAGTGTTTGAAAATAAAATAAAATTTGATTTAAAAAAAAGAAAGACAGAAATGAGAGGTTCTAGCCAAGACTCTGAAGAAAACAAAACAGGAGGGTTTGTGTCAGTTCTGGGAAAGGTTTTCTTTTCATAAAAGAGCTTTTAAAAAGTCTATTGACTTTAACCTAAAAGAGAAAGTCAGTATCTGTTTTCTCAAAGATGATATCCAAGAATTTCATCTGAGGCAGAAACTAAAGGCAGACTCATGGTGGAGAATGTACATGTAGTAAAGAAACATGCAACAAAGACTGCAAGAACAGACTGGACCTGGACTAGGGAAAACAGCCCAATGACATCACTGGAAGACATCAGGAGCCCTGTAAGCGGAGGAGGGAAGAGGAAGTGGCCTCACTACCTGTATTCTCTGGACACATGTGTTTGCTATACATGGGTCCTCCCACACATGTGCCTTGGTCATGCATAATCCTGGAACATTTGCCCTGTAGAAGAAAAGACATGATTTCAGAAATATAGGATGTGACCAACATGGCAATTGTATTCTTTCTTCCAGGAGGAGCTTTCCAGACAACTATATTTAAGAATCACAAGCCAGGTGGAAGGAAGTAAAATCCTTATTGAGTAAACTGGTGACACAAAAAACTGTGGAGCCTCCTATAAGAGCATTTCATGTCAAATTCCCAAATAAGCTTTCTCTTGTATGGAAAAACAATACCCCACTAGTTCAGTTAAATGCCTCAGAATAATGCTTCTTTGGCTATGTAACCCAAACTATGTAACCCAAACCTGCCCCGATTATAAAGTTACATTTTCCCAAGTACTATTTTCCCAAGAAGACTGGAGCTGCTTCCTGAAAGAAAAAATACTAATGAATCATCTCTTCAGTCTGCTGGATCCTTGAAAGTCAAAGACCTACTGGGAGGGAAGAGTGTCCCTGGACTCTAAGGAATTCAGAAAATTCCCCAACAGTCCCTCCATGTGCATTCCCTATTTTTGTCTCCTTTTTACAATGATGTGATATCTGTTTCTGGGAAAGAATATCCCTGAGTTTATTCGGGGAAACATGTTGTTGCTACTTTTCTTATGATGTCATTCCATTAAATGCCTTTGTTTTAAACTAATTTTCCCCTCTGGCTGACCATTCAAAAGAAGCACATCTACAGGGAATCCTGAGCTATGGCTTCAGGGTATATAGACCCAGAGAGTACTTTGAACCTGGAATGGTCATTCCCTGGTTGTGACCTACTGCACCATGGGAGGTGAAGTAGCTACAATGGACTGATTGATAACAAATGGTATCTTAAAGAGAAAAACAGTGAGGTATAGTAAAAAAGAGTACTATGTTTGAAGTCAAAGGACCCTTCTAATCCCCACCAGCTGTGCAACCTTGGAGAAGTCAATTTCACTTGGTCTCAGTTTCTTTATATATAAAAATGGGGTGTTCAGGCTAAATGATTTCTCAGATTCCTTCCAACTCTGTATCTTGTTCTATGAACAAGAGGAAAGGGAAATTTATTGATCTTTCAGTTCAAAAGATTTTCAGTCAAATATATGTATGCACGAATGTTGTTGAGGAATGTTAAGGGGTTCCCTTAACTTGTCTTTTTGTGTTGCCATATTTTCCAGAAACACTGAACCCAAAGTATACAGGAGGTCCTGAATGTGCAAGGATGAACCCCCACCACCACCAGCAACTGACATAATTTGTTCTTTGAATTCCCAAACTGGATTCCCTGTGTGTCCTTGGGAATCAAGACAGGAACCAATCAGTCTGTGCTAGAGTCGGAAAATTGGTTGTGTAGCTGAAATCCTTGTCGATAAGCAGAGGTCCAGAAGTTCCCAAGGGAAAAGAATGAGGCTTTTGCCATCACCCTACTCCTCCCCTTTAGGAGGGACTTAATCCTTCTCCCATCTTTACTGCATCTTTCCCTCTCTTGAGCCATGCCCCTTTAAATGGAGATTTGTGCTTCTTCCTTCTTCCTTTGTTGTACTGTTATAAATATGAAAACTTCTACATGAATTATGAGCTTTTTAGTTTACACACACATGTTCATTTCTCTTGTAATAAACCTGGTTTTCATGTAAGTTTCATGAAGCTGTGATTTACCTGTTGATAATGTATACACACATATGTATATATTATATTATAAAATATAGTCTAGAAAAACTGTCAAGGGTCTACATTTTCAAGAACCTGTAGGAAAATCTGAAATGGATAGTTTCTAGTTCCAAGGACTCCATTCAATACTACCTATTTACCCATGTATTTTTTCCATTATGGCTTCCCTGCTCCCAAACTTAAGAAATACAAGATTATTTTCTCTTTTGAATCCTCCCAGCCCCATCTCTGTAGCCCTGGTGAATGACTAAGAGTAGCAGTGTTTTCTGAATGATCAGTTTCTAGCTGCCCCTTTATCTGGGGATCCTCTGGGTGGGAACCACTGGGATCTAAGATTATAGTGACTGGTTCCTGTGACTTTTAGGAACAATTTAACTGAGAAATTTCTATTCTCTCTTCTAATTTTAATGATAAGCCTTGTTCCTTCAATTCAACATATATTTGTTAAACATTGACAAGTAGCATAGATAGAGGCATTAAGAAAGAGGCATGCTGGAACTAGAAGGACAGAAACCTGATGCACTTAACTTAGTTAAACTAATTTCCCCCCTAAAGAAGACAAGGAAATCATCCTCAAGACTTAATGATCCAAGAGAGTAAGGAGCTGCCAAGTAACACAGCTTCCTGGTTACCTAAGGAAGAATTCTCAAGCACAGGCAAAACCAGATTAATATATAATTAAAGAATATTTAACTAAAAAAATTAAAATAAAGTAAAACATACATAATGTTAATATGTATTTTTCTAAGTCAATATGCAGCCACAGGTACCTTTACCTAAAGTTCAGTGGCCCCTTTTTTTATTTGGGTTTGACATCACTGAGTTAAGGCATAAAAAGCCCAGCACTTGATGGGTTAGGACTCCTCAGATGTGTGAGTCAACACACCCTCAAGATTGGAAGCCTCTTAGGGGTGGAGCCAAGATGGTGGAGTAGAAAGACACACATACACAGGGTCTCCCCACACAGCCTATAAAATACCTGTAGAGAGGGACTCTCAACAAATTTTGGAGCAGCAGAAGTGGAGAATAACAGAGGGGAGGAGATTTCCAGCCCAGGGTGACCTGAAAGACCCATGGGAAATGTCAATTGCACCAGACCCAGAGCAGAGTGTGGAGCCCAGCCCAGCCTTGGACGTGCAGCACACGGCTCATGAACAGCCCTCGGAGGTGGAATCTCCAGCCTCAGAATCCCCAGTTGCAGCAACAGCAGATCTGCAGATCCCTCAACCCACAGGCGCCAAAGGTCAGTGATGGGTTTTTTCAGTTGGCCAAGAAGGGAGAGGGGCCTTCCCATAGCTCCAGCCTCAGACAGGCTCCCAGAGGCCACATCAGGCAGGTGGCAGCAGTTCTCACAGCAGCCCCTACATCAGCCCACATACATTGTTGGATCGTAAAAATCCCTGGGGGCAATGAGGAGCTGAGTCTTACCTCAGCCCTTTGTAAAGGTCCTGAGGGAGCTGGTCTTTGTCTCACACTGAAAGGTGGCCCTGCCCATCCAGCTTATCTGAAAATCAGCCCCTAGTGCTGGCTTGGTGGAACTGGAGGCCAGGAGGCTGTGGAGAGGTAACTGCTAAGATTCTGGGCACAAAAATCTCTCTCTGCTTCCAGACCAGTGTACACGCCAGATTGTGCCACCTTGGAGGAACTGAGATCTTACAGATTTGAAGAGTATACCCTACTCTTGACAAAGGACCCAAAAGTCAAGTAACTGGTTGGGAAATAGCACAAAAAAGGGGAAAAAAATAAGACCATAGAAGGTTACTTTCTTGGTGAACAGATATCTTCTCCTGTCCTTTGGGATGAAGAAGAACAATGCTTACCCTCAGGGAAAGACATAGAAGTCAAGGCTTCTGTATCCCAAACATCCAAAATAAATATTCAATGGTGTCAGGCCATTGAAGAGCTCAAAAAAGATTTTGAAAATCAAGTAAGAGAGATGGAGGAAAACTGGGAAGAGAAATGAGAGAGATACAAGAAAAGCATGAAAAGTGGGTCAACACCTTGCTAAAGGAGACCCCAAAAAATGCTGAAGAAAATAACATCCTTAAAAATAGGTTAACTCAATTGGCAAAAAAGGTTCAAAAAGCCAATGAGGAGAAGAATGCTTTCAAAAGCAGAATTAGCCAAATGAAAAAGGAGATTCAAAAGCTCATTGAAGAAAATAGTTCTTTCAAAATTAAAATGGAACAGATGGAGGCTAATGACTTTATGAGAAGCCAAGAAATCACAAAACAAAACCAAAAGAATTAAAAAATGGTAGATAATGTGAAATATCTCATTGGAAAAACAACTGACCTGAAAAATAGATCCAGGAGAGACAATTTAAAAATTATGGGGTTACCTGAAAGTCATGATCAAAAAAAGAGCCTAGACATCACCTTTCATGAAATCATCAAGGAAAAGTGCCCTGATATTCTAGAACCAGGGGGCAAAATATGGAAAGAATCCACCAATCACCGCCTGAAAGAGATCCAAAAAGAGAAACTCCTAGGATCATTGCAGCCAAATTCCAGAGTTCCTAGGTCAAGGAGAAAATATTGCAAGCAGCTAGAAAGAAACAATTCCAGTATTGTGGAAATACAATCAGGATAACACAAGATCTAGCAGCTTCTGCATTAAGGGATCAAAGGGCATGGAATAGGATATTCCAGAAGTCAAAGGAACTAGCTCTAAAACAAAGAATCACCTACCCAGCAAAACTGAGTATAATGCTTCAGGGGAAAATATGGTCTTTCAATGAAATAGAGGACTTTCAAGCATTCTTGATGAAAAGACCAGAGTTGAAAAGAAAATTTGACTTTCAAACACAAGAATCAAGAGAAGCATGAAAAGATAAACAGCAAAGAGAAATTATAAAGGACTTACTAAAGTTGAACTATTTACATTCCTACACGGAAAGAAAATATTTGTAACTCTTGAAAACTTTTTTCAGTATCTGGGTAGTTGGTGGGATTACACACACACACACACACACACACACACACACACACACACATAGAAACAGAGAGCACAGGGTGAATAGAATAGGATGGGATCATATCTTTAAAAAAATGAAATTAAGGGTTGAGAGAGAAATATATTGGGAGGAGAAAGGGATAAATGGAAGGGGGCAAATTATCTCTCATAAAAGAGACACGTAAATGACTTTTCAGAGGAGGGAAAAAGAAGGGAGGTGAGAGAAAAGACATGAAGCTTACTCTCATCACATTTGACTAAAGGAAGCAATAAAATGCACACTCATTTTGGTATGAAAACCTATCTTACAATACAGGAAAGTAGGGGAGAAGAGGATAAGCAGGGTAGGGGGGATGATGGAAGGAAGGGCAATGGGAGGAGGGAGCAATTAGAAGTCAATACTCTTGGGGAAAGATAGGATCAAAAGAGAGAACAGAATAAATGGGGGGCAGGACAGGATGGAGGGAAATATAGTCTTACACAACACAACTATTATGGAAGTCATTTTTAAAACTTCACAGATATGGCTTATATTGAATTGCTTGCCTTCCCAAAGGGAATGGGTAGGGAGGGAGGGATTAAGAGAAGTTGGAACTCAAATTTTTAGGAACAACTGTTGAGTATTGTTCTTGCAGCTAGCAAATAAGAAATACAGGTAATGGGGTATAGAAAGTTATCTTGCCCTACAGGACAAAAGAGAAGATGGGGATAAGGGAAGGGAGGGATGTTAAAAGGGAGGGTAGATTGGTGACAGAGGCAATTAGAATTCTCGGCATTTTGGGGTAGAGGGAGGGGAGAAATGAGGAGAAAATTTGGAACCCAAATATTTTTTGGAAATGAATGTTGAAAACTTAAATAAATAAATTTAAAAAAAAAAATACTGGAAGCCTCTCCATATGGTGGCTAGGGGAATGCATCCACTTGAACTAATCCTGGAAAAATATCCTTCCCATGATACTCATCAGTTAAGGTAGGAACAATAATGCCCTACATGACACAGGCTAAGTGAGTTTCTCCTTAATAGGTATTAAAACTATCTTTGAGATATAATAGGCTTAGGCTCCTAAGGTAACTTCTTAATGGCCTAGGTACAAAAAAACAAAAAAAAAGGAAATGCTCCAAGTTAGGAGGGATCAATAAGGCCTTCCCTCAAGCTTGTGTCAGAAGAGCTGAGCTGGGCTCAGCTATGTGAATACTCTCTCGTCTATTCTTTCCCTGTTCTAAAGATCCTACTAGGAAGGAGTAAATCTCTTTTTCTTAACTTTCAAGAAGTTCTACAAGAATCTCACTTTGTTCTAGGCTCAAATTTGAGTCAAATACATGCATGCATGTGTACATGTGTATATATGCACATATACATACACATATATACCTGCATATGCATACATATCACATAGACATACACATATACATATAGGCTTGAGTCAGGCCTGGGCTTACTACCCAAGTTAACTTCTTTTGTTAAGTGTTGGTCTTTAGTGTAGATGGTCTTCACGTGCTTCATTTCATTATCATCCTAAGCCTGAAGAAAGTTAGACTTGCACCAGAATACCATGGTTCAAATCTGATCTCTGACAGTTCTTAACTAGGGGAAGTTAGATATACACTCATCTCTCTAAGCCTCAGGCAACTCACAAAGACTTGTTTGTTTATTTGTTATGTCAGGGGTGTTTCGGGGTTTGTTTGGTTTTTGGTTGGCTTTTTGTTTTGTTTTGCTGTTGTACACAGATTACATACTGTATTAGGAGAGAGAATTCCCATATTGAATAATCCTAAGAAAATAAAAACAAAGCCAAATTATTACAGTCCTTGAGTAAACTGTAAATTAGCAAGAAGAAATCAACATAAGTACATGCATATAATGTGTGTATGCATACATGTATAGGTGTGTGTGCATAGATACGTGCGTGTGGCCACTAAGTGGCACAATGGATGGAGCGCTAGACCTGGATTCCGGATGATGTTAGTTCAAATCTGACTTCAGGCACTTACTAACTGTGTGACTCTGGGCAGGTCATCTGAGCTGTGTTTGCTTCAGTTTCCTCATCCATAAAATGGAGATAATGATATCACCTTTGATACCAAGGTTGTTGTGAGAATAAAGTGAGATGGTATTTGTAAATCTTAAAGTGGCATATAAATACAGACTATATAGACTTTTATGAAATAGTTGAATGCCATAGCAGCTGGAGAGATCCTACATGGAGTGATCAAACAAGAGGGAGGAGAACTTTATAAACCCAGAAAGGAGACAGTATCCAAGAAGAAAGGATGCTCAACTGTGTTGATGTCACAGAGAGGTCAAGGATGGGTATTGAGAAGAGGCCACTGGATTAAGAAATTATCGAGAGAGCAATGTCAGGAGAATAGAGGTCCAGAACCAGATGACAAAAGATTGAAAAAAGAATGGAAAGAGAAGTTAAAACTTGCTTAGGCAGGAGTTTGGCTGAGAAAGGGAGAAGTGTAGGACAACAGTCTGATGGAATGAAAGGGTTTAGAGAGTTATTGTTTTAAGAATGGGGGAAACTTGACTGTTTTTGGTAATAGGGAAAGAACAAGTAGATAGGGAGAGACTAAGAGAGAAAGAGGGAATAATCTGTGGGAAGCCAAATTAACATTTCATGGAATTTATACCCACAAAGAATCTAAAGAGATGACTTAATCTGACTTGTTTTACAAATGATGGAACTGAGACTTCAAGAATTTCTGATTTGTCATATAGCTAATTGGCCAGAGCTCCTGACTGCTAAGGAAGTCCTCTTTCCACCTAATCATGAAGCAGGTACAATGGATTGACTGATTGTTATGTTACATAAAAAATTATTCCAATATTCAAAGATTAGAAATTTTAATTAATTTCATTAGTTCCTAATATGAAGACTCCATCCACCAACTGATCCATCATCTATCTATGGCTTACTAAGCCCTAGGGAGCTGCTTGAGGAACATAAAGAGTAAGTCACTTGTTCAGGATCACACAGCTAGTAGGGAACAGAGTAAGGATTTGAATTCAGGTCTTTCTGACTCCAAGTCAAACACTACAGATAAAGCCACACTCTCTGTGTTGTAAACACATATCTGTAAGTTGGAAGTTGGAGGGGAAAACTCAGAAAAGACTATGCCAAACAACAGATTTAGAGCTAAATCTACACAATATAATAGCAATAAATTGCATCTTCTTTAAAGACATATAAATTCTCCCAAACCAATAGATGACTACTGACTATATTTCTTCCCCTATATGTTAAACAGGCCTGAAAGCATAGATGTACTTCAAAATGGGTAGCAATTTTCTTCCTTCTCAGAATAATTTCAATAATATCTTTTCAATTAGAGTAGAATTCACCCAAATGGCATCCGGAAAAGAAACCAGTTGATTTAGCTGAGGCTAGAAAATATCAGTGTAATCATGAGTGTCAAATACTCAGAGTAACAAATTAATAGTGTTAGGCCAGGGAGAAAATTTCCATTTTGGAGTCACATTCATCTTGATATATAAGCTTTTTCACAGCTGGGAGAGGTGGTGTTTAAAAATACATCCTACAAATCCCTGTCACCTTTTGTTCTCTTAATGTGGAATCAGCCAGCCCTTCTATCTTCAAAATGTGTCAATAGGGTCTAGGAGCATTATGTCATTTATCCAGGGTCTCTACTCTCATTTTCTTCCTTCAAAGATCTCCAATTTCATGAGTGGGATCATTCAATCCACTTTACAGACCATCCCACCTTCAACTCACTCACCCACACATACACTGTTATAGAAGATCCATGAGTTCCTGTCACCAAAAATTCATCACCTGAAGATGAGGTAGATTCTCTGGACTTGGTGAGGGCGGTTCTCATGCTCTTCTTGATCAAATCTATCCAAAATGGCAGGACCTGCCAGAGTCTCAGAATTTGCACGCACACACACACACACATACACACTCTCTCTCTCTCTCTCTCTCTCCTGTCTTAATAATTATTACTGTGAATTATTACACCTGCCTCTGTACCAAGCAGATGCCCAACACTGTTACCTAAACTACTGAGAACCTAAAGATTCCTAGGCCTTATCATCCACATGTCTGGGTATCCTTAGCAATTCTAGACCTTTCCGTGTTTCCTAAAGCTGAACATTCTTTAATGTCTCACCTCCTCCAATTAGCATGTGAAGTATTCAAGATCAGGATCTATGTGACTCTTTCTATTTGTGCCACCAGTTCTTAGCACAGTTTTTGGTGCACATAAGTACTTAATAAATCCTTCTTCAGTCATTCATCTTCATGCCAATATAAAACAATGTAGGCAAACTGTAGTGAGAGTTTGTCTTTTTTGCCAAATGAACAACTTAGTGAGAGAAAGAATACATACATACATACCATCATTCATACATACATACACAAATACATGTGTGTGTGTATATGGCAGGGAATTTATTCTTGTCAAAGATACTGAGGGGGAGGAGCCAAGATGGCGGAGTAGAAAGATTCACATATGCTAGCTCCAAACCCACAACCCATGGATTTCCTGTAAAAAGAACTCCCAACAAATTCTGGAGCAGTGGAAGCCACACAGAAACACAGTGAAGGAGATTTCCATTCCAGAGAGCCCTGAAAAACCGACCCCAAAGGTCCATAGCACACCAGACAGGAGCAGAGCCTAGCCCTTCCCTAGCCGTGTGGCACCAAGAGGAGTAGATCCGAGCAGGCTTCAGGGACGGATTCTCTGGTGGCCACGAAGGTCTCTCCACCCACAGGCCCTACAGGTCAGTGAGAGAGACCTCTGGGCCGGCTGAGAGGGGAACTCCTAGGAACATTGTGGCCAAATTCCAGAGTTCCCAGGTCAAGGAGAAAATATTGCAAGCAGCTAGAAAGAAACAATTCCAATATTGTGGAGATACAATCAGGATAACACAACATCTACCACCTTCTGCATTAAGGGATCTAAGGGCGTGGAATAAGATATTCCAGAAGTCAAAGGAACTAGGACTAAAACCAAGAATCACCTACCTAGAAAAAATTGAGTATAATACTTCAGAGGAAAAATGGTCTTTCAATGAAACAGAGGACTTTCAAGCATTCTTGATGAAAAGACCAGAGCTGAAAAGAAAATTTGACTTTCAAACACAAGAATGAGAAGAAACATGAAAAAGTAAACAGCAAAGAGAAGTCAAAAGGGACTTACCAAAGTTGAACTATTCATATTCCTACAGGGAAAGACAATATTTGTAACTCTTGAAACTTTTCAGTATCTGGGTAGTTGGGGGATTACACACACACATACACACACACACGCACACATGCACACACACATGTACACGCATATGTGTGCACACACATACACACATGCATGCACACACAGAGACAGAGAGCACAGAGTGAATTGAATAGGATGGGATCATATCTTAAAAGAAATCAAGGTAAACGGTGAGAGAGAAATGTAGTGGGAGGTGAGAGGGTGAAATGGAATGGGGTAAATTACCTCTCATAGAAGAGGCTAGCAGGAGACTTTTTAGTGGAGGGAAAAAGAGGAGAGCTGAGAAAAAAAACCATGAAGTTTACTCTCATCACATTCGACTAAAGGAAGGAATAAAATGCACACTCATTTTGGTATGAAAACCTGTCTTACAATACAGGAAAGTGGGGGAGAAGGAGATAAG
>CM053770.1:187698565-187715761 GCA_028658325.1 Potorous gilbertii | reverse complement strand
GGTGTATTGGGGTGGGGGGAGGGGACAAATGGGGAGAAAATTTGGAACACAAAATTTTGTCAAAATGAATGTAAAAAGTTAAATAAATAAATTTATATTAAAAAAAATAAAGAGAAAAAAAAGAAAAAAATCAAAAAAAACCCAAAGATACTGGACTGCTTTGCCATTTCCTTCTCTAGCTCATTTTATAGATGAAGAAATTTAGGCAAATAGGCTTAAGTGACTTGCCTAGGATCATACAACTAATAAATGTCTAAAAGCAGATATGAACTCAAAAAGATGAGTCTTCTTGACTCCAGGGCAGACATGCAAATACATGTAGATAGATGCAGATATATAGACATATATAAATACATATACACATATACATATATTACATATATAGTTATTTATTGATGAATAATAATCCCATAGTTATATAGTAGGAGGTAAAAAATCAAAGCATGTTTATTTGTTTTTTGCCTTAAAGTTATCTGAATTTCTCATTTATTTTTACTGGATATTGATTCTAGTGCCCATTGTGGGTTTTTTCCTTTCTTTCTTTTTTTTGGGGGGGTTGGTGGGGAGGCAATCTAGGTGAGACTTATCCAGGGTCACACAGTGAATAAGTGTCTGAGGCCAGATTTGAATGTAGGTCTTCCTGACTCCAGGGCCAATGCTCTTATTTACTGAGCCACCAATCTGCCCTTAGTGCCCATTGTTTTTTAAGTTGGAATTTTCACACACATCTTTTATAGTCACTGAACTGTATTTCCAAAAGTCTATCTTCTTAAAGATACTAAAATGAACATCTACTTGCATGAAACATTCTTTCATCATTTAAACCAGCTTCCTATCTCAGCGACTCTAGACTCAACATAGGAAAGCCAGGGGGCTTAGAGAATGCAGAATGCCAGCAATATCCCTCACAGTATGAATACAGACACAATCTATAGCCCAAGGCAACGTCATAGTCATTGGGTGTGCCAAGTATCTCACATCTTGGCAGCTCATGCCTGTTTACTCACAGGAGGCCAATGACCATATGGTAGAGGAGTCTGTAAACTATGAGTGGACTTGTCAGTAAGAATAAAATGAGGAAGGATAAGAGGGGCACTGACATTTCATTTACTCTAAACTAGCTTCTCTAGGGAAGATAAAATGGATATTACCCATCATTTCTGATAGTTCTGTGTAGTTTGTCTTTTCTTCCAAATTAGACCACACAAGATGGAAGAAGACATTTGTCAACTGACACACTTCCCAAGGAGTTGGCTATTTAGCTCTTCAAAAATGATTTGTAGCCAAGAGTGCTAAATCTCATGGGTTGATTGGGCTGTCAGGAACCCTAGAGCTCATCCAGTCCAATCTCATCACTTTCTAAAAGGAAACTGAGGCCCAAGGACATCAAATAGTTTGCCCAAAGTCACATACCTCACTGAACCCTCACTGCAGCCTGAGTCTGCTAACTCTCAGCTTTTCTTTAACTTCTCTAGGCTCACCTAACTTCCTGGATCTACATTCTTTGAAAGGAAGTATTTTGCTTATTAATAAAGCAAGCACCATTGTATTGTGATTCCAAAGCTCATTAATGAATTGGAAGTTTGGAACTGGGAACATATTTTCTTCGAAAGACTAATTTCAGAGAGTCATTATGACATAATGGACATGAGACTGGTCTTGGAATCAAGAAGACCTGTGTTCATATCCTAGCTTAATGACTAACTAGAACTCCCTCCTAGCTGATGAGAGGGAATGACCTTAGGAAGAAGCTCTATGTGTCCCCTGGAATTGCACAAGTTCCCTCCTGGAAGTCAAAAGAATCAAAATCACTCCTCTCCCATCAACTCTGCCCCTCACTCAAGCATAGAACATTGAGTAATCATTCTCCACCAGTAGGAGAGTCTTATGCAAATGAATTGGAGTATGAGGTTGCACAATATTTGAAAAATATTTGTTGAGGGCCTGTTATTTATTAAGAAGCATCATGGTACGTTGGAAGGAACCTGAACCTAGAGCTGAAAGACCTGGGTTTTAATCACAGTTCTGATTTCTGCTAGCTATGTAAGTTACCTATGTTAAGGAACTTCAGTTTTTTCATCTGTAAAATGGGAATAAAAATTCACACAATACCTATCTCACAGGATTATTATGAGGAAAGTACCATGTAAATGGGATTTGTTATTACTAGATAATGAAATAATAACACCTTGCAGTTGTACAGCAGTTAATCCAAGGTTTTTCAAACACTGTCAGTCTACTGTCCCTTGCGTAAGAGGTCTCATTAGCTGGAAATTCAGAGCCACGCTCTGGAGCTAACTTGTCTGGAGCTATTGCTCAACAACAATCATTTCTCCAAGTTACCTAAACACCTCTTCATAATCTGTTGACAGCCACAAACAAACAGATACTCATATCACACACACCCCACACAAACACGCACACACACACACGCATGTGCGCATACAGAGGCATGATCCACAAACTCAAAGAGACACAGAATATCTTCCCAGGACCAATGCCATACAACATGGAGAAGAGGTAAGAATCCAAGATTTGACATTAGAGAACCTAGATTCAAATCCTGACATGTGTGATGCTAGACAATTCACTTAACCTCTCTGGGCCTCAGTTTCCTCAACTGTAAAATGAGGATTTGGGACTTGATATTTAAGGTATCTATAAATTCTAAATGTATGTTCCCGTGATCTACCAAAAGAGAAAGTTTAGTGTAATGGATAGAGGACTAGCCTGGAAGTCAGAAAGACATAAATTTAAGTTACCTAACCCTTCAGTACCCCCAGAAAACTCATTAAGACTCTAAGTTAAAGGTAGGAGTCCACCTAAATTAGTGAGGGAAGGAGCTTTCCACAGTAGGAGGTTCTCACACTGATGAAATCACAGGTCTAGCCTCCTCCATTTCCCCAAAAAATATTGCCTACTACTTGTCCATGATGGTCCTGGCAACGATCCCCAATAACAACATGTTGTTACTATTAACTTTTACAAGCAAGATCAACACTTTCAGCAGAGAGAGGCATTAGATAATTAGACTTGACTTTACTACAATTCTTCAGTGTACCTGCATGCTCACATACTCTGTCAACCCTGACAGCCCCCTTTGCAATTTGTACTTCCAAGGTGTAAGTAGTTTTCATCATACACCTGAGTTCCCTTTTATTCTCTGACACACATAGCATAAGATCACAGAACCAGAGCTAAAAGGGACCCCTGAGGTCATTTAGTCCAACTCCAGTGAGAGAGTTCAAATCTCTCATTTTACAGATAAGAAAACTGAGGCCCAGAGAATATAAATGATTTGCCCAAGGTCACACAGGTTGGAAGCATCTGAGGAAGGATTTGAACTCAGGCCCTCCGACACCAAAGATAGCAATCCTTTTACTGGGCCATGCCCCTACACCATCAATAAATCTATGATTCAGTGAAAATAGTAGGACTTTTTCAAATGAGTATCTTTGGCAAACACCCCGCCCCTCTGAATTATGAAATAATAAAGCAAGGCAGACTTGTAAAGAACTCACAAATCACTGGGCAATCACAGAGCAAGTAAACTGTGAATGACAAATTTACATTACAGTCAAGCAGAAGGGTTTGAGTGTTCAAACTACATTTTAGAGACCTGGAATTTTCATCCTTTCCCTGATGCTTGCTGAGAGAATATTTCCTAGTCCTTTTTCCCCATAATGAATCCCTTTAAAAGGTTGAGGTCTTAAAAGATTCCTTGCTGATCTCTATCATATCAACCCAGCATTTAAGTGTTTATCAATGTATGTTACATAAGCTGATGTTACCAGTTTTCTCCTGACACTGTGATCGGAGTCATTACTAGGGTGGGGCAGCTAGTTGGTACAAAGGATAGAGCACTAGTCCTGAAGTCAAGAGGCAGATAGGTGCAAGAGTCATAGGACCGACTCCAGACCACTGGCACTGCTTCCATCAAGGGAAGCAACTCCCATGGAGAAGTGACTGGCTCTTCCCACCCACTGCCAACTAATTGTCACTTGTAGAGCAGACAAGCCAGCCTGACTCAAGCAGCAAGGCACCCTGAAGGAGAAATCAGAGGAAGTACGTGCCAGACAAGTCAAATCACCATCACTGCCTTCACCACCACCATCCCTCAGTCCCTGATGCAGACAGCTCAGGACTCTGAACCCAAGAGGATTTAGAATAAAAATATTTCTAGTCCAGTGTTCACAGCATCACAAGTAGCCTAAGGAGATACAACCTGGCTACTTCTACAGCAGTGATGCCAAAGTCAGATACAAATGGATCCTTGCAGGCTACATATTGACTTAGAAAACTACAAGTTAACATTATCTAGGTTGAATCGTATTTTTATTTATTTTGTTAAACATTTCTCAATTATATTTTAATGTAGTTTGGGCCACACTTGAGACTTTTGTGAGCAAGGGTCATGAATTTGACACCTCTGTTCCACATATACCACAGCCACATCTATTAAAGACCCAGAAAAGAAAGTTCTTGCCATCAAATTCCTTGGCTCTGTCTTGCTACTGGACTTTGATGACTCTGGAAGAGAGAGTGAGGCTGATGACTTTGTGCAATTCTGCCTCACTTAAATCCAATTCAGGCACAAGTCAAGTCATTGATCGCTTAGAAAATGATGGACGAACAACAACAAACTTGGCTCTGTCAAATCATTTGACACCAGACACTGATAGAATTTCATTAGTGGAAATGACTTTAAAGAAACATTAACCCCAAGAACAATGAGATTTTTTCCATCTGACTCACAACTGAAATCTTCAATATGAACATGAGCTCCTTGAGAGCTGGAACCATCTTACTTTTCAGTTTGTATCCCCAGTACTTAGCACAGGACTTTGGACACAGTAAGTGCTTAATAGATACTTCATTCATTCTAATGGTCATCAAAGCATTGGTCCTTCAGCACTAAATGATGTCATTCATTGTTAATGGACAAGAGTTCCCTGCTGGAAAACTTTCAGAAGTTTTCCTCAAAACTCAGAGAGATTGGGGAATATCTGGTCTAGTCTGAGAAAATCAAAAGATAGGTCCAGGAACTTAGAATCTGAGCCGAAGGACCTCGGTGCATTAAAACAGGTGGTCAATGCTTTGAGTAGAATGAGGCAGCTATTAGGGACCTGATAAAGGTGCTAAAGGTGAACATCCAAGGGGAGAGTCAGTTTGGTTGCTATTTGCCCTGATTAAGTAGAACCTCTGCATAGCCCCAGACTCCCAACCTTCCCTAAGTCTCATGACCAAAGAAACCCATGCAACTAGTTAGAATCTAATCCCAAAATGTTTGGTCCTCCATTTCCCTTGGACCATTGCCAAATACACCTATGAAAGCAGCATGGTACTGAGGGTTATTTAAATGCAAGCTGCTATTGTTGTTAGAATTATGTAAAAATATTGAATTTTTGTATGCTGTACTCAGCTGACAGGGTAGCTAGGTGACACAGTGGATAGAGCACTGACCCTGGAGTCAGAAAGACTCATCTTCCTGAGTTCAAATATGGCCTCACAAACTTAGTGACTGTGTGACCCTGGGAAAGTCACTTAACCCTGTTGCTTTTGTTTCCTTGTCTGTGAAATGAGCTGGAGAAGGAAAGAGCAAAACACTCCATATTGGTGTCAAGAAAACCCCAAATGGGTCACATAGAATCAGACACAACTGAAACAACTAAACAACAATAACTTAGATGACATATTAAAAGAAATGTATCCACTATAGGGATAATATTTAATGGTTTCTGAAAGGAAAACTGGGAGATAAAATCACAAATCAACAAAGTTAGAGCTACAACTGATCTCGGAGACCACTTAGTACAAAGTTATAACTGAGGAAACTTAAGACTTAGAGGGGATGATAATTTATCTCTATGAAAATCATATAGTCAGTCAGTAAGAAAGCAGTTCTTGGACAAGGAGCCAGTATTCTTTCCACAAGAGTAGGCATAATATTCATCCTGGAAATACTGGAGGAATTGACTTCCACATTCACCGAACCACATACGATGGATGATTTGAGGAATTCTAAAAGCAGTCGAACAATTCTTAAAGATCTCAGATTTCAGAAGGGGAAATAGAAGAGTCATAAAAATCAAAACAAAACTGCTTTTTCTAAACATTAAGCTAGAGAACAGTTTCTTCAAGGGATTTACTAAGTCAAGCTAGACCACTAAGGTGTCGCAGTGGATAAAACACTGCTCCTGGAATCAGGAAGACTTGAATTCAAGTTTGACCTTATAGATTTACTAGCTATATGACTTTGGTCAAGTCAACCTTTATTTGTCTTGGTTTCCTTATCCATAACATTTGCAAGATAATTACACCTACCTCAGAGTTGTTGTATCAAATGAGTAAATACATTTAAAGGGTTTTGCAAATCTAAAAGCATTACTTAAATGCTAGATGCTACTGCTGCAGCTGACAATGATGATGATGACGACGATGAGGACGATGACGACGATGATGATGGTGATGATGAGGGTGATGATGACAATGATGATGATGATGAGGGTGATGATGACAGTGATGATGATGATGATGACGATGATAAATCAGTCAAATGTAAGTATGATTCTACAGAGGTGTGTAAGTACAAGCAATGTGGGGTTTTTGTTGTTTTCTTTTTGGAGTTCAGTTTCCCAGGCTCAGGCTAAATTGTAAATATCTGAAGGATTAATCTCCTTTGAACTCTGCTAATTCGTAGCTGTGCTGAGTCTCCTAGGTTTCGTGCCTTCTGTCTCTAAGCTAATCAGGGACTGAGTCTTTGTTATATATTCTGAGAAGTTGGCATTTTGCTTTGGGGGCACACTCCTAAGAAGGACCTTTTGATTTCCTGGATGGGATTCTGAATGTGTTAACAGACCCTTGACTACTCAGATGTTGGTGCTGTCCCAGTCTAATGGTGTATGTAGGTGGTTGTGTTACTTTGTTCAGACAGTTGGAGCCTTGTCTGTTGAATCTCTGTCTTAATTCCCCTGCTTGTATTTTTGAAACACACTTCTTTCTACTTATCTGTAATTAAAGTAAGATTGTTGGACCCTTTAAAGCTGTCTTTATTCTAGAAAATCAGATTAAAGAAACTGTACTAGCAGCTAACCCTGTGTGCTAGTGTGGTTGCTACTACAAGGTGATGGAAAACAACTTGGGTCTATGCAAGTCAATCTTACCTTATCAAGAGGTTGGCAAGTAGGATGAAAGATTCAGTTTTTTGTATTTCTAATTTCTAGTCACATTACCATCTTGCAGTGGGGATGGAGGATCACTTCCTTAATTATTCCTCTGTGAGGAATTTGGGAGTGGAGAGGAAAACTAATGATGTCACAAGAAGCAGCTTAGAGAGTATTTACTGGCCTAAAGTTCAGTCAACTGAAAATTCCCCTGGCATAACATTCCCCTGGCAATGAGCTCTGTGGGAGCTGAGAGTAGCAAGGAACAGTGCCAGCAACCCACTGAGGATGACAGTTTAGAAACAATGGACTGAAAAATGCCAGAAATTTGAAAACTAATGAAGAGCCTGGTGCCAGCATTTAGAGATTTCTGGAGCTGGTACCTCTTAAACAGGAAAGTAGGAGTGGAGAAATCCATTCTGTTTTGTTACCATTTTATTAATTTATTTTACTAACATTTTAATTGCCCACTCTAGTGATTAATTAAGAGTAACACATGATATACATACATATATATATATATATATATACACATATACATATATCTTTATGTGTACATATAGATGTATATGTATATTATTTATAGTTTTCCTTGACTGGGTTCAAAAAGTATAGGGACTGAAAACGTGCCTAGAAATACTTACCAAGTAAGATAGCTCCCTTCACAGTACAGGAGGCAGAAAGGGAAAGCCACATCAGAATGAGAGTAGTGTCCTGCCTGCCTTTGACTTTCCTACCTACCTACATAGATATATGCTGAATGCAATAGGAGACCTTTCTTGGTTTCTTGTGTTCCCCAGCTATTGTCTTAAGACACATTGGCCCTTATTGGGCTTGGTGAGTGATTTTGATGTTAGAGATGACAAAGATTTGCCAATCTCCTAGGTGCCCCCTACAAAGCAATCACTTTGGCCCTGTTCTAATTTTAACCTTATTAGTTGTTAGGACCTGGCATGGATGTTCCGTGAGGTCACAAAGAGTCAGATTGAACTGAATGAAAATAAGCTCCCTGGGCATTAATTTACTCATCTATAAAATTAGAAGAGTAGAATAGATGATCACTAAGAGCCCTTCGAGCTCTAAGTCTATAAGACTATGATCCCTAACCTCAAAATGAATCAAATCAACCCAGGAAGACTCTTATCCATTTTCTTTTTTTATAGGTTTAAATAGTCATTTCTTTTGTTTTTACGTCATCTAGATTTCCTCCTTCTCCCCCTCCAAGAAATGCATCCCTACAAGAAAAACAAAAAGAAAGAGAGGGAAATAAAAAAGGAAAAAAAGAGAAAGGAAGAAATAAAGAAGAGAAAAAGGAATATTTTTAAAATTTAATAAAACTGCTCATGCCTCCAAAAAATTTTGATCATTGTTTCTTTTTCATTGTTTCACACTCATAGGTACCCCATCACTGCAAATGAGTGGGGAAAATATCTTCTCATATTTCTTTGGGATCCAAATTGTTCTTCGTGGTGTTGTAGAATTCTTTTTAAATGTTTTTTGTCCTCTTCATTTACATTATTAAAGTCATTGTGTATTCTGTTTTCTAGGATTTGTTTACTCTGCCCTGTCCATATAAATCTTTCCATGCTTCTCTGTATTCATCATATTTATTGCTTCTCTTTTTCGTTTATTTGCATTTTTTAGGAGGCAATCAGGATTAAATAACTTTCCCAGATCAAACAGCTAGTGAGGGTCTGAGGCTGGATTTGAACTCAGGTCCTCCTGACTCCAGGGTCAGTAGTCTATCCACTATGCTACCTAGTTGCCCCATATTCATTGTTTCTTATAACACAGCAATATTTCATTACACCCATATTCCACAATGCATTTAGCCATTATCCAGTCAAAAGACAACTACAAAGGGCTAGTAGTGGAATTTCTGGGGGAGATGGCATGGGAAGGGTCCAATATTGTAGGCTTACAATTTTCAAGACAGCTGACTGAAATTCTAGGGTAATAGGCCAACTTGATCATGGACCTGCCAGTTTATCATGAACTTGAAGGCAACTGGGGATATGTTTACACCATGCCTTAGCAGCCCTGAGGTTCAAATGTAACTCTATCTGGATGTCTTCCAGTTCTTCCAAATAGAAAGCAACATGAGTAGAATTCACAGTTCCAAAGAAAAAAGATCACATAATTTCAAAGTTAGAAGGAGTTTTAGAAGCATTTTAATTCAACCTATACCTGAACTAGAATTCCTTTCTGTAGTATCTCCAAAAGATACTCATCTAGCCTCCAAGGGTTTCCCTTCCTAGAAGATAAACTCACTGAGAGTTCTAATTTTTGAGTGGGTAAAATCTGCCTCTGCAATTTTTTCCCCTGGTCCTAGTTCTATCCTCTGGGCTCAAGAAAAACAAACCTAATGCCTATGATACATGCTAACCTCTCAAACACCTGAAGACAGTCTGTCCTAAGTCTTCTCTCCAAACAAAACATTCCAAGTTCCTTATCCTCATTTACAGTCTCCTCAGCATCCTAGTAACAATCTAAGATCATATTCTTTTTCTTTTTCTCCATTCTTTCTCTTTTTTCTTATTGTTATAGTGCAAACCTGAATCAAGTCAGTCTTATAGCTCAGGTTTGATACTAAAATGAAATTTCATATATATATGTATGTGTGTATACACACATGTATACACATACATATATACATATATACATATAACATATACAGACATATATATGTAGATCATTTAACAGTTCACAGGAGGTTTGCTTAATCATACCATAGAAAAATTATTCAGAAAGAATACAGTAATGGTTCAAGTAGATGTAGCCTTTGTCTTCATATAGAAACACATTTTGTTGGCAAAATAGGGGTGTGGTGACTTGCACAGCAGTGGGACAGCAATCCACCTAGTCTAAAGAGCACTGACTCTTTTTGCCCTTTAACAACCAGGGAGCTGAATCAAAGATCTGAGCCTAAGCTCCCTGGGCCAATCAGGTCTCAAATATAGCTTCCTTGACTGTTAGAAGAAAACTAGTCTAGCCTGGGTGGTGGAAGGGCTCCAACAGATATTGCTCCTACCATATACCATTTGCCTTTGTGGCAAAGACCTAAAGATCTATTAGAGGGCTTTTATACCACTTACACGATTTTGAAGCTATTACCAGACTGCCTTAATCTAAAGGACATGAGAATCCTAAAATAGGAGGACCCTCCTTTGGAATACAAAATGGAAAAAAACAAACTAGAAATATAGTATAAAAATAAAAATGAATCAAAATTTAACAATCCCCTGAAAAGAATGACCAACCATGCAAGAGAACAAAACTCCAAAATCTCAACTTTCATTCCTCTGCCTTGGAGGAACCAAATTTCAAATTTTGATGATTTTGTGCAAGAAGTAGGTGATAGTAAATCTTTACAATTCAGAGTGGATCTCCTACTGTGATTATGAGCAGGCATAGCATTAGGAACATCAGGGCCATCACAGTTACAACATTTATGGCACAGAAATTCTTCCCCGTGGGTCAGGATTGTCTGTAGTAAAGTAGTTGAGATCATAAGCCTCTTATATGCAAATTTTCCTGCGTTCTAAGTTAATAGAAAAGTTCATCCCTGTGTCAGTAAGCACTCCAACATACACAGAGAGCCTGCTACCACAAGTTGTTTGAACTGCATTCATAAAAGAAAAGACAACTTTTAAGGAGTTAACAATCACTTTAATCAAGTACATATATTGTTCCTTTAACCAAGTCTATATATCATTCACCTAATTCGGGGGAGTCAGCACACTGAACTTCAAAGAAAATACAGAAAAATCAAAGATCAATAGACATGGCTTCCTCTGCCTGACCATAATCAATACATATATCACAATTCAACAGACAGGAGAGAAGCACCGACATCTGGGTTTTCAAAGCCTTAGAGGCTTTCCAGAGTCCTGGTCTGGACAAACAAACACTTCCAGTCCGTAAGCCCCAAACTAAAACTCACATCTCAGAATCTTTATATACATTTTACAGCCAGAGGGCATCCTATCCCTTGAGAACCAGTGCCTCATTAACAAAAGATACGGACCTTCCTACAAATCTTCCTAGGCCCAACAATGGGTGGGAAAGATCCTCCTTAATCACATTATTCAGAGGCACTTTTAGTAAAAGATTCTATTTTACTTCGCCTTATACTTCCCAAATCACAGTCCCACTCAGGGTTCTTTGGCCCACCAGACAAAGCCTTCCCTTCCCTGGGAGCCACCAGAGAAATTGTGCCAAATCTTTGTCCCTGAGACAACTAGGTAGCCAAGAGTTAGGCCTGGAGTCAAGAAGAGCTGAGGTCAAACTTGATTTCAGACACTACTTATATGATGTTATATGTCTTATGTGACAGTCACGTGACCTCTCTCTGCCTCAATTTCTTCAACTATAAAATGAGGGTTATAATCACATGTACTTGTCCCGGTTAATATGAGGATAAAATGAGATATTTGTAAAGTCTTAGCACAGGGCCTGTCACGTGGAAGGTGCCTAATAAATACATGTTCCCTATTCTTCCTCTTTTGAGATGTGTATTGAGGAGCTCCCCCCTTATTCCAAAAGGGCCGAGTCATAACTCTCCTTCAACTTCAGCCAGGGACACAGGATTGCTGCCAATTAGCTAAGAGATAACCTTGGAAGGTGATCAATATAATCAATTGGCCAGTAGGAGGTAGTTCAGGAACCATGCAAGATCATATCATATTGATCCTTTCCGTGGTAGGCAATTTGGCACAAGGAAACTATCAGAAGTAGCTGCCTCATCCTTAACTAGAGGGACAGTAGGGCCAGCTCTCACCACAACATGTCATCGTAGATCTTGTGTCCAGATTGATGATGAACCCACTCTCCTATTCTCATAAGAGCACCAATGTAGTTGTTCAGTTCAGGAAAGGGCACATGATGTCACTGATGGATACTGATATTTTCCCACAAACAACTGCATGTAGGCATAGTTATTAGTAAAATTCTTCCACTGGCCCTGACCGCAAATGGAAGAGTCTTTGATTGCCAAGCCCTATTGTTTCTAGGTCACTGATCACTTTTCCAGGTCCATAGTTTCTGCCCAGAAATAAATGTAGATAAAGATCTTACCTGCCCTATCTTTCAATTCTCTCATACACACAAACCACATAACTCAACATGCTTAGCCCAATGGAAGTATTTGCCAAGACCTCTCATCCCCTCAAAGTATCCCCCCTACCACAATAATGATGACTACTGAAGACCCATTGCATGTATCTCTCTCATAGTACATGAAGTTAATGGCAAATCAGGCAAAATGGTGTTCCTCAGAAGCCAAGCCTTCATAACTCCACTGGGTACTTGAAGATGATGGGTGTCAGGGCTTGGAATGGAAGTGTCAATGCTTAGCAAAGCTGCACCTGGATTAAGATTGGAACCAACACCCCAGGGATGTTGATCTTTGCCTTTAAGGGAAAAAAATGTCTATTTTATATAGCAGGGAAATTTGGTAGCTATTGCCCCTAATATATAAAACACATTGACTCACATTGGGCTTAAAACTTACTAAACTTACCAAAATCCTTAACTTTTGTCAAGCTACATTCCCCAACTTATCATTTAAAAAGTAGATAAGTAGATCTTCTGAACTCAGTATTAGACTTCATATTTATCCATATGATCTTTTAGGATTTCATTTCTGCCTGGGTCTGGAAAATATCTCACCCAATTAGAATATGAGCTCTTTGATAGCAGAGACTACCTTGCTTTTCTGTTTGTATTCTCAGGGCTCAGCACTGTGCTTAGTAGACAGTAAGTTCTTCAAAAATTATTTTCCATTCCATTCCATACTCACTATCCCTCCAGCTTCATGTCATCTGCAAATTTGGTAAGTATGTCACCTATAGTTTGGTAGCTCATGTGAAAGTCAGGTTATAAGCTAACTTCAATAATACAAGTCATCACCCTTCTCTACCTGCTACTAACTCATTTCTTTATTAATTCTCCAATCCTGGTTCTAGTGATATTTTCCCATAACTTAAAAGAAATGTATCAGTATTCACACTAATCAATTAGCTCTGAGTCCCTGCTCCAATTTATAAATAAAGCAGATAAACTTTTCCTCCAATAAGCTTTTGACTCCCTCTACTTCAAAACATCAGTTTTATTGGTTATGTGATTTGACAACTGTAATATATAATCAAAGAAAGTAGACAAAATGTATCATCTTTGAGAAAGATCACTGCATGAATCAGACCTGTGTTGTTAAAAAGCAGGGGAAAAAGATGAAAAATGAAATATTTCCACCAATGCTGCCACTGATTCCCCCTCCACAATGAAAATGCAGTTCTCTCTGGATAGCAATTCAAAGCATCTACAGGATTTCTCTTTAAGATATCCTCCCTACTGGATAAGAGAGATTTAAACTCAGTTCTCCCAAAATGTCTTTTTCAGGCTTTCTTAGTCTCTCAAGAAAGAAGTTGTCTTAGACCTTTCTCTGTAAGTCTCATACAAGTGCTTCTCAACCATGACAGTAAACTTTCTTCATAATAGCACTTAAACTATAACCCTACAAGATCCAGTTCCCTCTTAAAACTATAATAATCATGTCCATAGATTCTGTGGGTAGAGATTTCAAAGCCACCTTCATTTAACTCATTGCTTAAAATGCTAAAGAATTCAAAACTAAGACTAGAACTTTGGCACACTCCACTAGAGATTTCCATCCAAAACAGCATCAATTTATTAATCTTTATTCTTCAGTTCTCCTCAGTCAATCAGTTCTATGTATTCCTAACTATGAGTATTCATTGCATTTCTCTCCATCATATTCACAAGGACATCATGAAAGTCTTTGTTAAATACATTTCTGAAATCCAGGGATACCACCCTATAGCATCTGTTCAATCTACCAGTCTAGAAACTCAAAAAAAAAAGAGTTTAGTCTGGTATAATTTGTGATGATACAAATCACAAGCCAAGCTGCCCTGTGCTGATTACCACTTATCTTTCTGAATGTTGTAAGCCAGGCTTAACTCAATCCAGTGGTCTAGTGATTCAAGTTTACAAAATGAAACTCTCATAGACAAGTTAGCAAAACTTGTGATATAAACTCATAGAAGTTAACAAAAGGAAGCTTACTTTACCATTTTATGGAAAGAATATTCATCAAGGATACAACATTAATTTAGTTGAGTACAACTTCTCTCCCTCTGTGTTGGCCATACTGATGTGTTGGCCAAGCACACCAGCTGACTACATATGGACTGGACTTCATACTTAGGCCACTAGAAAGCTCTTTCAATTGTTCAAACCTTAACCCTCTGAACCAAATAAGTCTCAAGGATAGTATCAATACCTTTCAAGAAAAACTAGACTAGCTTATGTGGAGTAGATATTGCTCTTACAACACTGAGTATTCTAGGATTTTACCTAGAATTACTATCAAATTATACAATTTGAAGGATCTACCTCTTTCCTATTTTTTAGAAAATGACATAATATTTGCCCATCTCCACTCCTGCAGCACCTTTCCCATTTGCCATAATTTTTTCTTTTTTAATAGGTTTTTCTTGATGTATTTTGTTTTTACACAAACTAGATTTCTTTCTGGTTTTTTTTATTTTGAATTTAACAAACATTGAATAAAGTGAACATGCCCATAACAAAGTATAACAGGAGTGAGATGCACATGAAACTGAGAATCTCTATTACATATAGCTTGCTTTTCAGGTAGATGATAAATTCAACATGTAACTTTAATATTTACTTGCTGTGTATGATTCCTTTGGTCCTCCCTTCTATTCTCTTCTCATTTAGGAGGAAAGGAATTCTGTCCCTATTGTTTATGGGACTCCTTCCTATCTCCCCCATTCCACCAAAAAAACTCTCATAACAAATATCCATAATCATCACTATTCTTTTTCAAAGATTCCTAATTGGTTAGCAATTGCCTCCCTAAGTTCTTTCAATACCCAATGACTTGAATTCATCAAGAATACATAGGTGCTGTCTTATGTTCAGTCATTTTTCAGTCATGTTCACCTCTCTGTGACCCCACTTAGGGCTTTCTAGCAAAGATACTGGAGTAGTTTACCATTTCCTTCTCCAGCTCACTTTATAGAAGAGGAAACTGAGGCAAACAGAGCTAAGTGTCTTGCCCGGGGCTACATACTGAGTAAGTATCTGAGGATGGATTTGAACTCACAAAGACTTAGGCCTGCTTATCTTGAATTTCAATTTCCTGTTAGGCATTTTTGTTCTATCCTACCCAGCATGAAGCTAATTATCATTAGTATAGAAAACAAAGAAAACAGGAGTTAAACATTTCTGAAAGTGTCCATGCCTTGGGATAAGGAGGATAGGAACAGCAACAGCAACAGAAATAGATAGGCTACAAGGGAAAGAGTCATCAAGAGAGAAAGATAACCAGAAGACCATGGTTAGTTGATCGGACAATGCCAGTGCAGAGGTAAATTGTAAAATGGCCCATTTTCTGCCTTGTAAATATTGCTTATATGCCAGAGGCTTATGTGTTGGCTTCCCAAAGGGCAACTAGAGATAACTTCGGTGAGTGAATAGGTGCAAATCATCTATAATGTGCACTGGGATCTCTATGATTACTATTGGTTATGTATGGGAATAAAAGGACCTGTTCTGCTTCTAATTTGTGTTTATAGTGGGTATTGCCTTTATTTCCATCTTGGGAAAGAGGAACTCTAGACCAGAGCTAACAATGAGTTTGTTCCTTTGTAATCCACAGTAGGACTGATGAGGCAAAAAAAAATGCGAGAAATGGGGAAGCTTCTTCCTCTATTGAGAGCTAATCCTGGGCACACTACCAGGAAAAGGTAAACATTGGCAAAGACAACCAGCCTATTTGGCCTCAACTGAACAGATAGCCATTCTGCTAGACAATGCACCCGTTTCAGCACTGCTTCCCAGAGTATTAGACATTCATTTCCACACCTTGGAAAGTGAAATTCACCAAGGATCAGTCAGTATGACATTTGCACTGTTCAGCAACATTGATCCCACCTAAATATTCTCCCCTCTCTAATCCAGGTAGGGGTGAAGCTGCCATAGATCATTCCCAGTAGAAAATGGCAGTCATGTTACTGCACCCCAACATGCATTGCTAAGGATTATTCCTCTGCTGTTTTTGTATTGCCTCAGAGAAAAGACATCTCCTTGATCCACAATTCTCTCTTACCCCTTTTATCTAATTTATTCCTTTTGAATAAAGTATATCTTTCCATTGCCATCTATGGTCATGAGTCATATCTCACCAAGTCTCGATGATACCAAAAAGTCATATGTATGCTTTTATTTCAGAATCCCTTGTTCATTTTATTATGCATACATGTGCACGCACACACACAATCATATAGTTCTTTCTACAGAAAAATTTACGATATTAACAACGTAGGTACCAAGAAATATTATGTGCTTTAAGGTACACAAAATATTTTCTCCACAATGACCCCAGAAAATAGGTGATATCAGTATAACTTAGTCCCATTTTACAGATGAAGTATAGTGATATGCACAAGGTCACAAAGATAATTAAGGGCAGGCATGAACCAGTGTCTGAACCCAATCCTTCTGACTCTAGATCCAGCATCTTCTGCTATTCAAAATTGCCTCTCATAACAGCAGTCTCACACCTTTTAGTCAAATAAACTGAACTTCCATTTTCCAAATTATTGCTGAAAATTGTCCTTCTGCCTTCATAATATCTGACACATTCTCTGACTTTTAGAGTATAAAGCAGGTGTACTTAACATTTTATGTGTCATGAACCCCTTTGACAATCTGGTATATGGGACTCCACAGAATAATTTTAAAATTCATAAAAAATAAAAAGTACATAAGATTACAAAGGAAATCAGTTATACTGAAATGAAGTTATCAAGATATGTTTAAAACAAATTAATGAACCTCAGATTAAGAACTGCTCAAGTACTTGGTATATGGTATTCCAGAGGTCAAAGGAGATAGTATTAAAACCAAGAATTACCTACCCAGCAAAACTGAGTATAATACTTCAGTAGAAAAAAATGGAATTTCAAAGAAATAGAGCACTTCC
>CM053770.1:187675222-187698465 GCA_028658325.1 Potorous gilbertii | reverse complement strand
ATATATATATATATATATATATATATATATATATATATATATATATATATGTATGTATGTATAAGAATATGTATGTATCTATATATTATATATGTATAGGTATGTATATGTACATGGGTGTATGAATGTATGTATCTATATATTTATATATGTGTGTGTATATAAATATACACATATAAACACATATATAAATAAAGAGAGGGCACAAGGTGAGCTGAATATGAAGGGAGAATGCCTAAAATAAATAAAATTTACTGTTGAATGGAGTGTACTAGCAGTAAGAGAAAAGGAGAGGTAGAATGTAGCAAATTATCTCACATACAAGAGAGAAGAAAGAGCTTTTACAATGGAGGGGAAGAGTAGGGAGATGAAAGGAAATAATCAAGGCTTACTCTCATGGAATTTGACTTAAGGAGGGGATAACACACACTCAATTGGATATGGAAATCTATTTTGCCCTGCAGGAAGGCAAGGGGGAAGGGGATAGGAGAGGGAAGATAATACAAGGGACTGTAAATTGGGGAAAGAGATAATCAGAAGTAAACATTATTGTAGGAGGACAGGTCAAAGGGAGAGAATGGAATAAATAAAGGGCAGGATAGGACAGAGGAAAGTGTGGTTAGTCTTATACAACATAACTTATGGAAGTGCTTCGCATTGTTATACATTGAATTGCTTGCTTTCTCCATGAGGGTGAGTGGGGAGGGAGGGAGAGAATATGAAACTCAAAGTTTTAAAATATGAATGTTAAAAAATTGTTTTAGCATGCAACTGGAAATTAAACTATACAGGCAATGGAGTATAGAAATCTGTTTTGCCTTAGAGGAAAATAGAGAGGAAGGGGGATGGAAGAAGGGTGAGTAATAGAAGGGAGGATAGATTGGAGGAAGGGGTGGATGGGGTACATGTTGTCCTGGGGTAAGGGGTGGGGAGAGATGGGGAAAAAATTTTGCATTCAAATTCATGTGGAAGTGAATGTTAAGAACTGAAAAATAAATAAATTGCATATTCAAAGAAAACCAACTGCTCAAATACTATACCTGATGCTGTGCTAAGAGCTAGAGATATAAAGAGAGGTAACAATAACCCCCAAAAACAAAGTCCCTTATCTCAAGGAGTTCACAGTTGAATGCAGGAAATGATAAAAAAAATCTATGTAAAAACAAAATATATACATGATTAACTAGAGATAATTAACAGAGGAAAGGTGCTAGCATTATTAAGAGGGATAGAGAAAGACATTGTAAAAAAGGTGTTATTTTAGTTGGGACCTAAAGGAAGTCAGGAGGCAGGGATGAGGAAGGATAGCATTCTGTGGAGGGGGGGGGTCAATAAAAATGCCCAGATTTTGGAGATGGAGTGTCCTATGTGAGGAATTGTAAGAAGATCAGTGTTATTGGATTGTAGAATAGGTAGATGAGAGTAAAATATAAAAATATTGAAAGAGTGAGAAGGGATCAAGTTAAAAAGGGTTTTTAAAAACCAAACAGAGGGATTTATATTTGATTTTGAATGTGTTAGGGAGTCACTGGAGTTTATTGAATGGAAAAGGGAGGGTAACACAGGATATAGCCTAGGATTGATCAAAAGAGCTAAGTCAACTAAAGGAATGAAAATATTGTTTGAGATTTTGATTATGTTTGAAGAACTCTGCTTGTGCCTCCTAGTGCAAACATTACCATGATGTAATTAAGTCTCAGCATTTTAATGATTTGATTGGTTCAGGCTATTGTGGTTCAAAGCCATCACTCCTTTGTACTAAGTTATGGGTAGGTAAATTGGCCAGGTCTTAGATGGAGAGATGCAGAGTTATCAGATGAGAGATGAGATGTTGAACTTTGGTCTTTTGGTGGTGAAGCCCATATATTTGCTTACAGCCTCCATGTACCATCTACTCTTTGTCCCCAGAAATAGCTAAAGTTAGGTACAATGAGGTAGGGTCATTAAAAGTAGAAGATAAAATTCCTTTACCCCAAGTTTCTAGTCCAAGATGTGGGGAAATAGGGAAGGAACCTCTTTATATGACAACTATGGAAAGGGCATCTACATAGCCAAATAGTGGGAGTTCCTGAACCCAAATCTTGAGGAACTTCGAGAGTTTTTGGATTGAAGATCAAACAGCTGACCCCAGGGCTGGAAGAATATCAAGGGATTGATCTATGACACAAAAATGCAAAGGCTGAAATTTGCTCTCCATAACTAGCTTGAGTAACTCATATGGTGTAAATCTCATTGGAAGGGGTCTGCTATCCAGCAGCCTCAAGTTCATTTCTCTAATAGTGAGAATCCATACCCTTGTAGTGATGCCATAAAGCCCCCCCTAGACTGAACTTGGTCCATGTAAATCCAGATCTTGGGATTCTTGGCCACATGCTACCCTAAAGACCATAGGAATAAATTGATGAACTTAAAGATCATCTATTTCAACAGCCTCCATTCACAGATAAAAAAAATAGAAATAAAGAAGTGGTCACTTGCCAAACCCAAGTCATTTGATTCTAATTCCAATATTCTTCCCACCACATTTTTTCTTAATATTAGGATTTTTTTCCTCTTGAGAGATGGTGCTTTCTATCTTTGTGAATATTCTCTTGGTATTTTTTGTACTATATGAAGTACTCTGAACTTGTATAAATACATTAATATTTATTCAACCTCCTCTTAAACAAGTTACTGTGGTAGGCACTTTGCATAACACAGAGAATGAAAAGTCTTTGCCCTTCAGCACTAATTTCCTCCAGGGAGGACATTTTGGTGGGTTTAGTTTGTAATTATGATAGGAAAGGGACTGTTAGCTTTTAAATGATTCTGAAATGTCCAAGTTTTCACTTATTGATGGACTTACTATCGACCCCTTGTTTTTTCAAAACTCTCTGTATCCCTTTTACTGGGTATCTGGACATCTGGGACTTTTTAAAGATATATAGCTCTCATTTTATCCTATCAATTTTGTCATTTTTTACATAATTCTGGTTCTGAGAATTGGATCCTAGTGACAAAGTTTTTAAAATGAAGAGCCCTTAGGAGGTCATTTGATCCAACATTCTCATTTTACAAATGAGGAAACTCAGGCACATACAGATCAAAAAACTTGTCTGATCATTCTTGTGATTCTTGCATCGGAGATCTACACAGCAGAAAAGTCTGGGTACCTCTGGATAACTTTATCACTTGTCTGGACTAATGCCTCCACCCAGAGTGATTGGAAAAATCATTGCATGGAACCACACAGTATACTGCAGTCACTGCCCTTTGGCAAATACCCCATTCACAGTAATGCAGAAGAAACATGTATTTTAGAAAAACAAATAGCAGGGAAATGAAATCTATGAAATTTCTGAATGAGAAACCATTTGTCCCTAGGATAGCACAATATAAATGTCCAGAGTCAATAACATTCTCAAATATTAAGAAGTTATTCTGTCTGAGGTCTTCCACTTTTTCCACTGTTGCAAAGTAGCCTGGACAACTCCTCTCTTCTGCAATTCCTCACTGACTTATGCTTATTGTGCTATTCTACAATCCATTAACACTGACCTCCATCATGTCTGACTCTTGATAAAGATACATATTGGAGTGGTTTGCCATCTCCTTCTCCAGTTCATTTAACACATGAGGAAACTGAGGCAAACAGGGTTAAGTGAATTGCTAGTGTCTAAAGTCATATTTGAACTCACTCAGCACTCTAGCCTTTGCACTACCTAGATGCCCTGAGCTATTTCCAGGAGTGACTTCAGGTGTTCTCTGCTCTGCTCTTCTCTGCTGATAAGGTCGTGGCCTCTTGCCATGACACTTGGAAGTCTTTCAGCACAACCAGGGTATCACACTTGACTCCTCACTCTTATCCTTACATCTAATCAGTTGCTAATTCCTGTCAGGTCTGCCTCTGTAACATCTCTTATATACATCCCTTTCTCTCCTCTGACACTGCCACTATACAGATCCTCATCACTTAGACTATTGCAATAGTATGCTTGTTGGTCTGCCTGCTGCAAGTCTCTCCACTCTCCAATCCATACTCCAGTCAACTATAAAATTCCACTTCTAACCATGTTACACACATACACACACACACACACACACACACACACACACACACCCCATTCAATAAACTCACTATTAACACCTGAATCAAATATAAAATTCTCAGTTTGGTATTCAAATTCTTCACAACCTGTACCTCTCCTTCCTACCTTTCTTGTACCTTACACCCCCTCTATATACATTGCAATCTAGTGCCACCAGTCCCCTTGCTCTTCCTCACCCACAGTGCTTCATCTCCAGACTCTGGGCATTTTCCTTGGCTGTCCACCATGCTTAGCATGCTCCTCTGCTCCTCATCTCCACCTCCTGGCTTTTTTGGCTTCCTTCAAGTTCCCAACTAAAATCCCACCTTCTCTGAGAAGCCTTTCCCTATCCTCCTTATTAATGTTAGTGTAGACTGTAGACTATCTCCAGTCTATACTGTATATAGCTTGTACGTATACTGTTGTTTGCATTTTGTCTAATCCATTAGATTGTGAGTTCTTTGAAAGTAAGGGCTATGTTCTGCCTGCATTTGCTCATTGCATTGCCAGCATTTAGGACAGTGCTTACACATAGAAGGCACCTAATAAAAACTTATTTACTCACTGACTGCCTGGCAATCTCTACCAAGCAAGAGAGAGAACCCTCATGAATAGAAATCATGTGTAATAGAAAGAGCATTGGTTTAGGCTTAAAAGACTTTGATTAGCATCCACTCTGCTACATACTTCCCATGATTTCACTTATCTGAACTTCAATTTCATCATCTATAAAATGGAGGATTGAAATAAATTCTTCTAGCCTTAAATTCTAATGTCCTAGGATTTGTCTACTTGATTCACAGATTTCAAGATGCAATGTAATCTAGAGCAACTCTGTCATTTTACATGTAGGAAAATTAAGGATTGGAGAGGTTAAGCTAATTCTCTAAGGACACACCGGTCCCCCAACTCTAAATCCTTTATTGTTTCACTAGAGCTCTCCTTTCAACATCTACCTCTAATGATACAGCTGAAGACCAGGGATAGTCCCTTTGCCACTGCTCCATCAGCCCCTACACACAAAAGGGATTTACACACACACACACACACACACACACACACACACACACACACACACCAGCAAGGTCATAATGTAGTTCCATGATTGTCTCCATTATAAATTTCAGATTCAAAAATAGTGCCCAAAGTGCTGAAGTTCTGCACACCTCCAAGGTTCAAAGTGTGTGTGGCTATTCTAGGGAACGCTCCCTAATTGTCCAAGACAAGAAGAGCACCCTAATTAATTCAGTTTCAGCATTGTATGGAATTACTTGACTCTCTTAAGAGTATAAGTGATCTCTGCACATCAAGTGGAGGCCATGTCATATGTACACTCAGGGTGATAACATTTCACAAAATCAGGTCAAGTTGAGGGAAGGAATGGAAGATTATGGCTAAATATGGATGACTTTTGTCATTGAAACAGGATGATCAAAATTAGTAAAAAATGACCCAAAGAGTAGGTCATCAACTCTGGGAGAATAAGTCCTGCAGTCTAGAGAGATAATGCATAATAATTTGGCTACAGTGGTTTTGAAAAACTAGGATCAGCAGAATTCTGCAACTTTAAAAGA
Source organism: Potorous gilbertii (assembly GCA_028658325.1). Taxonomy (NCBI): domain Eukaryota; kingdom Metazoa; phylum Chordata; class Mammalia; order Diprotodontia; family Potoroidae; genus Potorous; species Potorous gilbertii. The sequence continues at coordinate 187,692,824 of CM053770.1, read as the reverse complement.
ATGTATAAGCAACTAAAAATTCAGGGAAGCCTTCACTTCATTACCTCAGCAGTCATGTTCTGACCTTGTGGTTTTACTTTGTTAAGGAGGGGAGGGAAAAATATATTCTATGGGTTGGTTTTTTTTCAGAATAATAGGAATTAACTTTTTTTTTCTCAACGGTATAAGCTCATGCCTAAGTTGTTTGCAACTTAGTATTTCAGCTTTCACCTTTCTATGGAACTAAATTAATTGCCATCTACATTGGATACAATTCTATTCTCAGCAAGATAAATTGGATTTCTAAACTGCTATTTCCATTGTGTTATCTCCTTGTATCAGAAAAGTTGCCCTGATGTGCACAGCAGTGGGACTACTTACTTATACAGTGAGGTAGAATTTTATGCTGAATTCATCATCTTAACTGTTTCCAGAGAAGACAAGAGGACAGAAGTAAATCTCAAATATAATTGTAGACTGCCATCTATTGGAAGGGGATAATTAGGAAGCAATCCTTCCTGTGTCAGCTGGAACATGCAAGAGAGGGAGGAAAGATTCCATTTCGTTGGACAAATGGATGTCACTGTGAGTAATCTAGTTTGTCATTGTAGATTTATGTGCATATGAGGGTGTGTGTGACTGTCATTTTTAAGCCCTATCCTTCACTCCAATTTAATAACTGCTTCAAAATATACACTACCATCAACAACAACAAAATGCAAATGAATTCCATAGCACAAACAATATATTTCTATTCCAGAATTTGAATCTGTGATTAATTCCAGCATTCAGCACAATGCCTGGCACATATTACATACTTAATAAATGTTTATTGACTATTTACTGATCATCAGAAACAGCCTGAACTGGAATTTAAGAATTCCTTAAAGGATCAAGGTGCATCAATTGACATAGTACACTTTTTTATCCATAAGGCAAAGAGAATAGAGGATAGGATAAAATTTTTTATTTAGAGTAAAATTATTTTAAAAGTTTTGTATCAGTTGTCGCACTTGGTCCTTTCTAGAGTTTTATTGAAGTTCGTCACCAACTATAAAGAAAGAGGTAAATAAATAGGACAAAACAGATTATAAAAAAGATTCCTGAAAGAATAACCAGACAACTCAACAGATCAAACTGTATTCAAATAACCTTTAAGTTCTTTAGAAAATAAACAATTGACATGTTAATTAACATTCATTCTTTTTTATTAGCTTATTAAAAAATCCCCTAAGAATAAAATTGAATAGGAGTCATAGTGATAGTTTTTAAAGGAAAAAATATTTAATTTCTTTTTAAAAGCCCATGATTCCAATAGTTTTCCCCTGTAATGATTCCCAAAGGGTGAAATTTCTCTGTATTTGAAATAAATCTATAAGGTTTCCAGGAGCTAATTAGCATGGTTGGATTTTGCTTGTTAGAAGCCAAAGAGAGGGAAAAGAGTAAGCTTCTATATGAGAAGATGGAGAAAAAGGGAAATAGATGAGAAAAAAGATGCCCACTAATTCGTTCAAAACCTCAACTCAGGAAGACACCTGAGGTTATCATCTGACAAACTCTACATAGGTCATAATTGCCAAGAATTGTGATTTTTGTCAGCATGTTGTTATTTTTCTCTATCAGTGCAGAGTATACATCTCCACCTTGGTAAATGGTCTTTGTGAATTTCTGTGGTTAAAGAAATTCATCACCCTATGTGATAATTCATCACCCCTCTGGTGATAAGCCTCTCTACAAGCCGTCATAGAAGCCTTTCCAATTTACTAGAATCTGACATTATCTGTGTCCCATTGGCACACCCTTGAAGAATAATCCTGGGTCATGTCCACTCCACAGTAATGATGAGGCATCAGTGGAGAAGAAAAACTGAAATGTGTATAAATGGAATTTAACAAATCTGCAAGCAAAAGTCTTTGTTTATACTTTATTTAATTCCATCTCCCCCCAAAATTTAAATGCTTGTTTTGTGGCTTTAAATTTTTGTAAATTATTGCCATCATTAAACTCCTTCAAACTCCATCACCAACTATGTGCCAAGCACCATGGCAAGTGGTGGGATTACAAAGACAGGTAAAAAACAAGTCCTCTTCTAATAGGGCAGCTCCTTAATTCTAATTTTTTGAACTATCAAAATCAAGTAAAAAATGTTTTAAAAATAAATATAACACAATGTTGACATTATAACATAATTTTATAATAGGCCAAGAGCAATATCATTTTAGAACTAAAAGGGACCTAGAAGATCAATTTTTCAAATGTCCTCATTTTATAAAGGGGAGACTAAGGTCTACACAAGAGAAATGCTTCTGGTCAAGGTTGTAGAGGTAGTTCATAGCAGAATTAGAAATAGACCCCGGGTCTCCTAACTTTCAGGCCAGAGCTCTCTCCACTGTACCACACTATAAAACTTTACATTGATATAGCAATTTTGCTATTTCCACACATTGATTCAGAAATGAGCATAGTTCAAGAAAGTGACTTGGTCATGTAAGTGACAGAAGAGGCCAAAGGCAGATATTTAAAGAGAGAGTAAGTTTGAACATCAAAAGAAGTTAGGCAAATTTGTGCTCTTAACCAACTATGCATCCCTATCTCTGTCTGCCTTAGAGAGACTATGATATCTAGGCAGTTTATACCCCTTACAGAAAACTCTCTCAGACTTTCATAGTATAATATGGCCACAGGTGCAATTAAATGCATGCATGCATCTGATTACAAAATGAGGAAAGTCAAAGACTGAGAAGTAGAAACATGACCACCTAGAAGCAAAACTAATGCCTATTTTACCACCTTTAGGAAAGTCCATCCTGGGGCACTCTGAGTTCCTGCATTCCATTAATATAAAGTTGATCCACTTCTAGTGGTTCGTGAGTGAAAATCTGAGTGGAAACCCTTGCCTACTCCTACCTTGAAGTAACAGGGAAAGGTAAATCTCCAGATCCTTATCCTCCTTTCTATTTAGGGTTTGACTGCAGTACTAGAAGGGTCATGGGTTGAGGATATCATTCCAACTAAAATCTTTTTACAATGTCTCTCCTTAAACATAATTAGAATAGGTTAGGGATTAATGGGATGGCCAATAACATGGGATCACAATCTTGAATGTTGATGAGTCAAATTCACTCATAAAAAAGATGGTTAATATTTTTTAGCAATAACATATTTTTTTTAATTAAGATATGTACATTGGGTTTTTTTTTACCATAATACTTTTGCACACTTAATAGACTACAGTATAGTGTAAACATAATTTTTATGTGTACTGGGAAAAAAGAAAGGTTTGACTTGTTTTATTGTGATATTCACTTTATTAAGGTGATCTCCAAGATATGTTTGTACCGTTGACAGAGACAAGAAAGGCAATTAAATTATTATTAATAACACAATAGATGATGAGACAATGACATATACTTTAGCATCTCATCCTTACGAAATGAAGAAAACCTAAATTAGGTCCTCCCCTGATATTTTCTAGCTATATGACTAGTCATTTAACATCTCTGACCTTTCATTTCTTTATCTTGAAAATGGGAAAAAATAATATCCCTACTTGTTGTGAGTCTCAAAAAAATAAAGCATTTGGCAAACCTTAATGCCATCTCTCATTATTATTAGATTGTTGAAACAAAGTTTTATTTTCAAATATCATAAAATTACTTCTCCTTCTTGGTACCTCTTTTTTTCCTTATGTTCATACTATACATCAGTCAGGGGTAAGCAAGTAGGGCAGTGGATAGAGTGCCAGGTCTGGAGTTAGAAAGACCTGAATTCAAATTCAGTCTCAGACACTTACTAGCTATGTGACTCTGTGCAAGTCACTAAACCCTATTTGCCTCAGTTTCTTCATGTGTTCAATGAGCTAGAGAAGGAAATGGCAAACCACTGTAGTATATTTGCTAAGAAAACCCCAAAAGGGGTGACAGGGTCAGACACAACTGAAAATGACTGAACAACAACAACATACATCATATAGAGTAAGTGTTTGCCAAAGATTCCCCCACACTAGCTGATTTTTGCATGAGGGAGTAGAAAAGAGGGAAAGTCTTGGTCCTATTTCAATAATTAGTTATTAAATACAAGAAAGAAATAATCATGTCCCTCATAGGATCATAAATTTTAACATTAAAAGGAACTTTAGAAATCATCTTACAGAGATTCCCAAAGTGGGTGATATCACTCCCTGAGGGGGTGCTGGAATAATTTGGGGGAGGGCAGTAGTAGCTTCAAGTGCAATTCAGGGACATTGAATAAAAACAAAGGAATGGTGGAAGAATAAGGAAAGGAGAGAAGAAAATTTTGAAAAATCATTTGTACATGTTTCATTTGTTGTGTAACAGAGGTAAAGTCATAGTGATTACATTATTTTCCAAATAAACACACAAAATGCAAATTATAACCCATCAGTGGTTAGTCCACACACAGGTCTTAACAAACACCGGCAAAGTCAGTGAGTAGCATATTGTTGGGAAGTCCAGCATGCATTGGCAGGAATATGTGCATGCAATGACTTGTTTACAATATAATGCTATGCAGTTACATGATGCAGTACTACATCAACAGAATTTCAATGCAGGGGAAAAAACCCACAAATTTACAATAAATTATTAAATTTAAGATGTTTTTATTATATTTTTTGAAATGATACAAATTTTTTTTAAAGTTAAAAGGGTTAAATAAAGTAGATTTCCAGGAGGGCATTGAGTCATTTTTTTAAAGAGGGATGGCAGGTCAAATAAATTTGGGAACCTCTGATCTAATGCAACTGTCTCATTTTATAGATGAAGAAATTATGTGCAAAAGTAAGTGAAGTGATTTGCCCAAGATCATATTGTAATAAGTAACAGAGCTTGGATTCAAACCCAGGTCTTCTGATTGCAAAGACATTGCTCTTTTCAACATATTATTAAGCAGAAAATTGGGAGACACTGAAGAGTTTTTAGCAGAGAAGATGATGATCAGGTCTATAGATAAGGAAGATTTCTCTGGCGATGATTTTTTTTATTTTGTTTAAATTTAGGACTCAAGACTCAAGACAGGTGGCAGAAAGGGGTTGTAGTATGATAAACTATGAATTTTTAAATTTCTTTTTTCAGATTCCTTTGCATTTGGCTCATATTCACTTGTATAAATTATTTATGTGCCTCTTACCTCAATTCATTATTAGATCAATTCCTTGAAAGTAGCATCTATTGAGTGAGATAAGATTAGGTGGGGTGGGATAATGAAGGATGGGAGAAAGACAAGCATTGCTATCCAAAAGTCCAAACTGAGTCTTAGATTTAGGGTATTTGTCCAAATAGAGGGAGGGGAGGTAATCAGCAGAGATCCAGGAAGATGTGCCTTCATAAAAGGGGTCTAGCAATAGGTACTGCAGACCCAGTTATAAGGAAAATGAGATCCAGAGTACCTATACCCAGAGTACCAGTACCTGGAGGTACTAGGTGGGAACATGGGCCAAGTGAAACAAGGCAAGAAGCGAATTACTAGGAAACAGAGATTCTGAGATCAGAAAAGGACCAGTAGAAGGACCAATCTAATGCAGTATTACAGAAGTGTGTCATCCCCTCTGAGACTTCTTTCCCCATGAGAACTCAAGTTCAGATTCAATATGCTTTATTTGGCACAGTCCTCACCCACTGTAAACCTCTCTTTCTTGGATCAAGGGATTAAATATCACATATTGCTACTGTTGTTGGTTCTTTGTTCTCAAAGCAGATTAATGACATTAGGAAATTGATGTCTTGACTTGCAAGTGAATTGAATTTAAGTAAGGCAGGACTGTGTAGTTATCAGCTTCACTGTCTCCTCCAGAGTCATCTGAATCCTGTAGCAAGACGTAGGTCAGGACGAATGGAGATGGCCCAGGATGCAGTCGGAGACTGTGGCCTTTTTAAGCTAAGGTCTTTTCCAGGTCTCAGTTTGTCTGTGGCAAAAACCATTCAGTGATTAAGGCTGGATAAGAAATGAGGTCAGAAAGAAACAAAATGGTCTCTTTTACCTAATTAAAAAAAAATCAATCTGTGAGGGGGGTTTCTGGTCAGAACAGTAATGACTGCTATTTACATCACAAAAGCAAAGCAGTCTAACTGTTTAGACAATCTACTTTCATGGGCCTCATTTTATAGATACAGAATTGGAGGCTCAGAGAGTTTCCTTAACTCACCTCTTGTCACACAATCTCATAAACTTCTTTTAATGCAGGTATCTCTCCTTAACCCAAGGCCAATATTCTTTCCCCTCCCTCGCTCTCCCTGGAAAGAGAGTTCAGGAACAACCAGCCAAAGTGAAAGAAAAAAGAAGACATATTGCAACATAGAAATTATTTAAATTTAACTCCCATTTCAAGTCAGTTCCCTTTCCAGGTCAGTTAAGAGGTAACCATGACTGTATCTAAGCATGAATATTAAGACTTAGCTCAGCAAAGCTAAGAACTTGAACCATTCTTTTTATTACCTACAGTGACCCTGAATCCTACAGCGGGCACTTCTCAGGGGAGTAGTCCACTCCATTAACCTGAGATATGGCTGAGAAGCCACTTGCATTAGTGCTCTTACTTTTAAGTGTTTATGGACTGAACAAACTTACCCATCATGTCATTTTCCTGCCATTTCTCAAAGAAGTGGGTCTGCGATGACTATATTTGAATTTGGGAAGTCTTGGTATTTGGGCTGATTTCTGTTTAAATAAAGGGTTTTCCCCTAGTTAATGGATTTTCTAGCTGGACGCCACTCCTTTATCATCAATCTCTTTCAAAGATATTTTTCACTGTTATTTTAAAGGACCTTTATAGATTTGAAGGGATGTTTCAAATTTCTCTAAACACGTCTCCCAGGAAATAGTTGATATCAACCTTGTTTTAGAAACACATACAAATAATCATCCAGAAGTATAGTAAACCAGGGCAATTCCCCTGTATTTTTGGAACTATTGAGAGTTTTCTTGTCTAGACAGCCATGGTAAAATCATAATTAGTGATCAAGCAAGTTCTTCATAACCTGACCCTTCTTACCTTTCCAGCATTCTGGTTCTGGAGCATAGGCACCAAGTCTTTGAATGGCCCATCTCTTACCTTCATCTCTTAGGTCCACCTGTATTTGTGTTTGCACTTCCATTTAAAGTCCAAACTCAAATCCAAAAGGAAATGGTAGAAAGAAAAATTCCATTCAAAATCATTGGGAAATGCATATAATACTTGAACATTAAAGAAATAAAGAATACTTTTCCTTTACATTTTTTTCATTAGTTCCTCTGATATTCTTGACTTTTTGCTCTTCCAAATGAATTTTGTTACTTTTTTCTCTAATTCATTAAAATAAAATTTTGGTAATTTAGTTGGGATGGCATTAAATATAACACTTATTTCAGGTAAATTATCATTTTTATTGTATTGGCCTTATCTATCTACAAATAATTAATATTACTCCAATTATTTAAATCTGCTTTTGTTTGTATAAAGCTTCTTCTTATAGTTTCTGGGTTTATTTTGGCAGTTATTTTATAATGTCTTGAGTTATTTTAAATGGGGTATCTCTTACTATCTCTTCTTGGAAGGTTTTGTTTGTGAAATAATTGGATGAACATACATTGTTCATGATTGAACAACGCAAATATAATAAAAGTGATTATACACCCAAAGTTAATTACAAATTAGTGCTACACGAATCATGAAAGGCATCATGAAAGATGGTACAAGAGTCCCTCTGTCCCAAATACACTCTAGTAAAGACATTAAAAGGGCACTAGATGGAAGAATGATCAAGAAATCTGAAGAAAAATAGCAAGAACCTTCATCTAGCCAAGGACTACACAAAAAGACAGCCTCTGCCAGGAGATCTAACTCAACGATCAATAAACATGCCAGAAATCTGCCACCACTCTGCCCAAAGACACTCCTGGGGCACCTGAAACCTGAAACCAGGTACAGAGTACTGAGAGGGCAGGAAGCCAGGAGTACTCAAAAGGGAAATTAAAGGTAGGTCAAAAACCCAAGTGCTCTGACCCCCTCAGCCCGGGAGCTAGAAGCATTATGACTAGGATACCTCAGGGAGTCTGAAGAACTATACCCAGAGATACTTCAAAGGGCCCTGACACCAGAGATCCTACAAAAAATGGGAGGGCCTCTAAAGAGTTCAAAGACATTGTGGCACTTTTTATGGGAGCAAAGAACCGGAAGCAAAGTGGTACCCATCAATCAAAGTAATGGCTAGGCAAATTGTGATACATAAATGTAAAGGGGTGTTTCTGCAGCATAAGAAATGATGAATATCAAGAATTCAGGGAAACATGGGAAGACGTATGAATTGATACAGTGCTATATAGGCAAAATGAGGAAAACAATGTACACAATGACTAAGACAATGTAAAGGGAAATAAATATAAAACTAAAATTGAAAATCATGCTATTGTAAAGGTCAAGTCTGGCCATAGACCAGGGCTGAGAAAATGTATCTTTTTTTCTTCTTTGCAGAAGACAAAAAACAGTGAATGTGGAATATCATACACATGGTACTGGACATGGTCAATGTATCGACTGGTTTTCCTCAACTGTCTTTCTTTTCCTTTTCTTTTTTAATCTTTGTTACAAGAAAAAGCTCATTGGCTGAATAGGGATAGGGAAGGGCTACATTTAGAAATTAATATCATGTAAAAACAAAATGGAAGAGTAAAAAGTGATAAAGTTATAATATCAACAAATTTTTAATAACAGCTAACCAAAAACTATATTGAAAATCATATAGAAAAGTCTCATTCACTTCAAAATAAAAAAAAATTATGATAGTCAAATGGAAACAACACTGGAGATCATCTAGTGCATCACCTTAATTTTACAGAAGAAACTAGAGCCCAGGTTGGCTAGGTGACTGGTCCATGATTACACAGGTAGTAGCATTTTTACTCTAGTTCTATAATCCCAAATTCAGTATTCTCTCTATTGTACAACATTGCCTCTAAGGTCTCTTATAACACTAATATTTTAAGTCTATGAATTTATTGATTGGCATGTGGGAAGAATAATACCTTGGTCACTCTTAGTTCCTTAAATCTTAAGAGATCAAGCAAGTCTCCTACACTTGTTTCATTCCCAGAATAGTGCTTTCAGGTTGTCTTCCTTTCCATGCCCCACCATTTTCTTTTCCATTTCTTTTTTTTTTTACTTAGAGCCTGTAAGAAAAGATAAATGTCACAAAATGATGGAATTTCCCTAGGATACCAGGATTTAGAGTTAGAAAGCATCAGAGAGGTCACCTAATTCATCCACATACAAAGTACATATACAAAGTAAGGTTCATCCACATTTCCAAGAAAAATCTATTGGCTGTTCATTTTTCTCCAGAAAATATATCATCTATTGAGAGGATTTGGAGTGGATTCTGAGAGGAGAAGCAGGAAGCACCCTCTGAGAGGGGAGTGAGGACATGTGTCAATGACTAGAGATAACGTTGACCTGCCCTGCAGTAGGGGCTGAGCATGTAGAAAGGAGTGACTTAGAGAATGTCTGGTCTTCCCTTTCCTTCTTCCTCACTACTCGAACACTGACATTGTTGGTCCTGCCCCAGAGAGTCCCTGAACCAACACTGGGGTGAGGTTAGAAGCCCAACCTAGAACAGCAGTAAGGAAGGGAACTTCCTTCAGCCAAACTTATGTAATCGATATAGTTAAGATACAGGAGTGCATATTTGTGTGTGGTCAAAGATTCTTCCTAGAAAGTATTATAATCGTTCATATCCAGAAGCAAGATGAATAGAAGAAAAAGCATGAAGATAGTGAAATACAACTTCAAGCAATCTAGCCTGGCCATGGCTCATCTCTACAGGACTCTAGGCATCCAGTTGAAAAGTGAATAATTCAGTTGAAATGGTTGAATGATGATGTCATTAACACTCGCACAGATGCCTTTAACACCCACACTGCTTCAGTAAGCAAATGTGGTTCATTTTTCACTTCAAACAAAGCACTTGGGAAGTGAACAGCTGGCTATAGAGGTAGTGTGGAAGAAGAGGATTTGCTTTTCTGAACCATACAGTAAATGAACATAGTTAGTCTTAAGAGACCTGTGAAGAAAGTATTTGGTGGGAGATGTTGTCCAGATCAAGAGGCTTTTAAACTGGCATCTGAAGGGAAGGAAGAAAAATGCCCCCCAATGAAACTCTTATCCTATAGATGACAACATGTCTGACATAGGAAGATATCAAATGAAGTTAAATCCAAGTAAGGATCAAAGGATTCTAGATTTAAAACTAAAGGTCACAATCCAACCTCTCATTTTACAGATGAGGTCACCAATGTCTAGAGAGATTGAATGGCTTGCATAAAGTCACACAGATAGTAACCAGCAGCCCTGAAATTGGAATCCATGTGCTCTGACTCCAAGCCCAACACTCCTTCCATTGCACCCCTCTTCTTCTCTCATAGTAGAACAGACCTCCAGTAATTCATAAAACAAGATAGGATTGAGAACAATTCTTATGGCATCAGATGTCAGAACATGGAATCTCAGAGTTAAAGGGGAGCTCCAAAGGTATCTAGTCCAACCCAGACCTGAATGCTAGTCCCTTCAGTAAGATCCTTGAAAACTGAGCATACAGCTTCCACATGAAGACCTCTGGTAATGAAAACTCCTTGTCTTGTGAAGCAACCAATTCTACTCCTGAATGACCATAATCATTAGAAAGTTCTTGCTTATGTTAACTAAAATGTCACACTATTAACTCACAAAAAGTTTATGAACACTATAAGAAACCAGACCCCTTTCATACAAATAGTAGTCCGGCCATAATACTCCCACCCTGTACTTGTAGAGTTGACATTTTTTTTTAACTGAAGTATAAAATTTTCAAATTATCTCTTTAAATTTCATCTTGATGGATTTGGTCCATCATTGTAAAGAAACAATTGTGCTGCAGTGGATAAAGTTTTAACCTCAGAATCAGGAATATCTGCGTTCAAGTCCTGATACCTAGTGACTGTGTAACGCTGGGCAAGTCACTTAACTTTTCATTCTGACCAGGTATGGGATTCAGACACACACCCGACCTTGGACTTTACCATAAATTTCAGGAACCTAACCCCAGAACCCCAATCCCTGGCATTTGCCTGAGGCTTTGGGCTCATTCCAGTATTATCCTTTCAACTGTCCTTTCATTGTGGCCCCCAACCAACCCTCTGTTCTCTGTTACCCCAAGCAACTCGCCACTCCTTAATCCCATCCAAATTTTCTCACAGTCTTTTTTCTCTATAAAAATACCAGTCTTGTCCCTGTAAAATGTGCAGACTCACGAGAAATCTCACCCACCCTAACTGTTGTTTAAATAAACTCACTACTTGAACTAAAAGGAAGTTTGAGTTGTTGAATTCTTTCAAGGCAGACCCATTTACCCACTGCAAAGAGAATGTTAAAATTGTTTTTTTAACATATAATTGTGAAAAAATAAAACATTAAATTAAAATTTAAAATTAAATTTTTTTTTGTCCCTGAACTTCAGAGTTTTCAAGACCCCAAGACTGCAACCATTCCTCTGCTGGTAAGTGTTTAACAACCCAGTCTCCAGTTTGGGGGTAGGGGAAGGGTATGCAGGATACATTTTTAAGTTTAATCTGTGTTATTTATATTTTTTCCATCACTTTCTTAAATTTAGACAATCAAACTCTAATTTGTAGCATTTGCCAATTTCTGAGATGTGTATGTTCATACTGAAAATTTAACAATCAGTTCTATGAGTTGATTCAATCTAGCTCCAGCATACCCCTGAATGTAAGAGACAACTCTCTAAGAATAGAAGTTGCAGAGAAGGTGCCAACCTGCATTGGTAGAGGGTGTTTCCACATCCAGAAATTCTCTATATCAGTGAAATTACAGGTCTAGGCCCTATCTCCATCCTTCTTTCTAGCTTGTCAAGAACTTTTTGGAGCCTGATTCTCTTAACTTCTGTTAGTTTCATGCCATCTGCAAATAAGAGAAGCATGCTATCTGTGTCTTTTGTAAAGTTTTCCTGCACTGGGAAATATTTTAATATGTTCATTCCCAACAGAGAATATGAGATCATTTCATTTTTCTAGTGGAACAAAATCTTCCCTCCCTTCCACACTTTCCACCCCACCACCCCACTCCATGCAAATAGAGAGAGAAAGTGCATTTCATCTGCTGTATTCTCAGTGGTTCAATGCTTGTCCATAGTAGAACTCAATGCCCAGTCCTTCAATGCAGAAAGTTCTCACTAAACTTGTAGGATATAAGTTTATTTTTTAATTTTAATTTAATATTTTATTTTTCTCAATTACATGTTAAAAAAACAATTTTAACATTCTTTTCACAAGTTTTGAGTTCCACATTCTCTTCCTTCTTCCCCCCATCACTGAGAAGGCAAGTAATTTGACATAGGTTACATATGTGTAATCATGCAAAACATATATTTCCATGTAAGTCAAGTTGTGAAAGGAAACACAGACAAAAAAAATAGGGTATAAGTTTTAAACAAGAATTCTTAACTCTTTTTGTGTCAAAATCAGTCCTGTAAAGCTTTACATAGTCCCTTCTCAGAATATTCCTGTCTTCTGCAGGAAGCCTTCCCCAACACCTCTCAACTCTAGTGCCTTCCCTCTCCTAATTATTTCCTATTTATCCTGCATATAGATTGTACATATTTATATTTGTTTGCTTATGTTCTATCTCCTCCCTCCCATTAGATTGTGAATTCCTTGAGGGTAGGGAGTATCTTTTACCCCTTTCTGTATCCTCACTTAATTCAGTGCCTAGCACATAGTAGGTACTGAATAAATATTTGCTGACTGTTTCCTCACTGGCTGACAAATGTTTTTTAATGCATAAAATAAAATACATAGAATTACAAAGGAAACCAATTCAACTGGAAATATGAACATCTTAATATTGACTATTTTTAAAAGATTTTTTTTAAGTGCAGACCCCAGATTAAGAACTGGTTTAAAGAGATTATTCCATAGACATGTAACTGCTATTCAAATCAATGCCTTTGCTCATGATGTGGGATTTCTGCTCCTATGTTTAAATCAAGATTGCTTTTCTTGATTGGATAGAATGGAATGGGAAGTCCCAAGGTAAAAAGTAATCTGGCCAACAATGATTCTTTTGTGCTTGAGGCTACTCCTTGAAAGCTTCAAATTAGACTGTTATTGATAAGGAGACCAAGAGAAATGTTTCTCTATGTGTGATCTGGAGCTTCTCTCTTAGCTCTGCTTCTTGTATTTCTCACAAATAAAACTAATTCTTTACCAACTGTTTACTGGTTTAGCTATTTTTCAGTCTCAATATTTATTTATTCCAGACAGGATATATTTGTCTGTTATTTCTTTTTCATTTTTGGTGGGATGGCATGTCACTTCGTTACTATACCACCACTTTCGGTGTCTTGTCTGCAATCTTGAGGATGAAAGGTAACCTTGTCTTCTCAGCCAAGTTAAGTTAAGAATTTAATCTAGCTGGTCTTTATTAAAGACTTGATGGTGGAAAAGATTGTAAAATCAATGAATAATGAAAAGATTATATATGCATATATATGTGAATATATAATAAAATTGAACTGGAAGGCACTGAAGGATTTGGGCATTTGGAATGATGAAGCAATTATCTTATAGAGCCTCTGGCTCAGTGGACTTTTAAAGAGGAATGACCTGCCCACACTTTAGCTCTTCCTTGCCCATCTGCTGAGCATAACAAGAGACTTCAAATCACTCCCTGGAGAGTGGGCAGGTGCCCTTCTTCCACCTCAGACAGCAGGATGTCTGAGATACTCCAGCTATACCCAATCAGTGAATGGGAAGAGAAAAGAGAGGATGGTAGGCCATTCCTTTTTAAAGATCATGTCAGAGGCTCTTCTTGGTCAGTGGTCAGTAAGAGGATTGATTTATCATTCCAAAGTGCCCGAATCCTTCGACACTGAATCACTTTTTCCAGAAATGGCTAGGACAAAGACTTAGCCTTTGAGAATTATAAGCTTGGAAGCTTATATCCCCTTATATATCCAACCCCCTATATATGATCTTTCCTTGGCAGAAGGGGGGAAAATGAATTTTAAAAAACAACAACTGCTTCTTCAAGATTAAAATGGAAGATTTCATAGAACATTAAAAAAGAAAGCCCCAGAGAATGTATAAATTCTGTACCTCCTCACACTCACCAACAATGACACAAAATTGTATAACACATAAAGTAAGAAGCAATGTACCTTTCTTTGAATGTGTTTATTTGATGTTCTTGTTTAAGGACCTAAGTGAGACTGTAATAAGCACTTTAGGGAAAACGGTATCCTACCTGCCACAAATCAAAATGTTCAATGTGAGAGAAAGGGACAAATTTTATATAAGTAAATAGTAAATTATTTAACTAAAGAAAAACACAGTATTTTAATAATGCATTGACCACTGATTTACCAATCTTAGTATTCTGCAATCCTTAGAAGTTTTTGCCTCCAAACTCTCCCCATTTCAATCTTACACACTACTCTCAAATTAAATCTTCCTAAGCAAAGTTTCAGTCATGTTACTCCCTCATTCCAAAACCTCAAATGACTCCTCATTATTTAGACAATGAAGTCCAAACTTCTTACTTTGACATGCAAGACCCTGCATAATCTCGCTCCACCTTACCCTTCTAGCTTTATCTCATACAACTTTCTTTCAACAACTAAGTTTCACACCAGTCAGATTGTTTGTCATTCTATTATACATCCTACACTTTCTCACTTCCAAGCTTATAACACATTATTTCCTATTGCTAGAGTACCCTTCCCCAAACCTCTGCTTACTGAAATTCTACCAAGACCCAATTGAAACATCATTTCCTCCACAAATATTCTTTGATAATTCTCAAGCCAGAAGTAATCCCTTTGAACAGGGGTAGGCAAGAATGGAAACATGACAAATGATTACACAGAAAAATGAGAAAATGTAAATAGCAAAAGCAATGCCAACTATCCAATGGGAAAACATGCACTTGACCCTGGGCCATCCTGGCACTATGCCTTTATACATATACGTACGTATACATATGCATATATATGTATGTGTATATATGCATACACACTTATGTGTGTGTATATGTGTATAAGTATATATGTGTATGTATATGTATATATACATTTATGTGTATTGTGTATATGTATGTATATGTGTATGTAAATGATTTATGTATGTGTATATCAGTGTGTATATACACTGCATGCATATGCATATATACATATATGTGTATATATATGTATGTATGTGTATATAAATAATAGCTGACCTAGCCTGGGGTTAGTGTGGTGATCCACAATGTTACTTTGTTCTATTGTCACCCAGGATAATTTGCTTCTTGTGAGTAAACTCCCTTAAACAACCCAATTAATCTAATAAAACCTATTAATAATCAAGCTGGTATGAACCCCAATTTCTTTAGCATCTCAGTATTTTCTTGGGGATATGTCACTCTACAATTGGTATACTTGAGGCAGAACAGATCTGCCCCCTTACATATGGCATAGAGGGCAAGACAGTCTACCCCTTTACACAGTCTCTTTTCTGAACTTTCACAGTATTTTGTACTTCTGTTATGTGTTTACCAGATCGTATTTTTAATTAAAGTTATTTCTATGCATATTATCTCTCCTAGTTGGTTATAAAGTCCTTGATATCAAGAATCATTTATCTTTGAATCAACCTCTGCCTATAGTAGTGGCATATACTTTGATCCAGATCTGAGATTTAATACTGGGCAGCTCGTAGTCTAAGAATTCTCTTCACCAACTCAGATTGGCAACCCCTTTGGACGTGAAGTCTTAGAAAGTAACTGGGGCCCTAAGAGGTTGAGTGACTTATCCATGGTTACGTGACTAGTCTGTGCCAGGGACAAGCTTTGAACTTGTCTTTCTGACTTCAAGTTAGGTACTCCATCCACCCCACCTCATGTCTCTCAGTTTACACTGAGTGTGAAAGTGCTTAATAAAATTGTTAAATGACGTGTAAGTGGGGAAAAATAAAACATTAAATATATTTTTAAATAAAATAAAATTGCTAAATGAATGAATGGCATTCCATCTCCTCTTTCTACACATTTTTGAGCCCCAAGTAAAATATAATTTCTTTACTTTTAAGATGAAATGAGAGAAAGTCTCCAAAAATATTTGCTAAGCATTTTAATCATCAACACCAAACTATACATAACTCTTGCTCAGAAAGAAACAAAAGGAGGGGTCAAAGGGCAGGTTGGCTCGGCAACCAGCAGAACTGGCACTGGGCATGTAGGGGCAGAAAGGGGACCGGCAACATGGCCCGCATTTTGGGCTCATGGCTGCCCCTACAGTGCTATGAGGTTCCGGGCCAAGATCGTGGATTTGGGCTGCTTGAACGACTTCACCCGTGTCAGCAACACCATCCCCAAGCTGACCAAGACGTACACACTGCGCCTCTCTCCCGACAAGCTCTACTTCATCCTGTCCAACAAGGTGCCCAACAGCGGAGTCAGCATGTGGTGCGAGCTAGGCCTGCCGTCTTTGTCAAGCAGTAGTCGCATCGTAACCCATGACATTCCTGTAGGGGTTATTCCCAGAAAATTATGGCCTGATTTCCAAGAACCCATTATACCTCACTTTGATGAAATGAACTTGGTGAATTATATCCTTAAAAAGCTAAGGGAGGATCAAGTCCAGATGGCCGACTATGCCCTCAAATCTGCAAGTGCTTCTGTTGTTGAAGCAGGAACTTCTGAGAGTTACAGAAGTGATAAAGCAAAGTTGTATTGGGATGGGATAGGAATCTTTAGTTATGAATGCCTCCTGATATTATTGTTCAGCCTGATGTCCTGGGAATTGCTGGGCATTTCCGAGTTCTGAAGGTCATACTTGCCAGGAAGATCATACCAACAACAGTTACCATGGAACGCATCTCAGAGAGGATTTCGCCCTCAGGAAGTACTGCCAGTGCTCCTAGGGACCTTTCGGTTTATGGACTCAAAAATGGAGAAGAAATCTTCCTTGGTCAGTTTATGTATAACAAGAAAAAAGGAATCAATGTTCAAACATTTAAGCTCCAGGTAATGAGAGACCTGGGAAAAGATAATTAGAGGAAAATACATTTCTTTCCTGGGAAGGAATTTGTTTGGATTTAATTCTAAACAATAGCCTATAACAAGGAGAAGTAGATAAAGAAAAGAAGAAATAATATCAAACTTTTTGTAAATAAGCTTCAAAAATATGATAATAAAACAAATGTCATAGTTTCACTATAGTCATTAGGCAATTTTTAGAAAATTCAGGCAAAAATGAACGTATGTATATGCTTGAATGTGCAGTGGATAAAGTCCATTAAGAAGAATTTTATGGAAGAATCTGATGTTCTGCATTCTATTTCTTTCCCTCTTGTCCTGTATGTTCTGGGTGAGAATGAAGGTAGGGTGAGGAACATCTCTTCAGTTCTCTGGAGTTGGAGAACTCTGGAGTTTCCATCTGTGAAATGATGATTAAAAATATACTTGATGAAAAGACCAGAGCTGAAAAGAAATTTTGACTTTCAAACACAAGAATGAGAAGAAGCATGAAAAAGTAAACAACAAGGAGAAGTCATAAGGGACTTACCAAAGTTGAACTGTTTACATTCCTATATGGAAAGATAA
>CM053770.1:187623933-187674722 GCA_028658325.1 Potorous gilbertii | reverse complement strand
TTAGTCTTACACAACACAACTATTATGGAAGTCATTTGCAAAACTACATAGATATGGCCTATATTGAATTGCCTGCCTTCCCAAAGGAAATGGGTGGGGAGGGAGGGATGAGGAGAAGCTGGAACTCAAAGTTTTAGATACAACTGTCGAGTATTGTTCTTGCTAGTAGGAAATAAGAAAATACAGGAAATGGGGAAGAGAAAGTTGTCTGGCCCTACAGGACAAAAGAGAAGATGAGGACAAGAGAAGGGAGGGATGATAGAAGAGAGGGCAGATTGGTGATAGAGGAAATTAGAACGCTCAGTATATTGGGGTGGGGGGAGGGGACAAATGGGGAGAAAATTTGGAACCCAAAGTTTTGTGAAAATGAATGTACAAAGTTAAATAAATAAATTTATATTAAAAAAAAGAAACAAAAGGAAAAGCAACACAATAAAAGTATTTTTATTCATTCATATTAATGCTTTATCCTTTTTTTTTGCCTGTGACTGTTTGAAATAGAAGAGTATACATTGCTTTCTATTTAATGCCAATATCCCTGAAAAACAGTTCTGTATCACTATAAAAATAAGGCATCATTTGCATTGTGAATAAACATTCCTCCTAGAAGTCCCCATTGTGAATTCATTTCTCTTTTGCTGAGTTCCTTTTTTGTCAAAACACAACCTTCCTTGCTTTCTACAGATTATAATATTAAACTGTTTCCTTTTGACATTCTGTAACTTTGAGATAAGAGAAAGTAATAGGAAAAGAAACAAGGGATCAGGTCAGAGCAGAAATCCTTATGGAGAGCCAGAGGTTCCCAAAGTGGGCAGTACTGTCCTCTGGGAGGGGGGGGGGGGGGGCGCTGTGTGCTGAAATGATCCAAGGGCACAGTAGTAGCCTATGATGCAATTGGGAGATATAGAATAAACATAAAGGGAATAAAGGAAATAAGGTGAAAGGACAGAAGAGAAAATAAGAAAATTTTTAAAAACCATTCATATGTATTTCATCTGTTATATAACAGTTAAAGTCACAGCAATTACTTTATTTTTCAAATAAACACACAAAATTCAAGTAATTACCAATCACTGGTCAAGTCCACCCACAAGCAAATATTGGCAGGAGAGGGTGTTGCACATTGTCACTAAGTCCAGCAAGCATCGTGCATGTAATGACTTGTTTACCATATGATACTATATACTTACATGACACAAGATTGGGTCATCAAAATTTCAATGCAGGAAAAAACCCACAATTTTACAATAAATTATTCACTTAAGATGTGTCATTTTTTTAAATATATTTTTTAAATGATGTAGATTTCCAAAAAAAAGTTAAAGGTTAAAGAAAGCAGATTTCCAGGCAGGAGCTAAGTAATTATTTTTTTTGAAAAGGGGGCAGTAGGCCAAATATGTTTGGGAAACTCTGATCTAGAGGCTGTTGGCCTGATGAGGAGGATAAGCACATAGTGAAAACCTTTGTTTTCTCCAAGTCAACCAGGTGCTACAAGATATAGAGTCCAGTCCCCTCTGTTCTAATATGAACACAGACACTAACTAAGCTGGGGGAGTCTGGGCAAGTCACTTAACCTCCATACGCATCAGCTTTCTCATCTTTACCTCCCAGAGTTGCTGTAAGAATAAAATGAGATAAGATGACTAAAAATGCTACATAAATGCTATTATTATTGCTGAATTATTAAATAAATGTCTTTCAAACTGAATTTGAGCATCAAATGTGTTTCCAAGTCTGTGGTCCTTCTTGAGGATCAGGAAAAAAAAACATTTGTAATTGGCTATTAATTATCAATTGTTTATTCAATTACTGATATATTATTAAATTATTCATTATTTAAGATTGTTAACTCAGGACTCATTTTGTCATATCTATGCCTATTTTTAGAAGTAGATAGTCTAACTCCTCATATAATTAAAAATATTAAGTGGCAAGGAAAGAGAAAATAATGAGATTAGACTTAACACAGTATATGGGAAGCATATAGTAGAGCAAATACTTGGATTTAGGAAAGAACGCCTCAGTTCAACTTCCAGCTAAACCATTTACTAACTGAGTGACCTGGGTCAAGTTATTTAACCTCTGTGAGTCCCCATGTCTTTCTCTGTAAAATGGAGATTAATAATACTTGCCCTACCTGTCTTCTACAGTTGTGAGGAAAGTGCTTCGTGAACTAAGATAAATTGCAAAGACCAGTCGTGGTCCCAGAAGACAGAGAGTAAAATGTACTTCCCTCTTCTCAATAGAAAAACAAGGAACCAAACGTTGCAAATATTGTTAAATACAGTTGATTTGTCACACAGTTTTGTTTATCTGTTTTTCTTTTTGTTAACAGAGGCAGGAAACATCAGTGCCCAATGAGCCCCATCCTTATGCACATGTACCTAAAGGCTCTACTAGTGGATCCTTCATATGGTCTTGAGCACAAGCAGATGTTGTTTCAGGACTTTTTTGTTGTGGTGGTTGTGGTTGCTGTTCAGTTGTTTTAGTCATGTCCCATTCTTCATGACCCTATTTAGGGTTTTCCTGGCAAACATACTGAAGTGGTTTGCCATCTCCTTCTCTAGAACATTTTACAGATGAGGAAACTGAGGCAAACAAGGTTAAGTGATTTGCCCAGTACCACCAATAGTGTCTGAGGCTACATTTTAACTCAGGAAAATGAGTCTTTCCGACTCCAGATCTGGCATGCTATCCACTGCTCCACTTAGCTTCCCTATCCTTATCACTAACAAATCTCAAATGTAGACTTAGAGAGTTGGGAAGAATCTCTGCATTCATTGAGTCTCTTCATGAATGAAGGACAAACAAACCGTTTGTGAGTAGTAGTAGCTGCCTCACTGCGGACTCAACTGGCCAGTTCCAGTTGAACAACACAACTCCTTCCTTCTTTCTTTGTGTCCTTCCTTTCTTCCTTCCTTCCTCCCTTCCCTTCTTTCTTTTCCTTCTTCCCTCCTTCTTTCCCTCCCTCCCTTCCCTCTGACCACATAGAGAATCATATGCATACCTTCAGGTGCTCTGCCCAAAAGAATATAAATTTTGATTGCTGAAACCTCAAAAGCTATCTTGAGATTTACCAGCTAGATTTCTTTCATAAGGACCAAGCCTTAAGCCCAAATCACTCTGGCTCTCATTGATTGACCAACAGTGAGTCCTAGATCAAACCTTACTTGGTTATAGTTTGGGCTCTGATGACTTAGAGTGAGCATAAATAGCAATTCTTTCTGTTTCAACCAGAAATCCCATGGGTCTTCCCCTCCCAGATTGTTGGGGTTTTTTTTTCACAAGGTAAAAGAGGCATTTCTTTGCCTCATTTCTTAACCATACTTTAATCACCGAATGAGCATTGCCTCAGACAAACTGAAACCTGAGAAAGACCTTAACTTAAAAAGGCCAAGGTCTCCCGCTGCTTTCGGGGCCATCTCCAGTTATCCTAACCTACATCTTGTGACTAAACCCAGTTGACTCTGGAGGAGAGAGTGAGGTTGGTAACTTTGTACAGCCCTCCCTCCCTTAAATCCAATTCACTTACAAGTCATGACATCACCTTCTCAATGTCACAGTCCTCTTGAGAATGAAGGACGAACAACAAGTCAAAAGGAACATCCAAAAGAGATTCCCCATCATAACATCCTAGACAGGTTTTTGCCTGGCTTCTGTTCAACAACCACTAAGACAGAGGAATTCAATCCCTCCGAAAACAACCTGTTTTACCTTTAGACAGCTGTCGTTGTTAGGAAGGTTTGGTTAATTTCATACTTCTCTCTGCCTCTTTGAAACTGGTACTGATTGCTCCCCATCTTGCCCTCTGAAGTCAAACAGAATAAGCCTAATCCTTCTCCAAGTGACAGACCTTCAGATACTTGAAGAAAGCTATCACGTGCCCCCTAAATCTTTTCTTCTCTAAGCTGTACATTCCAGTCCCCTCAAATGTCCCTCATATGTCATGGACTCAAGACCTTCCACCATCCTAGTTGTCATCTATAAAACAATTATAACTCCCAGAATCTTTCCTGCTCACTCTCTCATCTCAAGGGAAAGACACTGTAGGGACTGATTCTGTTTCCAAGCTACCAACTCAAAGTTCTCAGGCTGACGTTTCCACTATCAATTGAACTTATAGTTTTTCTAAGACCATTTCCTATTCCTCCTCTGTGACACTAAAGTTATATATACAAAGACATACTGGATAAAGAAAAAAAAGTTCTTGAGGACACAGGGGAAAGAATACTGACTCTGAAGCCAAGGGATTGGGGTTCAATGCCTCTTTGAGTAAAAATCATTTAACCTCTGGATCTCTCAGTTTCCAAATATGTAAAATGAGTAGGTTGTACTGGATGCCCTCTGAAGTCCCTTATGCTTTCCAGATCTATGGTCCTATGAGCCTTACCTTCGCAAGGATTTAATAATGAGCTAATTATGTGTCCATTTCTCCTCTACTCTCCAAACAAACATTTTCACTCACATTTCAATCCCAAGTGATAATTTCTATATTTAGAAATATGTAGAGGCAAAGAGTGAGAAGTTATTTTTAATCTCAAGTAGTCATGCCCCCATCACAGCCATTAAAATAACAGTAAAGACCAATCAATAAATCAACCCAGAAGAATTTATTAAAGACTTACAATGTGTGGGGCATTGTATTAGATATTGGGCACTAGGGCTTCTGCAGCCAAATAGAGTAGGTTAGAAGTTAAGTACTCCCTGTCTGGGACTGCTGACTTTATTTTAAATGCATTTTTTATTTACCCACCTGCATTATTTCTGAGTCTCTCTATATTATATTTTCCCTTGCAAATAAAACAAACGCAACTCAAGTGCCTCTGGGAAACAGATTGTGGTTTTCATCCTTTTTCCATTACCCTGCTGTGGAATAAAACAAAGGGATCTTACTCTGCTCCCCCAAAGGCAACAATAGGTGGTTAAATATGGGACCCACCTCAAAGACCCAAATTGATTGTCCTCTATTTTTTTCTGTTTCTCCCATACACGTGCATGTATGTATGTAGTTTTATGTGTAATATTATGCTTGTTATAAAATGAAATTTGTAAAATACTTTGCCAAATGATATGTAAATGCTAGCTATTCTATGTATATGGATCTATACACATATATGATATATATGCATGTGTATATATGTGTGTGTGCATATGCATACATGTGTATAAAAATTATTTGTACAAGTTACCTTGGCTAACAGAGGAAAAACATGTCAATCAACTGGCTTCTCCCAGTCCTGACTTATAATCACAATAATAAACTTCTTTCTCTTATCAGTCCCCACAAATTATATACTTTGGTCACTTTATCATGACAGGTGTATGTGAAGCACAGCTATGTTTTTTTCTCCCTGGGGTATAAACATAAGCATAAAAAGGGAAACTGGCCTGTGGATAGATAATTAAAAGAATTTCTACATTTGGCTATCCCTAGTATTATTCTGTGTGTAACTTTCTATACCAATTAAAAATACAACCAGAATTAATGAGGTGAAGAAGAACCTTGAGGCAGAACTGGGAGAAGCTCAGCTATCCCAGGGAGGATTGTGGCGTCTATGATTTTAGTGACACACACATATCTATTTGCTGTTTTCCAGTATATAAAAAAAATTTCTTCTTAGTTATCAGTAGCTAAGAGAACAAGTCTGATCTGATTCCCAGATTCCATATTGATGGTTTCTGCCACTCTATGGGAGCCCTATCAACCCATCATAGCTTCTATTTCTTTCTCATTCTTTGAGTTGCTCCTGTCTTGCCCCTTGACCGATGATACAAGAAAGGAGATGGTCTTTGGGGAGTTTTTGAGAGGGGAACAGCTACCAAGAGTGTTGGGTGGGATGATTTTAGTTTTTTTGAGGCAATAAATATGTCTCTCTTCCCTTGAATTAAGGGAGAAGAGTACCCAGTGAACTAAATGATTATGTAGGGTTACGTTCATGAAAAGTACCAAAAATATGTCTCATGAGAATCTATGATTGACTGAGAGTATACTGGCAAATGTTTAACAACCAGATCTCCGTTAAAAATGTATGCAGGACACACTTTTAACTTTAATCTGTATTGCTAACATTTTCTCCACTGCTTTCTTAAGTCTAATTAGCAAAGTAATAAATCAAGCCCTGATCTGTAGCATTTGCCAATTTCTGACGTGTTAACACTCCTGAAAAATTGGCTTACCCAAGTCCCTTAGAGCTAGCTCCAGCATACCACTGGAGCCAGATGTTGTCGAATGGAAGAATTAATTTGATCCAATTTACTCAAATGGGAGCATGCCAAAATGGGATTGGGGTCGTACAGGGAAGAAGACACTATAATCATCTCTTGGCTGTGAGGGAGCAGACAACTCAGGTGGAAGAAGAATAATGATGGTTAATCAATAAGTCAGCCAACAAGAATTTATTAAACACTTACAAGGTACAGGGCATTGTTAGATAGTGGGTCCTGGGGCTACTACAGCCAGATAGAGTAGGATAGAAGTTAAGTACTCCCTGTCTAGAACTGCTGACTTTATCTTGAATATATTTCTTATTTGCCCTCTTGCATTATTTCTCAGTTTTGTTTTATTTTATTTTCTCTTGCAAATAAAACAAATGCAACCCAAGTGCCTGTGGGAAATAGAAAAGCCCACAATAAGGGCTGAAGTTTCACAGGTCTGAACAGAAAGAATCCTTTAGACTGAAGAGGTCACAATGAGTAGATAGCTAGGTAGTCTCATAGATAGGACACCAGGTCTGGAATCAAAAAAGCCTGAGTTCAAATCTGGCATCAGAAACTTACTGGTTGTGTGACCCTGGGCAAGTCACTTAAACCTTTTTGCTTCAGTTTCTTCATCTGTAAAAAGAGCTGAAGAAGGAAATGGCAAACCACTCCAACCTCTTTGTCAAGAAAACCCCAAATGGAGTCACAAAAAGTCAGATATGACTGAAACTACTGAACAACAGAAGTGAGAATATGCATCCAGAATTTCTTCTAGTCCCACAGTTCAAATGATTCCACTCTGACCCATGGAATTTCAGCACTCATCATACATTTCTCTGAGTTCTAAAGGCACTTGGGTCACACCAAGAATTCAGATCATTTCAATAAATCTATGCTAGCTGCCTACTCTTCTATGCAAAACATTCTATTAGGAGCTAGAGATGCAAAGATAAAAATGAGACTGTCTCTACCTTCAAGAAATTTATCTTTTGCTTTGGATTGTAGAGGGAGATGAAATGGACACACAAAAATCAACATAAAAGAGGAGAAGAGAGCACTAATAGCTGGAGGGATTAGGAAAGGAAGGTTTCCTGGAGGAGACTGAGTTGATTTGAGCCTGGAAGGAAGATAATAATTCTGAAAAGCAGAAATAAGAAAAATGCATTCCAGGTCTAGCACAGAGGTTAGCTGGACATCACTTATCTGAGGGTAAGGAGGATGGCAATCTGCACCAGGGCCTGCCCTTTACCTGCCTGCCCTTCCCTTTATCTTCTCCCAGGGTTTGCCCTGGATTGATTGCTGTGGGAGTATCTGTGCAACTCTGCCTCAATTTATGTGCAAGTCAAGGCATCACTCCATGATGTCATGGGTCCTCTCTGAAAATAAAGAGCAGTATCTGTCTTCTCAGCAGGGGAACTAGGTTCCCCAGTGCTTCAATTCCACTCCCACCCCAGAGTTCCAAGTAATCTTTCTATTTGGAGCTCTCTTCTAAGGGTTCTCCTCAGCAAGAGGGGAGGAAAAGATTTAAAGTTACCCAGAATACAAACATGAATCAGATATAGAACAGGTAGCTTTATTCCCACACAGAAGAGGAAATGCTAAGCAAAAAAAAATCATAGAATGTTTAGAATAGAATCCAGTAACTTGTCACTACTAGTAAAATCATTTGAAAGATTAACAGTATTCAATTTTCAATTGGGACTATTGCAAATAGTTTCTTTGAGATCTACTAACTAGTCACTCTTACATTTCACCTCTACTGAGCAAAGTCTGATGAAAGTCAAGTAATGGGCTCTCTCTCCTTCTCTCCCTCTCTCTCTCTCTCTCTCTCTCTCTCTCTCTCTCTCTCTCTCTCTCTCTTCTTCCTCCCTGCAGAAGGGGTCATACACTACAAAGCTGAAAGAAGACCCTAAGGGTTGGACTCACTTCCTTAATAAAAATAGCTAGCATTTATACAGCGCCCCCAAATTTGCCAAGCTGCTTTGCAGATATTGTCTCATTTTGTCCTCATAACAATCCTAGGAGTTGGTATTATTCCCATTTTATAGAAAATTGAGAAAGACAAAAGTCAAGTGACTTACCCAGAGTCACACAGCTAATTGTAGCCAAGGTTGAATTCAAACTCAGGTCTCTCTGACTCCATGTCCCACGCTCTTACTGAGCCATCCACAGACTATAGAGTCAGCAATCATTTCATCACCACACAGTATGAACCCTTGTGTTACCATGGCTGGCAGAAAGTAGTGAGAGGATATTTGTGCCTGCTCGGAAGTATTCCATTATGCATATCCAGAAGCAGGCCAAACCCAAATTCCCATATACTTGAACAATCTACTCAATATGCCCCAGGGGGAGTTCAGAAAGGGGCTGAGAAGAAATACATCTCTGGGACTACACAGGTATGGGAAACAACCCCTTTTAAATGCATAGATGTGTATGGGGATCACAGAATCATAGAGGACCTATGGACAGCATTTTAAAATTATCGAGTTCCATTTCTTAATTTTATTTTTTAAAATGTATTGATACTTCATTTGCACATCACCTATGTTTCGCAATATGCCCCTCATCAGAGCCTCTCTGTCTTATATTAAAGAATTAAAAAGGAAAGAGAAAGAGTTCAGCAAAATTAACCAACACATCAACTAATTCCAACATTATATACAGAGCTCCACACTTGTTATCCCTCACCTTTGTCAAAGAAACAGGGGAAAGGGGAGGTGCAATCTCCTATTCCCTTCAACCACAGTTTCACTTTTCATTTGCATTTCTGTGCCAGTACAGAAATTGCTATATAGTAGGTTATTAATTAAAAAGTTTCTGATTAATTAAGATCAAGATTAGTCAATATAACTTTACAGCATCCGGTTTTAATTTTTATTATTCTTTTTCTGTTCATGGTTGTAAGCATTATATTTATGGTTTTCGTGGGACTGTCTACTCTACTTTGCATCAGTTTACATGTCTTTCTGTTTTTCTCTATATTTTTCATACTGTTCATTTTTTATACATTCATGCAGAACAGTAATTATATAGTATTCAACTTGTTCAGTTATTCTCCAATCAATGGACACTTACCTTTTTTCCCATTCTTTGCTGCTACAAATTCCATCCCTTAATCATATAGTCAAAGAAAGGGGGACCAAAAAAATAAAGCATAAAGCTAACAGTGTTGCCAAGACAATAATGCAATCAACTTTGGTTGAATTTTTTAATTAAGTGACTTGTTCATAGATATGTGGGCAGCAAGTAGCTGAGTGGAGATTTGAATTCATCACTTTTGAAGGTATTTTTCCCATTACTGCCCCTATTTTTCTGAAGACGTATTTTCAACTTCTGCCCCTATCAAAAATCCTATCCTCTCATAATAGAGCTGATCTCAGCTAACGATTAAGAGGAAAGCAATCTGATTAAATTAATTCATACTTAAGTACATTGCGTAGATTCCCAATGGAAGATTTATGGGAGGACATGAACAAAAATTCACAGGCGACCTACTTTACCTTGCTTATATATAGTCAGTTCTGCTATAACATAACATATGTGCTTCTAAAAATCACTATAGTATGCAAAATCATGCAATAAAACCACAGAGTTTATTTAAAAATGGGGTCACCCCAGCCAGCAAAGGCCCTGGGTTTGCAAAGTCAATATCAATAGCCACGGGACAAGAGAAGCCTGGGGACTGGGAGTAGAGTAGAATGTAAAGGTCCAGACCAGTCCTCCTCTGGCCACAGCTCCTACTGCACCAGAAGATACACAATGAATATGGCACTTTACCTTGAAAAAGACCTGTAGTTTGCTTGCCAATGTGGATGCTGTTTCCTGCAGAAGAAATTACTCATAAGCAAACACAAAATGTTCGGTATTCTCAAGTTATTCCCTAATGTAGTGATTGAAATGGAACAAATTCACACTTTCAAAGCAAGCATCATGGCAGCTCTGACTGTACTTTAATATTATAATGGATCCATGATCTCATTAATGTAAATCAAAAAATCAAAGGCCAACAGGACAGATAATAGCCCAACCAAACTTGTCATCTTGTATGATTCTTGTCCACATCCTCCCATAAATCTTCTGGAAGGAATCTACACAATATACTAATATTTTAGCATTTCAGTTCCAGGTAGAGTTATTGGGTCATCTATCCTTCATCATTCATTCTCACTATGTGAATCACCCACTGCTCTTTCTGACCAGAAATCCCCTGGATAACTTTTAACATCACTTCTTGCATATGTCGGCTTCAATTTCATTCAGATCAATTGAATAAACATTTATCAAGAGTTTACTACTGTGCTAAGCAGTGTGAATATAAATAAGAAAAAGACAAACCTTGCCCTCAAAGGGGCTTACAATCTAAAGGGAGAAGTCAACACGCAAAAAGAAATTGAAATGTGGAGGAGGGCAAACCAGGTGGTATGATTTTCCCAATTATAGCCAATGATAGAAACTGAAAATTTTAGTAATGTCCTAGCCGATTTATGCCCATAATACATCTTTCCATTGTCAGTTGGATTACCTACAAAATCTCTGATTTTTCAGAGACTATGGCATTCAATGATTCATAGCAATATAATGTCACTGGAAGAAGGTTCAGTTTAAACAGATGGGGTTTTGTGTCCAAGGACAGCTTGGGATTGTTGAAAATCCAATTCAGTTCCTCAAATGCAAACCAATTCCACCCCCTTTTCCTCCTATAAAATTCTGGGCTAAGTCTAGTTCCTATCTAAAGTTTTTGACCAATATATGTGTAATAATCAATCCGTCAACAGACATTCATCCAAACAGACATTTCATAGTCTACACCAAAGGTGTCCAACACATAGTCCAAAGTCATACAACATTCATGAGTACAAACAGGTTAAAATGCAATTGGGAAATAGTTAACAAAGTAAATAAAAATATAACTATATATATATACATATATAACTAATGTTATATTTAACGTTACATTTAAAAAACTAAGTCAATATGCAGCAATCAGAGATCCTCATGAATGAATTAGTGGCTCCCAACTCTGAGCTTGATGCCCCTGGTCTAGATAAGAGACAATGTTTCTCTGCTTGATTTTTCTTGTCTTGATTGTTAGACTGAACTCTTCTGATTGATTATAGGTCTTATTCAGGGGATATTATAGTGTCCTAGAATTCAATATATTCTGCATCATGCCCTTAAAAACAGGAATATCTTCAGGACCTCATTATCTAGAAAGAACTCTTCTTCCACTTGAACTTGGTACTAAACCTCATTCTTGATCATCTGATCATAATGGTTCAGATGAAAGGGATAGCTGAAATGTACAGATCATGTAGTCCAACTCTCTAATGTTATGGAGGAGATCCAAACAGATTAAATGATCTGTCCAAGGTAACAAAGGAAGCAAGTGGCAGAACTGGGATTTGAATTTTTTGACTCCAAGTCTAGCACTCCTAATACTTTGTTTTCCTTTGTTTAACTTATCACAGTAGACAAATTTGGAACAAAATTAATCAAATTTCACAAAGCAGCACAGTATAATGAATAGTGTGCTGCATGTGGAATTAAAACCACCTGGGTTCAAATATCACCTACCAATTTGTGCCAATTTGTGCCAAGCTATGTGCCAATTGACTACATCTTTGATCCTCTGTTTCTTCATCTGTAAAATGGGAATAAACTATGTGTAGTACCTCCCTTGCAAGGTTTTCAAGAGGCTAAAATAAGATAATGTACATAAAATACTTTGTAAACTCTAAAGTTATATACCAATGTCAAAGGTGATGATGATGTTTAAGATTTTGTGCTTCCAACTATTTAATGGAACAAGGAAATGAGAATGAAGTAGGGAGTACCATGAGGGGCAGATCATGTTACCCTTCTGGGACTCAGTCTCAACAGTAAGAGTAATAACAACAGTACGTTATTACATTATATATTATATAATAATAATATAATATTATTATATAATAAGTATATAATATATTATATATAATAATAAGTATATAATATTACATGTTATATAATTACAACAATAATAACATTAATTCTGGAAAGTAATTTGGAATTATACTAAAAAATTTTTAATATATTCACACAGAGATCCCATGATAGGCATATTTCAAAAAAGGACAATGATTTTAAAAAAGAAAGGAAGAAAGAGAAAGGGAGAGGGAAAGGAAGGAAGGAAGGAAGGAAGGAAGGAAGGAAGGAAAGAGAAAGAAAGAGAGAAAGGTCTCATATACCAAAACATTTGTAGCAGCAGTTTTTGTAGCAGTGAAAAAAAAACTGAAAACAAAGCAGATGTTCATCAGTTGGGGAATGGTTAAACAGATTGTGTAACGGAATTTTACACATTACATTCAATACATTATTGCAAAGAATAAGAAACTATGACTATTAAGAATACAGAGAAGCATAGGAAGACACATAAAGTGACGCAAAATCGAATAAGTAGAAGGGAAGCTACATGTACAATAACTACAACAATGCAAATGGACAGAACAACAACAAAACTGAGTACTATGAGTTTATCCACTTGATCCCAAAGGAGATATGAAAATGCACTGGCATCCTTTCTTTGTAGAAATGAGGGATTACAGGTGTGACTGTGAATGACGTCAAATTTAGTTGATGTGTTGATTTGTTTTACTCAACTTTTTTCTCTTTTTTATTCTTTTTGGCTTTTTGAGGGGACCCAAAGTAGAACTATATTGAGAAATGAAGGTGACATTTAAAAAAGACCAATAAAACTTTTTAAAGAATAGGTTAAAAGGATTTATGGAGAATGGAAATATTAATGACCAAACAAGAGATAGAGAACATTATGAAGTACAAATGGATAATTTTGATTACATTAAATTGAAAAGTTTTTGCACAAACAAACCCAATGCAATCAAGATTAGGAGAGAAGCAGAAAACTGGGAAAGGATTTTTGTAACTAGTATCTGTGATAAAGGTCTCATGTCTAAAATATATAGAGAACTGAGTCAAATTTACAAGAATACAAGTCATTCCTCAATTGATAAATGGCCAAATGATATTAACAGACAGTTTTCAGAGAAAGAAATTAAAGCTGTGTATAGGCATATGAAAAATGCTCTAAATCACTATTGATTAGAGAGATGCAAATCAAAATAAGTCTGAGGTACCACATCACACCTATCAGATTGGCAAACATGAAAGAACAGGAAGATGATAAATATTGGAAAGGATGTGGGAGAGTTGGAACACTAATACATTATTGGTGGAGTTGAGAGTTGATCCAACCATTCTGCAGAGCAATTTGGAACTATGCCCAAAGTACCACAAAAATGTTCTTACCCTTTGACCCAGCAATATCACTTCTGGACTGTATTCCAAAGAGATCAAAAAAATGAGAAATGGTCTCACATGTACAAAAATATTTATGGCAGCCCTCTTCGTGATAGCCAAAAACTGGAAATCAAAGATACCCATCAATTGGGGAATGGCTGAATGAGCTGTGGTATATGAATGCAATGGAATACTATTGTGCTATAAAAAATAATGAACAAGAAGACTTCAGAGAGGCCTAGAAGAACTTATATGAACTGATTCTGAGTGAAAGGAGCAGAACCAGGAGAACACTGTGCACAGTAACAACCACTGAGTACAAGGAATTTTCCTAGTAGACTTAGCCCTTCACAGAAATGCAAGGACCTAAAACATTCTCAATGGACTCTTGAGGCAAAATGCCATCCATATACAGAGAAAGAACATGGAACTGGATCACAAAATGAAGCAGAATATTTTCTCTTGTGTTATGTTTGTTTTGTTTCGGTTTTTCTCATGATTTTTCCCATTCATTTTAATTCTTCTATGCAACATGTGTTTAATAAGAATGTATGTGTAGAACTCATATGGGATTCCACACCATCTCTGAGAGGGAGGGGGGAGAGAGGTGGAGAGAGGGGGAGAAAATCTAAGACTTACAGAAGTGATTGTAGAAAACTGAAAACAAATAAATGTTTTTAAAAAGAATAGGTTAAGAGCACAATGGTGGGAATATGGATATTTCAATTGCTTGAGGAAAGTAGGGTTACAGTTATGAATTTCAGTTTCATCCAATCCCTTTCTAGTCTGGCCTATTACCCCATCACACATGTTCTCTGTTCATATGCTCCTACATGTATGTATCCCTTCTCTATGTGTCTCTCCAAGCCTACTCCTAGGCTATATCTGGTCCCTTCATATGTACCCTCTGCCACTCATGGTGTGATAACCTACAGAAAAATGTTTCTTGGTGTAAGGGAAAGAGATGCAAATTTTCCTTGTCAAATAAATAACTTTGCTCTGCTTTTTAATTAAATGGTCTTTGCTTTGAAATGACATTCCCTTCAGCTCATATTAACAGAAGAATCAGGAAGTTTTCACTGAAGAGAAGACACATTTTAGAAGAAGACTTTCCTGATCCCCTTCAGTCCTAGTGCCTTCTCTCTATTAATTGTCCCTGAATATATCTTACTTTTACATAGTTATCTTCAGGTTGTCTCCCCCATCAGATTATTAACTCCTTAAGAGCAGAGACTGCCTTTTTGTCTTTCTTTGTATCCTCAGCAGTTAGCACAATGCCAGGCACATAGTAAGTGCTTAATAAAAGCTTCTTGACTGATTGATAAGCTTTGGATTAAGTAGAATTTGATCATTAGCTATGAATGTAATATATACATATGTATATATAATTAGTAGTTGCGTTATTAGAATCTCATTTCAGTTATGTAACTTACTATAATATGATCTTCTGAGACTTCAGAGACTATGCTTAATTGACTGGACTGATATTTGTTTTAACATATGTTTAACATGTTTAGCATATCATTTAACATATGTCTAACATGTTTCCCTATTTTTGAAATTTTCATTGAAATCATTGTCAGTATTAGACTTTTTATTTGCCCAAAGTAATCAATTTTTAAAAAATATATAAATCAAGAACTATAATCAATGATCCTACAAGGCCCTACTGAAAAAAGTTATAGAAGATAGTTCTACATTTCACTATAAGTAAAATCTATAGTGTCCAACTTAATAAATAGTTATTTCAGAAATCATAAAATTAATAGAGCTTGACAATTTTGACAATGTTTTTGGGGGGCAAGGGAGAGGAGGGGAAAAGGGAAAATTCCAAAGTATATAGTCTGAGTGACTGGAAGTAGGGTGGTGCCATCAACAGATAAGGGAAATTGAGGTAGTTGGGCCAGGTTTAAAGATGAAAGTGGTAACATTAATCTTAGACATGTTGAATATGAGGTGTTTGTGGGACATCTAGTTTGAGACACTCAACTGACAATTAGAGAGTTGGAGACGCAACTCAAAGGAGGGGGCAGGATTGGAAATAGAAATTTGGGAGCCATCTGCATAGAAGAGATAATCGATGCCATGGTAATGGATGAGATAGCTAACACTTTATAAAGAGAGAAGAAAAAAGGGTGAAAGGCAGAGCCTTGGGGAAATGCCTGCATAAGAAGTGGTGAAAGGAAAAAAAACAGATAGGGGGTTCATAATTAATCAAACAACAGGACTCAAAGCGTGGTGATTAATAGATTGAGATTAAATTAAAGGGAAATAACTAGCTGAAAGTCATAGGCTCTGCCCTAGAAAGCTTTTATCAATGAATTAGATGAAGTCACAGATGGCATACTTATTAAGTGTTCAGATCACACAAAGCTAGAAGGTATAGCTAACATGCAGAATGACAGGACTGAGATCCAGAGAAGCCTTTCTGACTACAAAGAGAAATATATGTTGTTTTCTTCTTATACCCTGTAGACTCCATTATTAGAATGCAAGGTCCTTGTGAACAGGGACTGTTTTTACCTTTCTTTGTATCCTTAAAGCTTAGCACAATGCCTGGCACATAATAACCACTTAATAGACAGGTGTTGACTTCACTGGATCTTCATGTGTCCTATAGAGAACATTACATTCAATGACTATCCTAAAGAGTTTAAGAAATTCAACTGCCAAGTGATTGGTGTTTCAGTGAGCTTCCACTTCTGTCAAATCTTTTAATTCCATAATCCCTTAGCATGGGTCAACATCCTCAAGAAACAATGTAGAATGGGAGTTATAAATATCCCACTGCTGTCTGACACAAAACATAGTTTTGCTCAGGGTGATGGTGTGGTAAAAGCAGAAAAGGGAATTTCATTCCGAGAGCTCTTCAGCATTGACAAGAAGAGGTTCATTTACCCGACCATTATTAACGACGTTCCTGGCAGCCTCACCATGGATGAAACACTGAAGCTGCACTAGGCATTCCACTTTGCAAATAAATAAAATGAAGTATACCCAGATTGTAGGACACCTCAAAGTGATAAAACTCATACCAGAGGAATAAGGAATATTTCTTCACATAAGAATATGAAGAACTACCAGCCTCCCAGAGGGCTACAGATCTAGAGAGCTGTCTTAACGTAAAGAAAAACAAATGTATAATGGTTTCATGATGCTTTAAACAAGAGAGTAGGAGACTAAGTCAAGACACTGTGATGCAGCTATCAAGTCCTTTTCTCATGAGAACTGACCAAATCAATCCTTCCTCAAGGAGGATGGGTTAGAGATTCTGTACAATCGATCAACAAGCATTTATTAAGTATTTACTATGTGCCATACTCTAGAGATCTGAAAAAACAGAGTCTCTGCTCTCAAGGAGGTTACATTTTAATAGGCAAGATAACATGTAAATAACCAGGTCCATATAAGATATGTAGAGTGACATGTATTATCAATATCAAATTGCTTGCCTTCCTGAGGAGGGAGAAGGGGCAGAAGGCAGAGAGAGAATTTAAGATTTCAAGTTTTTTAAAATTATGTTTAAAAGATTTTTTTACATGTAATTGGAAAATATTTGACGAAATAAATAAAAATATTTTTTAAAAAGACATGCAGTAACTTTTCAAATTGTTACAATTTATATTGTTTTTCTTTTTTCATTTAAATTGGGAGAAAAGGAAAGAAAATAAATGCCTGTTAATTGAAAAATAAACACAAAAACATTTAAATTATATAGTGTAAATTTAAAGTTATCTCAGAGGAAAGGCATTAGCAGAAGGAGAAGGAGTTGGGAAACTAGGTGAGTTGGAGTACTTGTCTGCCTTGTATTTTCTGCTTTCTTCCTTGACTTCAGACCAATGAGATGCTTTCAACCCTGACACTTCCCTCGAGAGTTTCTGAGTGAGATGCAAGATGTTCAGGAGAAGTGGTTTCCACACTAGTGTTACTTGTCAGAGGAGGACAAATATCACCCATCCCTGTCAGGAGTTTGGTACAGTTAACTAAGATTTTAAGAATCCAAACCATGCCCTGCTTGGTCAGAAAATCTGGGTTTTTCCAGTCAC
The DNA here is from genome assembly GCA_028658325.1 of Potorous gilbertii. Classification (NCBI taxonomy): domain Eukaryota; kingdom Metazoa; phylum Chordata; class Mammalia; order Diprotodontia; family Potoroidae; genus Potorous; species Potorous gilbertii. The sequence continues at coordinate 187,657,182 of CM053770.1, read as the reverse complement.
TCATACAGCTCAACTCTGAGATACAGGTGAAAAATCAATTTACACAAGCCCACAAAGTCAACACAGCTGCCTTCAACTCCAAAAAAAGTGATGTTACAGTTTTTGATGTCTGTATTCACTGATGTACATTTAGACATCTTTTTCTATCTTAAGCATTTCCCATAAATAAACTTCTGTTCTTTGCCTGATACTTATTTTGTACAATGAGAAGCTTTCTATAAGAAATCCTGTATGTAAACTTCATTTTAGAAATTCTCCTGGAATTATCTGGAATAGGGACGTGCTGAATTGGAGTTTGAGCTTATCCCTCTGCTTTGTTTCCCTCAGCATGAACCCAGTCTTTGTGAGTCCAAAACCAGAGCCCCTTGTAGATTAGAGATGATGGGAGGCCTAGTTTCATCAAGATAGGGCAAAACCAGAGGATATCTGTAGGCAGAAGAACAACCAATAGAAAAGGTGAGATTTAAGATGAGAGAAAAGGAGAGAATGATGGATGGAGCAAAGTCCCAGAAGTGACAGGAGAGGAGGGAATCATTGATCAAAATGGCCTGCTTTTTAATTTTGTGGCTCAACTGATTACTCTTGCAAATGTAGCACATCTTTGCTTTATATTAAATAAGTGTTTGCAAGATGCTCTGTGACCGTCTGTCAGAGCCCAGCCATAGGGCATGCGGGATGAAACTGACCTGTCACTGTCACTGACACCAGCATGGGGATCCCAAGTCTGAGCTGATTCTCCTTCTTCCCCCTCCTCCCCCACCTAATAAGTGATAGCTATGGAAATCCCACAGGAAAAGACAAATTTATTACTGTACATTAGAAGGTCTTACACTAAATGCAGGAAAGATGGCTGTTGGGAGAAAGAAACCAAGGTATCAGATCTAGAGGACAAACAATGAGTATGAAACAAATATCACTGGATGGTTGTGCCTCTAAGGGCAGAATTGAGAAGAAAAGACTGAGCTCAGTAGGGTGCATAAAAGAGGAAATAGAGAACAAAAATTAAACTAGGTCAGAATCAAGTCCAAGCTAGACAAGGGACTTCAGGAGGGAACCACTTTGAAGACAAGTTCTTGAGTCGTTAAGATCGAGGGTAGCCTCACCTGGGCTACTGCTTTATAAAGGAAGGCCATCAACACAAGGTCAATTCATCCCCACAACGGGGCTGGGACCAAGCAGGGAAGGCAGACTCACTCCCCACCAGGAGGCTGCTACCACCATGGCTAGATGGGACAAAGCGATAAGCACCACCAAGAGAGTGGCCTCTAAATTTCTTCTCCTCAAAAAAAGGTCCAGTTATCCTCACTCTAGTTGCAGCTCTGTAACTAAAAATCCTTTTTTTAGAACACCAGCCTGGCAGTCTTCAGACAACTAGGCAGCCAGGTGGTACGGTAGATAGAATCTGGTCTTGGACAATAATGATGTGACCCTGGACAAGTCACATAACCTCTTTGTCTTAATATCCTCCACTGTAAAATAAGGATAATAGTACTACCTCTCAGGGTCGTTGTGAAGATTAAAAGAAATATTTGTAAAACACTTAGCATAGTGTCTGGCACATAGTAGGTATTACAGAAATACTTATTACCTGCCTCTTTTTTTTTAATTTATTTTAGATTCAAGGGCCAAAACACAAATACAGAATAGAGAAAATAGAGAGAAAATAGAGAAATACAGAATAGAAACAAAACAAAGAAAAAAAAAGAAAACAAAAATTAAATATTAGAACTTAAATACAAAGTAAGAAAGGATAAAAGCCTGTTGTGTGCATAGCGGAATATAAGAGAGGATTCAAATTATGTAACAATAAATTTCTATTTCCAGAAAGCCTATACGATAAATAATATAAATAAATAATTCATATTTTTCTTTGCTTCCTTATGGGTTTCCTTTTGTTCTCTGCTGTGTACTTTTTACTTTGTCCTTTTTTTCCCTCCTCCCCCATGCCTCCAGAAGTCTACAATAAAGTTTAGATATGTTTCTCAATAGCTATAACTACATACATACACATATTCATATATAGACATATACTTTCCCAAACATATTCTACTCCTGATCTTTGTTCTGTTTGTGCATATCTCTTGTTTCCTATCCCTCCTGCCTCCTCTACTTAACTTCTACCCACCATCTTGCCCTCCTATTACTTTCCTACGCCCCTCCAAGTTTCATACTCATTGCCTCTAGACATCCCTCCTTATCCTCCCACTCCTATAAATCTAAACACCCTTCTATATCCTCCTTTTACCTATTCCCTCATTCTCCCCTCTACAGATCCTTCCCTTGTCCTCTCCCCTCTCCCTACGCCCCTACCATTTTATTTTTTCTGAATTTGGAAGACTTTCATGCTCTTCTAAATATATATGCCTTGTTCCCTCTTAAACCCATTCCCAATGAAAGTAGGTTACCAGACCTACCAGCCCTCCTCCCCCATCTCATTCCTCTGTAGCTATTCTTCCTCTTGCACCTCAAATGTCTAAAAAAATTACTTTTTAGCTGTTTCTAAATTGTTTTATTTCATTAACTCATACCATACTCAGGTTTGCCACAATCTTTCTTATGAGCTACCCAATTATAGACTCTTAGATATACATTTTGTGTGTGTGTGTGAGTGTGTGTGTGTGTGTGAGAGTGTGTGTGTGTGTGTGTGAGTGTGTGTGTGTGTGTGTGTGTGTGCGTGTGTGTGTGGATCTGCCCCACTGCTTTTGCACTCACAGGGCATGTGCCAGATCTTTCTCGCCCGTCACCTCTTCCCAGCACCGCTGAGTCTGGTGTTCCTTATCAGCAGAGGTTCCCTCAATCTTCCAGGCTCAAAGGCACAACACTGCCCACTATGCCAGAGGTAAAAATTCCTGTGACTAGAGCCCGAGGAAGCCTCTTAAACCAACTTACCCCACAGCTTTCCACTTTTTTGTTAAAATGGACTGGAGGTGTTTACTCTTTCCAGGGACCAAATCTTGTCCTGGGTTTTTTCTCCCAAGTTTTGCTCAAATTGCCCCAGGAAGATCCCGGTTGTGCCCCTATCCTTATTTATCTCCACCCACACTTTGTTCACACTAAGGTGCTATTTTAACTCTTGTGGGGGAAATCTTGAGAGCTTGGAATTTTCTGTCCTACTTCACTATCTTCCCAGAATTCATTCTCTCTCTCTCTCTCTCTCTCTCTCTCTCTCTCTCTCTCTCTCTCTCTCTCTCTCCCTCTCCCTCCCTTCCTCCCTCTCTCTCTCCTTCCTAAAGAAGTCATTTTTAAGAAAGCCTGATCGTCAAAGTGTATATGAAGCTGAAGCTGAATCACAGATTTCAGCACTGGAAGGGTCCCTTACAGGCAGGGTGATATAAGAGAGAGGACACTAAACTGAAAATTAGAATAACTGGACTTGATTCCTCTGCAATTTGTTAGCTGTGTGACTTCGCATGATTCTAATTTTTCCATCAGGAAAATGAAGGAATTATATATTGTTGAAGCCTCTTTGTTCTAAGATGATATATCTAGTGCAGGAGTCTCAAAGCCAAGGCCCATGAGTTGCATCTGGATACTGTGTACTTTTGTTCAGAAGATTGTGTAATGATAGTAACAAATCTCGGAGCGGAGAAGCAGAGACCTAAATGTAGTGTTATTGTTCAGTCATTTCAGTCATGTCCCATTCTTTGCGACCCTATTTAGGGTTTTCTCAGAAAAAATACTAGAGTGTTTTGCCCTCTCTTTCTCTAGCTTCATTTTACCGATGAGGAAACTGAGGCAAACAGGGTTAAGTGACTGCCCAGGGTCCCACAATTAGCAATGTGTGAGGTCAGATTTGAACTCAGGAAGATGAGTCTTCCTGACTCCAGGTCCGGCCCTCTATCCAATCAATACACTATCTAGTTTCCCCAAATGATAGTACTGTTGTACAAAATGATGAGTTCTATGAAATGAAAATAAGCATGAAATTTCATTTTGAAATCACTAACCAATTCCTTCATTTTACAGCTGATAAAACAGGTTCAAAGTATTTAAGATTAAGGTGGTCAAGGATGATCAATGCTATGTAGTCTGTTACTGGCAAATTCTAATCCAAACATTGACTCTTGACTTGTAGTCCAAATTTCAGGCTTTGCCCCGGTGTGCTTTTTGAGATAGAGAGTGACAATGTTTGTCCGTCATTCCAATGTTGCACTAGCCAATACCCAACAGCTATTTGATACTGTGGAAGCAAGATGCGCTCGTAGAGATTTAACAACTGACTTTCAAAAAAAAATCCATAACTAACTTTTAAGCTATATTTTTAACATTTTTCCATCACTTTCTTATGTATAGACAATCAACAAAACAATAAATTGAGCCCAAATTTGCCAGTTTTTGAGATTTAAATGTTCACACTGAAAATTTAAGTTAGCTTCTAAGAGTCTATAAAAGTTAGCTCCAGCACATCCTTGCAACTAAAATTAGATGATCAAGCGAAAGTTTCTCTCTTTATCCAGACATCTGAATAGAAATTTTCTAATACTACGTCCACTTACCTCAAACTAGAATTATATGAACCAACCAATCGCACTTGATGTCATTCTAGTTGGGTTATATAAAAAATAGCCTTATTTAGTCTTATCCAGTCTTCTAGGTTTTCTAAATTCTATCACTTTGTTAAATTAAATCATTAGAAAATAACATACCTATATTATCTTATCTTGTCCCCCCAGCTAAATGCCATCACTGAGATACAATTTAATGATGTGTTCAGCTTTTACAGGGGGTCAATATGAGAAAAAGTTATTGTAAAACTACAGATGAAAACATCATACATTGGTTATCAGAGGTTTCCTAAGGTTTCTCATATAAGGACAGGCAGATATTACCAATTCTTCCTTAAATTCAGTTCTGGGGTGAGGGGCAAACCAACTTCACCTCTGGAGAGGAACTTCCATTTTTTCTTTTTATCCTAAAAGGACAGCTATGTAATCTTGTAAACCATAGCTCACATCATTACAGAAAATATCTCTGAGCTCAAGTCAACAATCTTGAAGAATTTTTTCAGTATTCTCTATGGGGCATTTTGCCCCCCACTCAGTCTCCCATATATATGGCAGTATCTGGTTCATTTTCCCCACCATCCAGAGTTTCTCCAGGAACATAAAAATTTGGTTCATGTTTTCAAAAGCCCTTCCATCCCCACTGAAAGCACTCAGACTAATAAATCATCAGCTATAAAATATTTTTATATAACCTAAAAGAATTCAAAGGACTTGCTCCCAAGTCCATGAATAGGCAATGTAACTCTTCCCTGGGGACTTATGCTGTCTTCCAGGGTTATAGTATTAACCTATGTAGACCAGGTCATGCTATAAGCTCCACTTTCTCATGGCATCTACACAGCCTAGACGATACACTAAAAGGAAAAATATAGTTCTGGGTTAGTCCTCCATGTTGCAACTCTTGACATATTTTAGTCATGTCTGATGCTTCATGACCCAATTTGGGGTTTTCTTGGCAAAGATTCAGGAATGATTTGACATTTCCTTCTCTAACTCACTTTACAGATGAGGAAACTGAGACAAGCAAGGTTAAGTGACTTGCCCAGGGTCACACTGCTAGGCAGATTTGAACTCAGATTTTCCTGACTCCAGGCCAAGCATTCTATCCACCACTCCCCCTAGCCAATAATTGTGACTCCATATTATGCCGAATATCCCCTTCTCATAGTTCCTTTACAATGCTTCTTTCTCTCTTTTCACATATTTCTCTGACAATGGTTCCTTCTATCTCTGACCTCTCCCCCAAAATAGCCTCTCTGGAAGCTCTGTTTCCTTTATAACTCAGTCTGGTGCACTTGATTCTCTGGAGGGACCAGGTGGATGTCCAGGTTTCTCTCCTCTTTTTTCTCTAGCTCTTACTTTTCAAAGTCAAATCTAAAGGTATATAAACTAGCATTGAACATCATGTCAAACAAAAGTATCGTTGAGGTAAGGAGAACTTCGAACAAGAATCATCTACAATATATCTAGGGAATGTATACTTGTCAAGAAGACACAAAACCCAAAGACTTAGCCCAGACCTTCCTCCTTCTGAAGCCTAATTGGATTTTGCTTTTTTGCCTTCACTTCCAGAAAAGTCAAGAGTTAAATCTGAAGTTCAATTCAATGATATAGTTTATAGTACTTATGCTACATAAGTTATATAGTATATAACATATACTATATAGCCATATACTATAAAAAGAGCTATTATTGTTATAAATTATAATTTACTATATAACTTTATATACTATGTAATTGAAAAGGTATAAGTACTATAAGCTACAATATTAATAAGATATAATACATATTATAGGAAGCTAGGTGTCACAGTGGATAGAGTACCAGGTCTGGAATCAAGAAGACTCATCTTTTGAGTTCCAGCCTTAGACACTTACAAGCTGTGAGACCCTGGGCAAGTCACTTAACCCTATTTGCCTCAGTTCTTCATCTTCAAAATAAGCTGGAGAAGAAAATAGCATATGACTCCAGTATCTTTGCCAAGAAAACCCCAAGACATGACTGAAAATAACTAAACAACAAATATTATACTATGTAGCATATGCTATGATAACATATAATTTATGATATAATTTATATACTATATAGCCATATGTTATAGTGTTATTATGGCATATATCATATATTATATATTACATATGCTATAATACATATGCATATATTATAGCATATATAATATATAGTTATATAGTATGCAAAATTAAATATATATATATATATATATATATATATATATATATATAAAGCTACATAGCATACTATAGCATATGGCTATGTAGTATATAAAGTTATATAGTAAACTTTAATTTATAGTAATAGTAGAGCATATGGCTATGTAGTATATAAAGTTATAGAGTAAACTTTAATTTATAGTAATAGTAGTTCTCTTTTTTTAATTTTACAGATGAGTCTGTTTTATAGAAACTGCCTCAGAGACATTAAGTAAAGTCCTTCCGCTGGTAAACACGACTGAGATTCAAACTCAAGTCTTTCTAGTTCTGAAATAGATAATTCTCCACATTATATCATACTCTTTATTCCAAATTCTGTGTAAGCCTCTTTACAGGCTTTTCAACTTATGAATGATCTTAAAGCAGAAAAAGGCAGTTAAGTGGGACAAAATCTCGGGTTTCTTCCAGCTCCAAAATTCTAAAGTTCTAATGTCGAATCAGGGCTAATAGTCTTCATGTTTTTTAAGATGATTACAAATGTTTTTTTCTGAATTTGCATAAGGTCATCAGTTTTCCACATATAGACACATACAGAGTTGTTAAAATGCTAGTTTGAGGACTGAAGTTCTTGCATCATCTGCCAGACTGACTTACATGCTACCTTGGAGCTTACGACTAGGATAGGCATCACTCTTGGTATCCTTAGACGTATCAAATTCAACAAATCACTATCCAGGACATTTAGAAAGACCAAATTATTCAGCTTCTCATCAGAATATTCTAAGGAGGAAGGAATTATTACAATGACCCTTCTCTTGCAGAGCCTCCATAGTTTGTACATGCAACCCCAATAATATAATTTAATAGCTGCTTGTTTCTAATCACATACCCTCTATCACTCTAATTCTAGATTTTCTTTATCTAAAAAATTTATGATTCCATTAATAGAATAAGAAATATGGAATTCTCACATGGCTTACAATTCAGGTGATTGGAGATGAAGTCAGTGTATCCAAAGATCTGACCCAGTCTGTTGAATTAGATTTGGGGAACTTAGGGTACATGCATAAGACAGACAAAGAAGAGGTGAAGAAAGAAAAGGGCCTTAATTTTGGTATGTTAACTCACACAAGTTAAGGCTTAAGGCTAAAGGGAAGGCTCTAACTTCCTAGAGTCAGGAAGACCTGAGTTCAAATGTGACCTCAGACATTTACTAGCTGTGTGACCCTGGGCAACTGACTTCACCTTGTCTGCCTCAGTTCCCTTTTCTGTAAAATGAATCAGAGAAGGAAATGGCACACTACACTAGTATCTTTGCCAAGAAAACTCCAAATTAAGTCATGAAAAGTCACTCATGACTGCAAATGATTAAACAACAAATATTATATTTTATAGCATATGTTATGATCACATATAATTTACTATATCCTTATATTCTATATAGCCATGTGCTATATATAATGCTTAGCATATGGTTATATAGTATTATAGCATATGGCTATATAGTGTACGGTATATAACTATAATAGTATATAAATATAATAAATAAATATATAATAATATATAAATACAATAGCACATTACAGCGTAGAGCTATATAGTTTCCTTTAGAGGCACATGAATACTCTAAGACCTCCAAAGGACTAGTCACATTTATTACTTGAACCCTTCTGGCTGATCATACAATGGTCATTTGACTCATGAGGCCTCAGTTTCAAGAAGATACCTGGGAGTGGGTTTTGTAGTCTAAATGGTCTTAAGACCTTCTTACCTCTAGGTCTATGAAATTTCCTTGATCACATACAGATCCCTGAAGCTCCCTAGGCTTCTGTTTCTCCTATAGCCACACAAGGGATCCTTGACATTTTTAACCCTCAGATCTTATAAGTGATCTTACACTAAGCTATCTAGCTTTCTAGGACTCAGTTTCCTTTCAAATCACCTAAAGGATTTGGACGCTAAAGCCTCTGAAGGAATTGTCACTTTTTGAGCTTGGACACTTGTGGGTGCACATACAATGTTCGTTAGACACTCTAGGCCTCAATTTCAGGCAGAGTCCATGGAGGGTCCTCTAGCGAAAAAGCTTTTCATTTTCAATGCCCAAGTTCCACTTAATGGCCAGCTTAGAGTGATTATCAATATTAGCAGTTTCTCTTTCCCTCCCAGCTTGATTTAGTTATTTTTTTCTTTTGCTCACTAGAAGGGCCATTCCCTGACTACTTCTTAAAGTAACACATATTGATGCTAGGGGTACTTCATCTCAGAGAGATTCTTAAAAAGGCCTGTTCATTCAATGGGTGTTACCTCCCTCCAAGTGAATACCTGAAAAGGTCAAGGTTCCCTACTGCATCCTGGGCCATCTCCAGTCATCCTGATGAATATCTGGTCACCGGATTCAGATGGCTCTGGAAGAGAAGTGAGGCTGGTGACTACAAAGCCCTCCCTCACTCAAAACAAAGGCAAGTGCAAGTCATGTCATCATTTCTCTGATGTCATGGTCTTCTTCAAAAATGAAGGACAAACATAACAATATAAAGTTATAGAGTAAATTATATGGGATCATAGTATAGGCTATATATTTGTTATATGACTATATAGTATATAAAGTTAAATATGTAACAAGAGGATAAAACTAAAGCCAGATCTCAGACATCATTAACAATAATAACTCACAACTAGCATTTATAATATGCTCTAAACTTTGCAAACCATTGATATATATATATATATATATATATATATATATATTATTTCACTTGATACTCATAAGCACTCTATGAGTAGATGCTATTATCACCTCCCTTTTACAGATGAAGAAACTGAGACTGGGAGAGGTTCAACCACTAACTTGGAGTCACAGAGCTATTAAGTGTTTGAGACAGAATTTGAACTCACATTTTTCTGACTCAAAGTTGAGCATTCAATTCATCATACTACTTCTGGGCCATGACAGGAGAAGGAATGGTGGTCCTATGGACAGACCATTCTTCAGCCTTGTAGTATCCACATAAAATTCTCCAGCCCCTCTTCCTTACTGCTGGGAGACATCTGGGGTCTCATGTCCCCATTGGAGTGACCCATTAATCCACACACAATGGTTCTGGGGACCTATACCTCCAAAACTGGGTCCATAGTGGACCAACCTCTCATTCACGCTAGGATAGCCCTCACCTCAGGGCAGTCAAGGATGGTCTAGCTCTAGCCTCTATGACATTAGTAAAAACAAGCCAAGAGCATGGGTTTTACTGGAAGTTATATGCTATATATCTCACTAGAATTTGTCTAATTGGTTTCCTCCCTCTGATGTCTCCAGCAGGGAGATGGTAGGAATTATTGTGCATAAAATGTTCCAGTGTGGACAATTCCAGAAAAGTTTTCAGAAAAGGGCAAGGCAGTTATAGCCAAGATGAGGAAGAGGAAATAGAGAAGAGAGGGCTCATTGCAAGAAAGGCTATCACAACATCAACAAGTCAAGGGAATTTGTTTTCTTTGGTATGGAAGGATCCCCTCCATGGATATAGTAATATCACTTATGATAATAGCTAGCATGTATATAGCTAAGGTTTGAAATGCACTTTACCAGTATAATCTCATTTCACCCTTACAACAATCCTGGGAGGTAGGTGCTGTTGTTATTTCCTTTTTATGGATGAGGAAACTGAGCTACCAGAAAGATTACATGACTTGCCCAGGGTCACACAGCCAAAAAGTGCCTGAATTCAGGTCTTCCTACTGATTTCTGTGTCCACTGCACCACTTCATTATAGACATAACAAATGTCTAGAAATTAGTAGAGAGTCTCAGAAAGTTGCCCAAATCTCAAAGGAATGAACTTGGACCTACCCATCATAACACAGTGTCAGAAGTGATATTTCAACCAAGGTCCAGCACTTTCTTCACTATGCCATGATACCTCTCTGAGATGAAGTACCCCTAGCATCAGTATTATCTGTACTCTATTATCTGTACTAATACAAATCATTTCTGGGCAAATTCATTTGTCAAGAACATTTCTTATCCTTCCTCGCAGGAATTTGTTATTGCTTCAGGAGCATTATGGTTGCACTAATGCCAAGTTTTCTTTTTAATAAATGACTTTTTTCATCTGCTATATCACCCAAATGAATTTGCTCTCTCTAATAATTAGCAAGGTTTGCATAACAGGTATAATTTCTTGATAATAAAGCCTGGCCATTATTGATTTTTCTTAATGGAAGCATTTTGTTTGCGGAAATAAACAGCAGGCATTAACCAAAGACAGTTGGAAACCAATGATACTAGTCTCTCATCATCACCTCTCTTGAAATCAATCATAATTCTGGCCCCGATAAAAACATTAGGAGATTAATAAAAGTCATCTGATCAAGCAAGGCTCATTCTCTTTTAGTGCTATATTCATCAAATAAGAAGAACTACTTTACTCCATGGGCAACAGAGCAATTATGATAAGCTACTTGAAAAGTCAGTCTGATACTCATTTTGGATTTCCATTTGTATAGTTTATAAGTCATGTTGTCATCAATTTTAAAAATAAGCTTTTGCACCCTTCTAAGGGCTTTATTTCCCAGAAGAGGTCAAATACATACACTTGATGGCAGTTGCTCTTAGATCAGAACCTTCACCTAGAACAGAAAGAAGGTCAGACAGAGCTAGAGTTATTCCTGAATATATAGGAGGATGTTAGTTAGGTGGCACAGTGGATAGTGCTGGGCCTGGTGTCAGGAAGACCTGAGTTCAAATTTGGCCTCAGACACTTGCTAACTGTGTGACTGCGGGCAAGTCACTTAACCCTGCTTGCCTCAGTTTCCTCATCTTTAAAATGAGTTGAAGAAGGAAGCAAACCACTCCAGTATCTTTGCCAAAAAAAGCCTCAAATGGGGTCATGACTGAAATGACTAAACAATAAAAATAACAATATTAAAAGCATGGCACCAACTACAAAGGAACTCTCCCAATTCCTATGTTTAGCTTTAGCTACATACCCTAGATTGGTGCATTTGTAAGAAGCTCTAAATCCCTATTTCTGTCTCAGCATAAAACCTCACAGACCTTAAGCTTTGCAGGCCAGATGGGATGTTAAGTGATTGATGTCTGACTAGAGCTAACCTTTTAGGATCAATTAAATGCTTTTTCTCATTTCCATAGAGTCAGAAAAACATAGAAATTTATCAACTACATGTAAAGTAGACCTAGAAATATACGTTTCTCTATAAATTTATTCACAGGACTTGTGTATTATTCACTAAATTCTGTAGTTAGCTCCTAGTGGATGGGGTTATCTCTGTTTCTTGAAATGCCCAAAATGAATACCATATTGGTCTACTGAGGCTGGAATTCTTGTTTTATCTCTCATTAGCGAAAATAAGTCCTGTGGACAGATCTACACAGTTAAAGGAGGTAATTATGCATCCCTAAAACCAGGTCAGGACAGTCAATCAGATAATTTCAGGAAGAATCAATTCACTTCTGCCTCAAGTATTCCAGTTAGCCATCTAAAGAGTCTCAATTTCACTAAATAACTTGTTAGTTTGTGTTGGTGATCTAGATTTCACCTGACTTCAAATAAATAGATAAAGTTTTGTTCATCATCTATTCTGTATAGGGAATGGACTGGGATAGATTAGAAAATTCTCTATCCTAAAATTGTTGCTGTTCAGTTGTGTCCAACTCCTCATGACCTAATAGGCCCTACTGTCCATGGGGTTTTCTTGACAAAGATACTGGAGTGGTTTGCTATTTCCTGCTCCAGTGGATTAAAGCAAACAGAAATTAAGTTACTTGCCCAGGGTCACACAGCTAGTAGATGTTAGAACCTGGATTTGAACTTAGGTCCACCTGACTGCAGGTCCAGTGCTCTATACATTGAACCATCTAGCTTCCCTAGAATTATATAATCTTAAATGGCATCTTGAAAAATTTAGAGGTATTATACTTCTATACTATAGAAAGAACTATAGAAAATACTATAGAAAGAACCCTGCATTTTGGAGTCTATAAAACAAAGTTTGAGCTAGTTACTAGATATATGACCTTGTAAAAGTCCCTTTCTCTCTCTAGGCCTCATCCATATAAAATGATGGGTTTAGAATTTGCAATTATACAAGGAGAATGACTAAACTGTCCACACCCTTTGGTACAGGGATACCACTAATGGGTATGTTTGCAAAAGATATATAAGACATGTAGCTCCGGGTCAGAGGGTGAGGTATCAATCTGTCATGGCAGATGTTGCATGTGAAATCTTGAACTGTACATATAGTTTCTGGAGGAGAAATCAAGGCTCTGATTATTTTGTTTTTAGTATAAAGAAATGTGATTTCCTATCTGTTTGTAACTCATCATAGAGACATTTTGGTGAGAGGAGAGGGGGATAGTCTGACTGCTAACAAGGGAAACACCAAAGATCTATGTCATTAAACTGATGGCTACCCCTCAAAAACAAGACATCAAAGACAGAAACAAAGGTCTGATATATACCACAATATTCATCTCAACATCTTTTGTGGCAGCAAAAAATTAGAAACAATGCAGACACCAATCAATTGAGAAATAATTAAATGAGACATATGGATGTAATGGAATATTACTGTACAGTAAGAAAGGATGACGCTGAGGAACTCAGAGGAACATAAAAAGATTTGTATCAACTGATACAAAGCAGAAGCACCAGAAGAATGTTCACAGTGACTAGAAAAGGGGTTCTTAAACTTCTGGAAGGTCATGGACCTCTTTGGAAATCTGGAAAATCCTTTGGACCCCTTCTTGGAGTAATAGAGTAAAATAATTAAGGAAATGCTAAATTAGAGGTTAGTGAAAATAAGGATGTGATTCTTTTCCTATCCAAGTTCATGGACCCCTGAAATCTACAATCGATGGATCATGGGTCTGTGAACCCTACAAAATAAAAAATAGTTTCAGAGTATAGGAAAGCAAAATGCTGCATATGTTTTTCAGAAGTAATCATACTACAGGTTGCTTTTGTTTAACTATCTTTCGTTGTTATAAGACCCCAACGTATACCACTTGTATTCATAGGAATATTAATTTGGGGGAATGGGGGATATGTGTAGAAATGACTAGGGTACCAAAAAAGGCATGAATAAAAGTTTTTAAAAGAAAGGAAGGAGTTAGGCCAGAGGACTCTAACATCCCCTCCAGCTCTATGTTTAAGTTGTTAATACTGACTGATTATCAAACTATAATAATAATTATATTCAGTCCATGAAGTCTGTGATCACCCAGTTAAAACAGGAACTGAACTCCTAAAGTGTAGGAAATATTTTGTTTTTGTCTTTATAAGTTCAGTTCCTAGCACATGACAAAAATTCAGTAAAAGCTTGTGGAATTGAATTGAATGAGGGAAATATCAAAGATAGTTGCAACAAAGACACTATGTTTTAAGAGGAAGACCATGCCAAGAATTCTGAAAGGTATTTTAATTCAACCACAACTTTGAATGGTAACACCTCCCAAGGGGAAAGAAATTAATTGTAGAAGGAAGACATATAACAGACATAATTTTATTTCCCACATCTTTCTTGTGTATTGCTTTTTCCAGAGCCCAAGAAGAGATAGAGAGAGAAGGTCTTTGGTCTTCCAATTCTCACTGCTTATATAAAGGATGGCAGACTAACCCTACCTCAGAGAAGAGACTTTTGACCTTAGTAGTAGTGATGCAAGGACTAGCTAGGGAATCAAGATAGATCCTGCCCCAGATCTTTATGCTGAAGATATCAGTCAAATCAGATATCAGTCAAAGCTACTGGTCAGGTAACCACAGCTCCCTTGTCCATTGGAAAAACAGCACTAGATAATATGATCATGCAATGCAGAGACAGAGGCCAAAGGAGCGTCCACTAGAAAAATTGACTGGGTTCTTCTCCCAAGATTTCCTAGGGAACAGACCCCCATCTGCTTCCATCTAATTCTTGTTTTTCCCAGCAGATAGAAAAGGACGATTCATAGGATACAGCATGAATCAATGCTGTATCCTTGCTGACTATCCTTTCCATGTTCTGGCAAAGAAAACTTGTTTTTTGGCAAGATGCAGAATGCGACATACTTTTTTTGATAAGTCCAATGTGCTTTGTATATTTTATAAGGTGTTTTTCTTTTTTTTAACGGGGGAGGGAATTGAGAGGGAGAGAAAATAAAAGTATGTTCATTGAAAAAAATTAAATAAAAAGAAAACTTCTTTTAAATGTTAGATGATCTACTGTACTGTGTCTTATTTTGTTCCAGTCCCAAAACTGAACCACCAAGTTGGCCTGAGACAGAACTGGTTCACAACCAACCTAGGAAGGAGATAAAAATTACTAAAGGTTTATAAACCTACATACAGGCTGGGGGTCAGAGCCATACATTTGATGGAAATGAGACTTCATTAATTTGTTTCATTAATTGATCACTGTGTGTGTATGTGAGAGAGAGAAAAAGAGACAAAGAGAGAGAGCGAGAGAGAGAGATGAGTGATCACTTGGAAGAGACTCCTAGTAGACTTGAGCCAGGATGGTACAAACATGAGGCAGGCAGACATTATATGTTCCTTTTTTAGGCAGGGGAAATGAGTGTCTCAGGGATGACCAACAAGGTCCTTGGGCTCAGGTGTGACTGATGGCTTGGTCTGCTATGCTTGCCAGCACCATCTAGAGATTATACCTGGTTTTTTGGGTGCCAAGAACATTCACAACTAAATAACCACTGATTATTGACTAATTCAAAGGGGGCATTTTATGGTAGAAAGAAGGCTAGATTATGAGTCTAAGGACCTGGGTTCAAATCTTCAAACACAATGACTACTTATCCTTGAGCAGCTCACTTAGGTTCTCTAGATCTCAGATTCTGCATGTGTAAAATAAAAGGGTTGGACTAGATGATCTCTAATCAATCACTGATCAATCAACAAGCATGTAGTAAGCACCTATTATATACTACTATTATATATACCAGTATATAATATGCTACAGTATTATATACTGTGCTGGGCTCTGGAGATATAATGATAAAAATACAATAATCCTTTCCCCCCAAGAGCCGCAGATATGAGTGTAACCCAGGCGTTTCTGGGTATGCTCAGTTCTAACATGGAGCTGCCCTTGAGAAGGGCATGCTTGCCTGAGTTACATAGATATAAATAAAATAAAATCATAATAAATATGAGGTCATTGGGGATGGGAAGATGCTAGCAACTGGGAAGGACTAGGAAATGCTTCACATATGAGAGAAATGATCATTAATGATTTGGAATGATCCAGAGTTTCCCCTTTTTCTAAAAGCTCAAAAACTCAGTCTCTGAAGGCCATTGCAGATGAGACTGGATTAACTCTCTTCAGAATCTTGTTCAGACCCCACCCACTTAGGGATTTGGGGAGATTTGAGGAGACGCGCTCAATTCTGTGTTCTACTCAGGTTTGAGTGGGAATAAATTGTTTGAATAGATGGCTCAAGGCTGGGCTATTTCGAAGTAAGTGACACAATCAAAGTTCCTTAGAATGGGTCCAGTCCCTCACTCTAATAACAGAGTTGATTGCTGCCCTCAGTAACACCCCTCTTTTAAGGGCATATAAGCTGTGAGCCCACCACCATGAGGGTCTTTGGCACTGACCTCTTTTATTAACAACATACTAGCCTTATTAACAAAATGATTAAATTACCCAGGCATTAACATCTCTCAAACTTTTTAAATGTCACAAGTAGGAGGTAATGTTTGAACAGAACCAGGGAGGAAACTAGGGAGTCTAGGATCATTTTCAGCTCTGTGATCTTGATGTTAAAGTTTACTGATGAAAGAAAATTAACTTTAGGCCAGATCAACAGCATTTGTGAAAAAGATGGGCCATGGATATCGTGAAAGTCAAAAGTCTTAGTTAGAGGCCACTTAGTTTAGAAAGAAAATCAAAACATCTATTTAAGGCAGTAACAGGTAAGATGCCTTCGGGTCTTCAGACTAGTTCTGTAATTTCTAATCTACATAAATTACTTTGGAGCTGACTGTAAACTAGGTAATGGTTGGCTGGTGACAAAAAGATGAGGAAAATAATGAATGCGAACCAAGGTGACACAAAAGATTTAGAGGAATTTGTATCTGCTTTGTAATTATGCTGACGCGTGGGAAATTAAAATTCTTGTTGGACTCCTCACTCTCTGCTTCCCTCCAGGCTTCCTCATCTTCTCCCCAATAAAAGAATTCTGATAGCAAGTGGGGATTAGAGTTTGAAATCAAAGAAATCAAAGGAAAAGGAAGATAAATGGGGAATAAGAGAGAGAAAAAGAAAGAAGAGAGGGGACCCCAGGGAGAGCTTTGGGTATTTGGGGACTATATCTACATAACTCTCTTGATAAGTCTCTTATATGAATCTTGATCCATCAACCTTTTAGGCATTGTCATTTTTTATGAGTTGTTAATTCAGTGAAGGGAAGGAAATCAGTGAAACAAGTTATTTGAATAAACTTAATCAAAATGATCCAGTAGTTTCCTGTAAGCAGAAACAGAAGCATTCCAACAGAAGCATCTAAACAGAATCCACTTAACATGGGCCAACCTGTCCAGCAATACAAGTAACTTACATTACTTGTATAGTATTATGTTACTTGTATAGTGTTATCTTTACAACTGTACCCGTAGTTCATCAGGATGGTTCTCCTAGCTTGTTTGAATTCACAACCTAGCTATTCTATTTTAGAATTGAGGCAATACTTCGGGCTTAGACAAATGAGTAGCCTGTGGTTCTTTCTTTTTTAATCTTGTCACTTATCATTTTCCCAAAACACTCCTCTATAGAACATTTTCTTGTGGGGAGGGATGAAGAATACAGTTATACAAAACAAACCAACACTCTGAACATGTCTAAAAGTCCACTGTTTCTCTACCACGAAAGGGGAGATATGTTTCACCATCAATCCTCTCGAGTCAAAATTGTTCATCACATTGATCTGAATTCTGTTGTCTTTTAATATTTGATGATGATGATGTATATTTTCCTATTGGTGCATATTTGATGTATATTTTCCTATTTAATATGTTCTGCATTCATTCACCTTCCCATGTTTCTCTGAATTCTATAGTCATCATTTCTTATAACGCAATATTTTCTGACATTCATCTGCCACATTCATTTGTTCAATCCCAATCATGAGGGATGAGCTCTGTTTCCAGTTTTTTTGCTACCACAGAAAACTCAATCCTGGTATTTTCCCAAGCTGTATGTCAATCATCAAACACTCACTGGAACCTGTCTAGAAAGACACTGTACTTTTCATAAGGACGTTCACAACTACTATCTTTTGTTTTCCTTTTATAATTAATTAATGGTGAACTGGGAGAAATACAATTGCCTTGTACAAATAAATTTCCTACTATATTTATTTCCAGAATTGTATCAAAGGAAAATAATAAGTTTGGCAAGTTTCTCATCCAGGTTTGAATGTCCCAAGTGATCAAATTTCCTTCTCTTTGCTAGGGAGACTAGTCCCTAATTTAATATTTTTCATTGTTATTCATGTTTCTTGTAGCAATTTCTCAAGTTCTGCTAGATTTATTTATTCTCTATATAACACGGAAGCTGAATTGCAACATTTTGAATCACTATCTAACCCAAACTTTATTCAATTTCTTTTTTTTTTTTTTTTTTTTTGCTTTACCTTGAAGACAGGGATACCAAGACCTTGGATCCTGTGTTTCTTTAAAATGGAAGAAAAATTGAATCAATGTTCCTTTTAGAATCTGGGAGTAGAGAGTCAACAAAATAGATACAGCCTAAACACTTTAGATCTGATATATGGGGCAACTATAATTAGCCTAATGCAATCACATAGGTGAATTGCCACATTATCTAAACATCATTATGGAAACATTCTCCTTTCCTCTCCCTAGGGTGCTCTTTTTGAAAGTCTTACTGCTCTAGTTAGTTCAGTGCTATTTATTTTTACTTGTGTTCATTATTTTAGTCCCCAGGAGTAATGTTCAATGTTTAGCAACAATAAATTTTATTTCCCACATGTCAGTCTGGTTACAAAGCTGATACAAATCCCTCTAAATCTTTTGTGCTGCTCAGTATGCATTCATTATTTTCCTCATCTTTTTGTCATCAGCCAACCATTTAACAAGTTTACAGTCAAGTTTCAAAGTAATTTATGTAGATTAGAAATCACAGAAATGGTCTAAGGCCCCAAAGTTGACTCACCTGCTACTACCGTGACTGGGTCAGGACCTTCCAGTATCAAATCAACCAGTAAGAGAGCCTATTTAGAGTAACAGCTTTGGCTCTATTTAACCTGTGACTTGAAACCATACTATTCACAAACAATTATCAATCAACCAAACATTATTTACTTTCACCCATGGAAACCATTCCAAAGAAGTGGCTCCATGTTTTTAAAAAAAGACAACTACAAAGAGAATGAATTAAATTAGTGAAAAGTCAACATTAACTAGGTTACATTATTCCTTTTTTTAAAAAATTCTAATTAGTTTTACTCTAATCATTATATCAGTCAACTAGCATTTATTAAGCACCGAACTGTGTGCAAGAGAATAGCTAATAAGGGGCCAGTTCTTACATATATTATACTCACATCCACAAGAAGATTGGGTAAACTGGCTTCTAGGATGTACTCTTTCCCCATTCAGAACATATCCAATCAATCAATAAACATTTATTAAGTACCTACTATATGCCAAGCACTGTGCTACACGATGAAAATTCCAGGAAATCTGTTTCCTATCGGCTTACTACACTGTTCCATGGAAAGTCTTTTAATTGACTTCTGAGCCAATAATAGTTAACATGCATGCAAATGGCACAGACAGAA
This sequence comes from Potorous gilbertii, assembly GCA_028658325.1. Lineage (NCBI taxonomy): Eukaryota > Metazoa > Chordata > Mammalia > Diprotodontia > Potoroidae > Potorous > Potorous gilbertii. The sequence goes on along the minus strand of CM053770.1, from coordinate 187,637,696 downwards.
GAAATTTCTTTCTTTCTGGCAGCTTTAAAAGAGGAGAAAGAAATGTCATTAGTTACCACTGCCATAAGGCCATAAATATATGGGAGCCAGGTTTCTTCCATTCCTGTTAGGTTTCCTTTTCTTAGTTCTATGAGTATTAGAGACAGAATAAACCAAATTACAACCTTGTGAGCTTTGAAAGGTCACAAGAAGTCATCAGAAGGCCAGTAACTGAATTCCATGACAGAAATCTTCCAGTAGCTTTAGCAAAGGAGGATGAGGAAGTTACAAGTCTGAACAGCAATGTTCAGGGTCAAGAGCTTGACCCAACTCAGTCAGGGATCAATCAGCAGTGGAGGCATCATGTCTCAACCCCAAGGGATCAACTTGTCCATTGGATATGTCACAACCAGAAGCCAACTACGGGGGAGGAATGAATATTTGTAGTTACCACTTTAAAATGGAACCCTCTCTCCAGGGACCAACACAGCAAAGAAGAGAATGTTCCTAGTTTGGGAGTTTTTGTACTTCAGAGCTCACCTTGTCTTCCTAGGGTAGTGAGCCCTTTGCCTATTTATTAACAAACAGAAGGACCAGAAATGACTCTAGAGGAACGTCAGAAGGGAATAGAAGGAAGTTCAGAGAAAAACACAAACAAGAAGAACAGCTCTGAAAGTAGCATTTAAAAAATTAAACTGATGGGTCAGTCAAGATGGTGGAGCAGAAGGACAGACCTGTAGAAGCTCTCCCCCCACAGCCCATAAAATATATGTAAAAAATAACTCTAAACTCTAAACAAATTCTAGAGTAGTAGAAGCCAAAAAAATGACAGAGTGAAAGAGATTTCCAGCCCAAGAGAGCCTGGAAGGCCGACAGGAAAAGTCTATCACACCAGGCTCAGAGTGGAGCACAGCCCAGCCATGGCCACGGTGCATGGCTTGAACAGAACTGGAGCAGGCCTCAGGGAGTGGAATCTCAGGTAGCAGCAGCAGTTCCCAGATTACTCAACCCACAAACACCAAAGACAGCTTCAAAAGTCAGTGAAAAAGCTCTTTCACCTGGGTGAAAAGGGAGCAGGGTTCTGCCCTAGCCATGGCCCCAGGCAGCCCCAAGCAGTGGCAGCATCCATTTTTGGAGCCCTCTACCTAAAGACCCTGGGGGAGTTGAGCTGCTGATCTGGATCTCAGCCCTGAGTGACAGCCCTGGGGTAAGGAGGAGTACTGGTTGGTGGAGCTGGTGGAGGCTCCAGAGAGGAAATTCTACTTGCAGATCCTGGGCAGAAAAGTTTGTGTTTGCTCCCAGACCAGAGAGCAGGATAGGAGAGGAATAAGCTCTTCTCCCTTGATGGTGCTACCTTAGAGGAACTGAGAACTTACAGGTCCCTAGAGTATACCCTCCTCTTGACAAAGGACTCAAAAGTCAAGTAACTGGCTGGGAAAATGCCCAAAAAAGGGGAAAAAATAAAACTGTAGAATAAAATAAATACAACAAATAAATAATAATAATGGTGAACAAGTATTTTCTTCCATTCTTTCAGATGAGGAAGAAAAATGCATACCATCAAAAAAAGACCTAAAAGTCAAGACTTTGGCATCCAAAACCTGCAAAATAAACATGCAATGGTCTCAGGTAATGGAAGAGCTCAAAAAGGATTTTGAAAATCAGGTAAGAGAGGTGGGAAAAAAATTGGGAAGAGAAATAAGAACAATGCAAGAAAATCATGAGAAGTGAATCAATAGCTTGCCAAAGGAGACACAAAAAAATGCTGAAGAAAATAACACCTTTAAAAATAGACTAACTCAAATGACAAAAGCAGCCCAAAAAGTCAATGAGAAGAATACTTTAAAAAACAGAATTAGTCAAGTGGAAAAGGAGGTTCAACAGCTCACTGAAGAAAATAGTTCTTTAAAAATTAGAATGGAGCAGATGGAAGCTAATGATTTTATGAGAAATCAAGAAATTACAAAACAAAACCAAAAGAATGAAAAAATAGAAGACAATGTGAAATATCTCATTGGAAAAACAACTGACCTGGAAAATAGATCCAGGAAAGACAAGTTAAAAATTATAGGATTACCAGAAAGCTATGATATATATATCTATACACACACACACACACACACACACACACACACACACACACAAACGAACAAATGTTCATGTCTAGAATTTAGCCACTACTACCAAGATAATGGGAATGAGCCCATGATCTCCCTTCCCCCTTTTTCTAGTTGTACATGCCAGCCTTTTCCTAAGGGGTGGTAGCAGTATGGGCCAATCTGAAAGTAAAGCAGCCACAGTACATGCCAATCCAAGTGTAGGAAAAGGTAGTCACATGCACTTTGATCCCATTTTTAGAAATCTGCATCTATATGGATTGTAAACTTATCTCTAAAATGACACCAAGCCATTCCCTTTTAGAAACATGCACCTGTCAGGATTGTCTTATTACAAAACTTATCTTTAAAAATAGCAAGGTTGGAACTCAGTGGCTAGCCACATTCAATATACTTTTGCCTTGAGTGCTACAATAAACTCCTTTTCATTTTATCTACTCAGTTGAGTTTGCTTTGTTATGAGGACAATTTGTTGTTGTTCGGTTGTTTCAGTAGTGTCTTTGTGACCCCATTTAGGGTTTTCTTGGCAAAGATACTGGAGTGATTTGCCATTAACTTCTCCAGATCATTTTACAGAGGAGTCACTTAAGGGTTAAGTGACTTGCCCAGGATCACACAGGTAGTAAATGTGAGACCAGATTTAAACTCAGGTCTTCTCGACTCCGCACCAATTCATTACCTACCTGCCCCATTAAGGGCAAATGCTTGAACAAAGATTTTCTTTTAACACACACACACATACACACACACATATATATGTATATATACATATACATATATATGTATATACAGTTATCCCTTCCACATCATGACTTTCAATATTGTCAAAATAAATTAAATGCGAATTTTGTGAAAGTTTTGTGGAAGCTGCAGATGACACACAAAGGCCAGCAAATAACACAGACATGACCAAATGCTTAACCCAAATTTTACAATGAAGTATTGTAAACACCCCAGAAATAAAAAGGAAACAATTCCAATTTCTTCTCTCATACTTATGAAGAAAAGGCAAAAAAATTAATCCAGAGGGTGGTGCCCCCCCTAATTCTGAGGATGTGGAAGGGATAACTTTTATAAGGGCTGAGAGTGTATACACATGTGTGTATACACACACACACACACACACACACACACACTCAAATGTGCTTTCAGCCCTCCCCTGCCCCCATGAACCCTACCACATAGCAAAGAAAAACAGGTAAGCAAACCCTGTGAAGGCAAGAAGAGGGAAGGGTCAGGTAACTCACTATAGTTTTACTTGACATGAATAACTACTTCTGAAAATCTCTCCTCCATTTCATCCATAGCAAGGAGGTATATGCTTCTTACTTGTCCTTGTCCTTTAAAAACATCCACAGTTATCCTTGTTAATGGGCTAGTAAGACAGTCTTTGTTTTAGCCTAGACAATAGTAAATTTATTTTATTTTAAGTATAAAAGACCCTACAAGCCCTATGGAGGCTGGGGAGTAGTGCTGCCCCACTAAGGGAATCTCCCTGTAGCCATTTGTGTGTCTGCACTTTTCATGTTAGAAGATAAAAGGCTTTTGCTGACCTGTCTAGGTATGCTGAGCTATGGGAGTTTTTTTACATAACATGGTACAATGACTGTGCCTGATAAATTTTTGCAACCTTGCATACCTATAGTTTCTTCATCTACTTTACCAAAAGGAGAGAGGTTCATTTTCTCTTCTTTTCTCTGGGACCAAAATTTGGTCATTTCATTTACTCAGCATTTGGTATATTTTCTTTTTTTCATTATTATTCAGTTTTATTTCATTTTTCAGATCAACATTCTTTCTCTTTTACCATCTCCCCCTCCCTTCCCCATTAAGAAAGCAAGGGAAAATGCCATTATAAACATGTATAGTCAAACACAGAAAAACACGGTGTCTTTTCAACGTTCTTCTTATGTACATTTTTATAGGCCTTGTGAAAATTGTGGGTTTTTCAGAGGTTTTTGTTTAGACCTCAGATGGGAATGAGAATAAGTGCTGTATATAAGAGATAGAAGCAAATTTGGTTTGCAAATCCAAATATTTCAAGTTTGGCTGATGTAACTTTGGGCTAGTTTCTCCCCTGACTCTCTACCTCTAATAAGCTGATCTAAGATGAAATGTGTCAATTACAATTTCCATCAGTAAAAAAGTACAGTTTAAACTGTGCTAGGCACCATATCCAAGTGAACCCAATGGAACAACATGAATAACAGAACCTCAGAAAAAGAAGGAAATGCAAAGGTTACCCAATCTAGCCCATGTCAAAATATCAATGGCACGGAGGAAATGGTTAAGATGTGCAGAGTACAGGGAAAGCATCTTCTTCCAAGAAAAAGTAATTTTACTAGTCAAAGAAACAAACCTGGAGTTGTATAAACAGACACTGGTTCTCCCGTTGGAAAGGATATGATGAATTTTTCTGATTTCTATCTTGAAGGAATCTTCCACCATCCTAGAAATTTCCTGCCCCACCAGGATATTCAGGTAAGACTAATACTCACAGACAAATGTACTATCCCTGATAGTACAAACCTGATCTTTGCAACTACTGAGACCTCAAGATGAACAAGATCTTAGGCAAATTTGCAACTAAGCTATCTTAGAGGGGTTCATGTTTTATATATAATTCAAAGGATGGTATTGTAATTAAGTTTCAAAACTTATACATTATGAAGCCACTTAACTGTTCATCTCCTCTTTTCTGATGGTATTTAGCTAGGAATACTATAAGACTATTTCTCTCTCCATATACATATGTGTGTGTACATACACACACACATAAATACATATATGTGCACATCTACATATAAATGCATATATGGGCATGTATACATATATTCACATATGTATATATACATGCATGTGTGAGCATATTATATGTATTGTGCACGTGTGTGTGTTTGTGTGTGTGTGCGTGTGTGTGTATGTATGTATATATATATATACATATATATATATCCAGTGTATATCCAATCCTACTAGTACTATCCTTGTGCATTTATTGTTCTGTACACTACTGCACAATAGGATAAAATGATTGATTTTTTTGTAACTGAATAAGAATATTGTAAGATAAACCCATGTTCTATAGTCTCACTGAAATCATTTCAGGAACAAATCTAGTAACAGGCAATATGACAAGAATGCATGTAGTTCATCTTATACCCATGTTGTATTAGTTTCTCCATGGAAATTTAATGGAAGAACACGAATGAGAATCTTACAAGGATGAGAAGGGTTGAGTGGGTTTCAACCTGCACTGGTGGAGGGAATGCCTACATTGATATGATTATGGAGTCATCCATTAGGCCATTTGGATAGGCTTATGGGTCTAGAACTAGAAGGGACTTCAAAAGTTGATCCTCTCAAAGTAGAAGCAATTAGTTTTTGTGCAAACAATGACAAATCAAAATCATAGAATATATCAACATCATAACATCTAGTCAAGGCAATGTGAAAACAGAATCAAAAGTGAATTGCCTAAAATTTCAAACAAAATTTTAATCAATTCTATTTCTGAAATCTAGATTTTTTGGAACTATTTAGAAAAATATCTAGATGACTAAGAATTATTTTATTACTGTCATTTCATTAGTAGGTCCATATAATCACAGGTTAAAAAGTTAATTTAGCAGACTGTTGTATCCTCTAAAAAAAAAAAAACAAACTTCATACACTGTGGTTTCTGTTTCAGATTAGTAATTAGTTCTTTCCTTGGCTTGGTTTTTCACATACTGACTGGTGTTTTCATCATGCAAGATTCTTCTTTCAAAATCAAGTTTTGATCTCCCCTAAGAAACTCACTGAGCAATAGTAGCCCAACCTTCATTAATAAACACATTATGATTCTCTCACTTGGTTTTCTCTCCTCTTCATTAGTAATAGCTTAGGGGCAACACAGCTAGGCTGTCTGTAATCTAGCTGCAGGTTCTCCTGCTTTGATGGTGACTAGAAGGCATACAAAGTCCCTTAGCTACTTTGCATGTTAAAGGGTCCTACTGGCAGGTGGCTGGTGGAAGAGCAGAAACTTCATCTCTTGTGTCAGTAAGGGCAAGCTCAGTTCAGTGACATGAATTGACAATAAGAATCACATTCAACAAACTTCAGTAATCCTTTGTGCCCCTTTTTGAAAGGTCTCTACATCGGGATGAGAGAGATTTGGCCCCAGTATATCTCGTTGGGTCATTTTGTTCTATTTTCTCCAGCTACCAACAGCATAAATGTCTTTAAATATGTCACCATGTTTTAATTTTAGCAAGCAGAGAAAGAACTCTCTATCTCTAAGATTTTTTATTAGTTTTCTTTTACATTATTTTCAATTTTAGATTGTACTTGCACATCACTCACTTCCACTACAGAATGGAACTCAAGTGCTTATATTATACATACAACCTCTTAAAATGGATTTCTAGAGGAAAAAATTCTTTATACTATAAAGGTCTATAAAATTATTATTGCACATAGGTTTTATTATGGACCTCATTTCAAATGGGTTGGGATCCTTTAACAGCCCAAGAAAAGTCATAGTTTATAGCTTGAAACTCATCATTAATGGTTAAGTTGAGCTTTTCCCCCTGAAATATGCATGCATGCTTTTTGCCTCCACTTAACTAATGTGCTTTGCAAAGACAGTAGTAAATGCAATATACCTGCATAGTAGCAGAATAATGTAAAAAGTTTGACTAATAGTCATTCTTTTTATTTTACCAAAGTTTCCATTTTGAACCATGAATTATTTTTCCTAGATATCCTCTGCATTATCATCTAGTTTGTCCAAATTGTGCTGCAGTACAAGGCTCAGTGTAGGACTGGAAACTGTCAGAACGACAAAGTGTTGAAGCATTAGCAAAAGAAAATTGTCATTCCTCCTGAATTGAAGAAACACTAACAATCAGATTATATCTGCAGCATAGAAATGTACAGACAGATTGTGAATTCTTTCTTAAGTGGATTAATGCTGAGATAAAGATGGAAGGATCTCTCTATTGATATGGTAATTAACCAGTGCACATATAGGTTCTGGGCATACTCTCCCAATCCACACTCATACTAGAAGGTTCAGTCCCCATTGCTTTCAGGCTCCTGCTCCCCTCACAGCTCTAGGAAGTAACCCTAAAGAGACTGAGGGTATCTTTATAACAAATCCCCATCCAGAATGTTCCCTCCAATATCACAGTCACTTATTTTCCCAATATCATTGCTAATGATTAATATTCCAACATCAGTTGCCCAATGATCACTCATCTATATCAATTAACCAGTTAGCATCTACTAGCTTTTACAAGGTGTTATTATATACCCAGGTCTGAAGTACAAAAGCCTTTGAAACTAAGAGCACAATCTCCTCTACTACATCAGTCCCTGGGTAGAATGACTACTTAAACGTAAAGTGATTGCTGCAAACCTTCTTCCCACTGAGTATACTTCTGGGCTCCTTAGCTTTCAGGACATGGTATCTTGGTGGTCAGGTGGATTCCTGTCCTTTCACTGATCACACAAAGTATCCCTAGAAGCTATGTTGGCTCCTCAGTCCAATTAATTCCTGCAAACTCTTTTATGGATTCTTGTCACTGAACCTCTGGTGGCTCTTTCAGTCTTTCAGAGCTCTTATCACATTGTTCTGCTACAAACCCATTTCACCTAACATCAAGAAAGAAACAACACAACATAAATAACAAACAAGGGTGCCATGTCCTTTTTTTTTTCTTTTGAGTCAACGGGTTTAAGTGACTTACCTAGGGTCATATAGCTAACGTATGAGATCATATTTGAACTCAGGTCCTCCTGACTCCAGTCAGGCTCCATCCAACACACCCATCACCTAACTTCCCCTAAGAATATCATGCTTTTAAAGCCTCATGATGGCATTGATGGGGTTAAGGAAGCCAATGGCAATCCCTTCCCTAAAGCTTGCAACATTTCTTCCTCCTCCCTTGAAAGTCATCAACTTGAGAGTTATCACCTTTATTTTTCTTCATTTTGGTTTTTATTTGGGGAGTGTTTGTGTTGATTTTTTTGCAACATGGCTAATATGGAAATGTTTTACCTGACTTCATATTATATAATGAGGATTGTGTTGCTTGCCTTCTCAATGGATGGGGGAAGGGTTAAAAGAAGGAGGAAATCAAAATTTTTAAAATAAATGTTAAAAATTAAAAACTAAAAAAATGGGGTAAAATAAGATGAAGAAATGTTGAAAACTAAAAATAAATAAATAATTTTTTTAAAAAAAAGAAGATAAAGAAAATGACAAACCGTTCCAGTATCTTTACCAAGCAAACCCCAAATAGGGTCATGAAGAGTCTGACATAACTGAAATGTCTGAACAACACAAAAGAAAAAAAGAAATGAGATCAATATCTGTGTTTTTTGCATGTAAACTCAGTTCTGAGTCAATTAGTCAATTAGCAGTCAATTAAAAAGACTTCTCATCCTTCCCCCACCCCTATTAAGCTGAGAGGAAACAGTGAAGATTCCTGAGCATGTTCTGAATTGGAAAGGGAGCTGGCAGTCATTGCCCTGTTATACGTTTCTGAAAGAGAAGGAAAAAATGTTTACTTCTAAGATTTTCCTTCACTTAGGGCAACCATTTCCCGGAAGGTGTCTCTGTTTTCAAATGTAACTTCCTAATAAAGCTGGACAGGCTCTTATTCAGTTTTAAAATCAGATAAAAGGATCCTTCCACAGTGTAAACTAGGTTTTCCATCTCTCATAGAGAGAAGACGAAATACTGGGTATATGAGTGGGAACTTAATTTTATGGTTTGACTGGGTTGATAACCGGTTTTCAACTCCACTACACAGATCAAGAAGAGCTATAATTTGGATTTACATGGCCTCTTTCCTCAAGATTCAACAATTCAACAAGCTTTTATTAAGCACCAGCTGTGTGCCACACCTAGCACTGTTATTGGAATTACAAAAACAAAAAACAGTCACGGTTCTCAAAGGGTTTATATCCTATCGCTCGGATTTGGTGACATCAAAATGCATTCAACCTTACTTACAACCCACCTTGAATCCCCTTCAGTTCCACGAATATTAATTAAACCAGCTAAAGGAATCTAGAACAGAGGGTCCCAGATTTCTCTTTCCTAAAGATTGTGGGACAGAGTAGTTTGCTCTAAATGAAAAGCATCTCCCTATTGATTGCTAAAAATGAATTCCATTTAGCCTAAAGGGTGGCAACTCTTTAAAAAGAGAATTATTGTTTCAATAGTCAGGAAGAGATGAACTTTTGAGCCATACCACTGACACTGTGAACAAGTCACTTAAATTCCTGAATTTCTGTTTTTTCATCTGGAAAGTGAAAATAGTAACATCTACTTCATCTGTCTCACAGGGCTGTCATGCGAATGAAATAGATACATAAGCTGCTTTATCATCCTTAAAAGTACTAGAAAAATGAAAATTATCATTAATGCTATTAATACCATTAATACTGTCAGACATGGTATAAAATGGTGACCAGAGAGCTGAACTTAAAGCCAGGAACACGGGTTCAAATCTGGCCTCTGACACATATTGGCTATGTGATCTTAGGTAAGTTTGCACTGGTGGAGACAGTTTTCTCCTCTGGGAGTTCCCTATACCAATATATCACAAGTCTACTTCCTACCCTATCATTAATAATAATAATCTAAATCAAGAGAAAAAAAGTCTTTCTTGTGATTGAGAATATAACATTTTTAACACATATTCTCTTTGTAATATACTTCACCAGCTCATTTTACAGATGAGGAAACTGAGGCAAACAGGGTTAAGTGACTTGTCCTAGGTCACAGAACTAGGAAATGAAGTCAGATTTGAACTCGGGTCCTCCTGTCTCTAGACCTGATGTCCACATAGCTAGCTGCCCCTTGTGTTAGTTAGTTAGACTAAGGAAACTCAGCTGTCTGGTCATGGGTTGAATTCTGTCTGGATGATGCTGAATTCTGGGATTTCACTGAAGGTTTGGGTTCACTAGAACCTCAAAGATGCTCCTCAAGAATGAACTATACCCAGAGTCACTTAGATCAGAAAACTAGATAGTTTCTGAAGAACACATTTATGTTTTTCTTCTAGAAAGGTATTTCTGATCTGTACTGTTACCTTGACTTTCCTTGTCTCCCTCATATCAAATGAGTGTCACCCTTCAGAAAAAAAAAAAAGACATGTCAACCAAACATCATTTCTTTGAGACGTTGTTTGTCGGATCTTATGTCCCCCCCCCTTCATTTCCTCATTTCATTCTTTCTCACTGTGATAATTGCCAATAAGTGCTCAAAAGGTGTCAGGAATTTGCTTGCTTAGCCATCCTTAGCAATATCATAATTAGTACCTGACACCCAGTTACTTTGTCTCTGTTTGGAATAGAGGGCATGGGATAATACGCCACCCTTTCCCTACTGTATTCCATTCAAAATAATTAGTGAACCTCCAAGAGGCATGTTAACTGGACTGAGGGTACAGCTGTCCATTTATCAACAATGCAGGACCTTTTGATTCAAAACTAGTCTGAAAAAGTGAGGCATATTGATCTACATATTGGGCAAAGACTGAAATACAGAGGCCATCTTTCCTCCTCTTACCTCACTACCAGCTCTTGGCACCCTCTAGACCCCTCAGGACCCGGACCAAGTGCCATTTCCTACTGGAAGACTTCCTGATCCCCCCCCCAATTGTCAGTGACCCCCTAATCACTTTGTATTTGTTTTGTATATACCTTGTGTCATTCCCCTTGGCATTGTAAGAGAGATACGGACGGTGGAAATGGGCATCAGTCAATCCACGCCAAAATCACTCTGCAATTCTATCCTCAACCCTAAAAAGAGACTTACCTTTGGGGGTGGGGAGGGAGGAAAGAAGGTAATATTACCGTCAAGCTCCCCCTCCCAGCCTAATGAATGGGAACACTGAGCAATGAGAGCAAATGTGCCAGCACCAGGGGAATACAAAGAGCAGCTGCACCAACCAGGAGCCATGCCAGGGACTGGGAGGCAGCCCCAGCCATGAGATCCTAAATACCAGACTCCCGAGATGGACCTGTGTGGGTCAATGGAGCAGGTAACAGAATGGAAGCTGTATAACTAAAACCCACTCCCTCATTTGCAAATTCAGTTGGTGATTCCTGTCATTTCCCTTCTCTCTTATTTTTCTTCTTCCAGGGTGGTCACCACCACCACCCACCTAGGACACTGTGGGATGAATTTCCATCACTTGGCCTTTCAGTTTGTCTTTTGAGGTTGTTAAGATTGTATTGCTGACTTGTGTGTGTCTTTGCTCAGACACAGCAGAGAGTGCCTCAGGAGACAGAGCCTGATTTTCATCTGCAGTATTTTGCCAGAACATTTTTCTCTGGCTAGAGGCTCAATCTATAGAAAGAAAATTACCAATTAATTTCTTGCAACTGCCCAGAGCAAAGTAAGAAACTTAAGTCCAGATCTTTCCAAGCAAAAGACTCAGCAATTTATCTCAGAACAGCTATGACTAGCTGGTTGGCATTGGGAGGTGAGAACTTGACTATTTTACTTTGAATAGTTTCTAACAGCCCAGTGTAAAAAGAAAAACCATTCTTCTCAAAGGGAAGATCCAAGGAATATAGAAAGCAAGGTTGGAGGAGAAAAATTAAGGAAATGGCTAGAAAACAGCATACAAGGGTAGAGGTGAGCAAGACAGAGTTCCTAGCCCTGCTCATCTGCAGATTGCGCATCACAGCTCTGCACCACCCTGTTAATAGACTCATTTTTTACTTCTGCATAAGAATGCCAAATCTCCATAGTGAAATGTATGCTTCTTGAAGGTAGACACCAACCTGATTTTCTTCTTTTTGCCACTGGCGCCAACCTTGATGCTCTGGTACATAGTAGACTTAATACTTCTTTGTTGATTGATTGCTTCAGCCATTACATCCTGTTGGCTACACATGTATGAATTTTGTCTCACCAACCAGACTAGAAACTCCCTGAGGACAATGTTTTCCCCTCAATTCAATTCAACAAGCAACCTAAGTAGTGCAAGACATTTTTCTCAACCTAGGAAATATAAAGATGAAAATAAAACAATCCCTGCCCTGGAGGAATTTACATACTACTGAGGGGAGTAGGTACATGTCTGTATGTGTATATATACATATGTATGTATATAAAATATCTCCAATACATAGAAATATTATAGAATACACATACACTCCCCCAAAAATTGGCCAGAGGCAACATGGTACAAGGTAAGAGATCTGACTCTGGAGTCAGGAACTAGGTCCAAATGCTACCTTGCATATTTAAAACTTATAACATTTGTGGGAGTCACTTAACCTCCCTGGTCTTCAGCATCTTCATCTGTAAAATGGAATTGGACTAGATGATTTCTGAGGACCCTTCTCGATCTAGGATTCTGTTATGCTCTATTTTCAAAAATGCAGCCTGAAGAAACACAACCTAGCATGTGACCTGACTTTACTGCACCTAGGTAGGAATTTAAGATGTTTCTGGGGTCATCTTGAAAACAGGTGCCTCTCTTTTCTCTCTCTTTTTGTGGATGTAGGGAGCGCTGGAACTCTCATTTTCTCTGTGGGCATTGTTGGATAGAAGGTTGCTTTTCTTGTAGGCAGAGGAGCAACAATTGTTTTCTCTCATCTCTCTCCTTCTTCCTCTCCCTCTCTTTCTCTCTCTCTTTTCTCCCTCTCCCTTTCCTTCTTTCTCTCTTGTCAAAGTGCGCCCAACCAGACCTAAGAAGGGTATCCATTGCCAAAAATATTATTTCTGAAAGAATATTTCAGAAATAATATTTTAGGATTACTGATAAGGATTCTAATTTTATTACAGGGGAATTTTTTTGTATATTTGTATTTTTGTACTAAGCTAGGAATTTCCCTCGATTGTGAGTCCATGAGCAGAGATGTGTTTTTTTGCTATTCTGTTCCCCTTCTAGAAGTAGCCCCAGACATACAACTTTCCAAGCATACTGTTCCCTCAATTTCATCAGTGTCTTTCCCAATGATATAAAAGAAAATCCAAATCCTTACTGCCATGGTTAATAATATGACTTGGTGCAAGATCAGAAGAAAAGAGTTTTGTCCTTAAAGATATAGACTTTATTTTTTACCATCCCAACAGATGCTCAAGAAATGGGGAAGCCCTGAATATCCACGGGAAAGAGAAAGAATATGGCCCATCATTATCTATCAGATCTAGTAAGAAAAACCCTAAGCCACACAGACCTTGTTTGGAGTGCCAAGAAACTGATATTGCAACCACTAACTGGCACTAAGACTATTTGCAAATTAGAAAAGCAGTGATAACTTTGGGGAAAGAAGTTTCAGTTGAGTAATGAAGTCAGAAACCACCTTGCAAAGAGGAGAGAGCCAAGGGTTGTAGATAGCTTCTTCTAGTTTATAAAACATGAGAAAATATAAAATGATAGCTTGTTAGAGTCAAGCAATAGGTTTGGGTTTTTGTAGTTTGGTGGGCTGTTTTTTGTGGCATTCCTGATTTTTTTTTTATTTTTATTATTTTTTAAACATAAATTTATTTATTTAACTTTTTACATTCATTTTCACAAAATTTTGGGTTCCAAAATGTTCTCCCCATTTGTCCCCTCCCCCCACCCCAATACACCAAGCATTCTAATTTCCTTTATCACCAATCTGCCCTCTCTTCTATCATCCCTCCCTTCTCTTGTCCCCATCTTCTTT
>CM053770.1:187557065-187623433 GCA_028658325.1 Potorous gilbertii | reverse complement strand
CCTATTTTTCAAGGTGTTATTTTCTTCAGCATTTTTGGGGTCTCCTTTATCAAGGTATTGACCCGTTTTTCATGCTTTTCTTGCATCTCTCTCATTTCTCTTCCCAGTTTTTCCTCCACCTGTCTAACTTGATTTTCAAAATCCTTTTTGAGCTCTTCCAAGGCCTGAGCCCATTAGATATCTATTTCAGATGTTTGGGATACAAAGGCCTTGACTTCTATGTCTTTACCTGATGGTAAGCATTGGTCTTCTTCATCAGAGAGGAATGGTGCAATCATCTGGTCCCCAAGAAAGTAACCTTCTATGATCTTATTTTTTTTCTCCTTTTCTGGGCATTTTCCCAGCCAGTTACTTGACTTCTGAGATTCCTGTCCACTCCTGCCCCTTCCGCCTAGATCCGTCCAGCTAGTGCTTGGGGTCTGAGATTCAAATGCTGCTCTCCAGCCTCAGGGCTTTTAGTGGCAGGCCTGACTGCTATTCAATTGGAGCTTAAGTTCTGGTGCTCAGGTGGGGGCAGGGCCACCTCCCAGGCTCAGTTCCCTCAGGGGGTTTATGCAGAGACCTTCTGTAATGGAGCTGCTGCTGAGCTCCTGCCTGCTCCAGGAGCCTCTGGCCACCTGCTGTCTCTACCACTGCCTCCCGAGGGGGTCCAAGTCATGGAGACACCCTGTTCCCCTCTCAGCCCATCCAGATGTCTCTTTCACTGATCTGTGCATCTGTGGGTGGAGGGACCTTCGCGGCCGCTGGAGATTCAGTCCCTGAAGCCTGCTCAGATCTGTTCCTCTCTGTGCTGCATGGCCAGGGCAGGGCTGGGCTCCACTCCCTTCCAGTGTGCGACAGACCTCTGGGATCAGTTTTTCGGGGCTCTCTGGAATGGAAATCTCCTTCACCCTGTTGCTGCACGGCTCCACTGTTCCAGAATTTGTTGGGAGTTCTTTTTATAGATAATTATGGGCTGTGGGTTCGGAGCTAGCATAGGTGAGTCTTTCTACTCCGCTATCTTGGCTCCGCCCCCGCATTTTTGATTTTTAAAGAATAAAAATACCTAGGCATGTTTGTAGACAACAGCTAAGGAATCAGGAAATATGGAGAGATGAGAGATTAAAGACTAAAGAAGATGTTTTTTGGCGGGGAGTGTGAGGGAATACATCTGCCAGAGGAGATGAGAGAAGCCATACCCTTGTACAGGTAGAATGATTTACCTCGATAATAATAGCTAGTATTTATATAATGCTTTAAAGTTTGCAAATAATTTTATGAAGATTATCTCATTTTAATCTCACAATGACCCTGTTATTCGTTTCCTCATTTTACAGTTGAGGAAATTGATGCATTCAGAAGTTAAGTGACTCACCCAGGGTCACACAATTAGTAAGTCTGAGACTAGATATGAACTCAGGACTTACAGATTCTAAGTCCAGCAGTCTATTCATTGCACCACCTAGTTACTTATGCTGTGTTTGATAAGAAGGCCACCTGTTCCTCAGAGAGTGAAATAAAGGAGGAAAGAATGGAGGGTGGTACCATAGGGTTTTAAGATGTACAGATGGGGAGTACTATGCGCTGATTCAGTCAGATATTGTCATGAACCCTCATAACGTCAAATTTGATTCATCCAAGAATCAGAACAAATCATGGGAGGACTTCATTTTCACTTCACCATACAAGATGATCCCACAATTTGTTATGGAAGAAATTTCCAAAATTGAAGCATTAATAAAAATGAATTATGAGCAACAATACCCTTAACAAATCGTTGATTCTGTTTGTGAAATTTAAATCAGTGAACAACGTCTGATAGTGTTAGTGGTAGCAATATAGGTACTTTTAAGAATTCCACAAGTCCAACAGATACCTCAGTTTTAATGAAGGAAAAGGAATCTTCTCTTACCTGTCATTCCTCCCTCATACTATTGGGAGTGCAGCATATTTCTGTTCAAGTTCTTCTGATTTGTTTGCTTCTAAAAACAAGTGCCCACAAGGGCTGTGCATAAAAATTCCATGAAGTAGTCTGAATGAGATCAACGTTTTCAGAATAACCCAGAGGTACTATTGTAAACATAGGGTCTTCTCAGGTCCCAAGGTGGAAATTGTATTCAGTTGACTCCAAGAACTTAAAAGGAGAGTTATTGAGTCTAGATAGTTAAGTCCAAGACCAGAAGACCATTGACCCCTTAAAAACTTAAAGGACTTGTCCCCAAATATCCTGGTCTGACAAAAGGTATTTACAAATGGTACCTTGGATACCATTCTAGATGCATCAGCCTTCTCAACAAACTTACTGACTGTGGGCCAAGAAGGATGTAGAGGTAAACCAATTATGAAAATGGTTTTTGAGAAGGTGTTTCTCAGAAAAAGACATTCAGGGTGGATAAATGCATAATAAAATGTGTTGACCTGCCTAGCTTCATTCAAATGATAAGTAACAGAGGTAAGATTTGTACCTAGATCCCCTGACTCCAAATCCAGTGTTTTTTTTTTTCAAACTACAACATTCTATCTAAACCAAGTGGATGAGTCATTTATCCAGGTAAAGCAGTCCTCAGATTTTGACAGCAGTTTTTTTCTGACCCCATACTAGATCATAGATTTCCTATGATTAGTTTTGCAAATATGTCTTGCAATTGACCAAGCAGGTTGTGGATATTCTCTTCTTTGATTTAATCCTCACAATAAAACAGGACAGATGTCTCCCTAAATTTCCAAAGGGGAAAATTGAGGGTGAAAGAAGTTAAGCTATTTCCTCAAGCTAGTAAATGTCACCTTTGAAATCCAAGGTCAAGGTTCTTCCACTAGACTATGCTATCCATGAATAATAATGCTATGGTTCTATAAAGAATAATGCCTTTGTTTGAAATAGGAATTCGAGTATATACTCATAGTTTCAAACTCTTGGCTTCTTATATTTTTTTTTGTCTTTAAAACACATACATATACACACCCATACATGAACACAAACACACATGTACACACACACCACAAATACATTTAATCCAACTTGAAGACAAAGAGGAATGTGGCATTGGGATCTTTTCCTGTTCTTTATGAATATATGGAAGATCTGGAATCCATGTTTGGATACAGACATTTCCTATTTATTCCTTTGGGATCTGGACTGGAAGCATTTTTAGTGATATTAGAATTCAAATTTCAGATTCTGCCTTGAATGAAAGTATCATTTCAAAGTGGACCCTACAGGAGGACAATAATGAACCTGACATGATTCTAGACATTTTTTTGAAATCAATTTTTTTGGAACTTCTCTTAAAGCGTTCTCTTTTCTTCCTTTCATTTCTTTCCTTAGGTTGCCAAGTTTGGTCTCTGAAATTGTTAGCAAGTTACTTTTCATAAGCAGGATAAGTCATTGTAGACAAATCGGATTATCGTCTCTGCATTAAATATTCTAATTATGCTTTTATAATGTAGTAACCTTGGCCTGTGATGCCAATTAAAAGTCTTATACTTCAATTAATTGCTTCTAATTATAATTTGACTATTAAAATATTCCTGTTTTCCTTTGTTATTATCATAATCCCCCAAACACCTGGCTGCAATCTAGTCAATTCCAGGGGCTACAGTGATTAATGGTTACAAATCCTGTGGTATGGTTTGGTGGGCTGTTTGCTGTTTGGGTTGGTTTTTTTTTTTTAAATCATTAAGCATCCTGAATAAATTGAGCTTTTAAAATATCTTTGCTAAATACTAGCTTGCATTGGCATTTTACATCAGGTCACTTCAGTGCTGCCCTTCTACATACCCTAATTAGCATTGTACAAGTAATACCCTGAGTCTATATTAAGAGACACTCCATACTAAATATGGTCTGGAAAAAACAACTGGCAAGTCTTTTGAAATTTGTAAATTATAAAAACAATGTTTTTGAAGATTTTCTTTAATGACCAATCCTTCGTCATTTTCTTTTGACTTGACTACCTTGTCCTTGGTAAGTCCTACCTCCTTCTCCCTTCCCTGCTGCTCATTGTGGTGGTGATTTGGGCTCTTGGTAAAATGGTTTTGGTGTCTCTTTACTCCAACTTTTCAACTGAATGAGGTAAATGAAAGGAACAAACCTGAAATCTACATAATTATTATGAACAATATTACCCCTAAAGAAAGAAAGACATGAGAAGATGAACTTCCCTCTCTTTTCTGCAAAAGGAGGGACTTTGGGTGTGGAACATTGCATTTATTGTCAGAACAAAATGTGACACTCATAGACCCTATGACATTTAAGAGAATAAGTTTACATGTAAGATAGTTTTCAATATTCATTTTTTTAAATTTTAAGTTCCAAATTTCTCTCCCTCTACCTTTTACAAGATAGCAAGCAATCTGATAGGAGCTACAGATGCACAATCACGTTAAATATATTTCCACATTAGTCATATTGGGAAAGAAGAATCAGAACAAAAGGGGAAAACCATAAGAAAGGAAAAACAAAAGAAAATAGTGAAAATAGTATGCTTTGATCTGCATTCAGACTCCACAGTTCTCTCTCTAGATGTGGTTAATATTTTCCATGAGTGTTTGGAAATTGTCTTGGATTACTGTATTGTTGAGAAGAGTTAAGACTCAGGGGCAGGGAATCTGGTGCCTGGAAGCCTACCGTTCCCCACCCCTGAGCTAAGTCTTTCATAGTTCATCATCAAACAATGTTTCTGTTACTGTGTTCCATATTCTCTTGGTTCTGCTCATTTCACTCAGTATCAGTTCGTGTATTTCCAAGTTTTTCTGAAATCCACCTGCTCGTTATTTCTTAGAGCACAATAGTATTCCATTACATTCATATAAGTGGTTCAAGTCTTAACTGCCCTATTAAGTCATAGCAAAAGTTTCTTCATCTTTTTAGAAAATTGGGAGGATGGGAGAAAGGGATGAATATTCCAGTCTTTTTATTAGCATTGATTTGTTCCTACTATAGTATGGCAGGAGAATGGGATCTATTCAGAAATAAAAGTGATTTTTAAAATCAGCAGAAGCATTTTAATGTTTTTAAGTTAGTTGGAGGGCACCTTTTATGTTAAATAACACAAAACTTATTTTCTTAAATATTATATCATCTATACGCATCACATTTCATTCTGAAAGTAAATGCAATGTTCCACACCTCATAGTGTGAAGCCTGACCCAGGTAAAGAGAATACTTGTGGCAGCTCTGCCACAGGGTTTTAGTATAGTTTGAACAGGGAACAGAGGAGGAGAAGAATCCCGTAATGAGAACCTTGATGATAGCAGTAATAAACTGTTGGTAATAAAATTACCATATGCAAATGTCCTGAGACTAGGTAGAAGAGCCTGAGGAAGTATGCAAATTACAGACAAATATAGTGTGATCCTCCTTTAATTCCCCAGGAGACACCTGCTTTAAGGCATTGGAACTCTGGGAAAAGGCTGCCAACTAAAAAGGGAGAAGCAGTAATTTAATCCTGTCTTAAGAGACAGAGGCTATGGCTAAAACACTACCTATTTAAATCGATAATATGGCTTATTTTAAGGCTGATCTAACAGAAAACTGTCCTCTTTTGTATCTTATTTACTGGCCCAACTGGAATCATCAACATCTCTAAAATGGATTTTGTACCATTGCAGCTGCAATTGCACACTCGATTAATGATGCCTGCAATTCCATATTTCTCCATGACAAAAGGTGTAAATTGACCAACTGGGCCTGATTCGTGGCCATAGTAACATCATATCATAAACTCATAGATTGCTCAAGCTGGAAGGTAACTTTGCCCATATCATCTCAAATTTAAGGACCTGTCAAGCATTCCCAATTGTGCTCTCCTATAAAATTTTTCATGTTGTTGTTTTGAAGTTATGCACGCCACAGAGAAGAATGCCTTCCCAGGGTACCTCTGGGTCTGAGATACAGAAGGGTTGCTTCTCTCTTCTGTAGAAGAAAGCAGGGAGACTCAGCCTCTATGAACCTCCACTAGATAATCAGTGCAGTTCTACATTTGAATACCTGGTCCACCTTCCTTTTCCTTCTATAATCAAAAGCAGAGTGGTTGTCTCTGTCCAAGGTTCTTTCCTGCCTCAAAGTACAGGGCTGGGAAGGCATGTGATGAGGGTATACTAGGGAGGCTAACATAAATGATTCTACTACCACTGCTCTCCCTGGAAGAGTCCAGACCTCAAGCAAAGAGTTCCAGGTCCTGTTCCTTCCCGTGTTTGCTGTTGTTCAGCAGTGTCCAACTATTTGAGGCCCCACAAACCATCCTGTCTCTGGGGTTTTCTTGGAAAAGATACAGGAGTGGATTAAAGCAAACAGAGACTTAAATGACTTACCCAGGGTCACGCAGCTAGCAAGTATCTGAGGCCTCATTTGAACTTGGTTCTTCCTGACTCCAAACCTGGTACTCTATACACTGAGTCACATACCTCCTTCCTAGGCAGAGTTTATGTGACTTGCTCAATAGAGCTAGTTAATGTCTGAGGCCCAATTTGAACTCAGGTCTCCCTAACTCAAAACCTAGTGCTCTATCCACTGAGCCATCTCTCAACAAATGCCCATTACCAAGACTGAAAGGGAGAATAAAACAGTTATAGACTCATTTTTAAGCTCGTAGCATTAGAAGAGCCCTCAGAGATCATCTACTTCGAATGATCTGAGACCCTTTTTGACAGTCTGGTGAAACTTATGTACCTCTTCTCAGAATCATGTTTTTAAGTACATAAAATAAAATGCATAAGATTAAAAAGGAAACCAATTATATTTCATTTTTTACTTTTTTTTTAAGTTTATGGATCTGAGGTCAAGAATTTCTAACCTGGTATGACTCCCTCATTTTACAGTTGAGGAAACTCAGGTCTAGTGGAAGTATGCAGGCTAAATTGAAGGGAGAAAGTCCATGGAGTCACAGAATTAAAGAATTTTAGACCTGGAAGGAAGTTTAGAGATGGTCCAAGGCTGCCGCTTTCATTTTATATGTCAGGAAACCGAAGCCCAAAAAGTCAAGCGTTGTCCAAGCGTAGTCACACAACCAGTCAGTGGCAGAGCCTGGACTAGACATTTGGTCTCATTGACAAAGTCAATGCTTTTTGTATATCCTTGTGCAGAGTCAGTCTGTGTGACCTCATGTTTAAACCTTGCTTAAACTTTAGGTACATGTATAGCCAGTCTTTGGGAGATGGCATATCCCAAGGAAATACCCGTGCAGGCACATACTTAGACATGAGAAGAAAACTGAAGTGGCACAAAATCCATTTCCTCATGATAAGTGTACCAATCAGCCCATTTTGGCCCTTACGTGGAATCTGTTTCCTCCTGTTGAAAAAAGCCACATGCAGTTTGAAACCTACAGTTGCCATATTCCAACTACTTGCTACTTTGGTTGCTAATAAAATACTTTTGCTTTTCTTCTCCTGAGTTTGACTCATTAACCAGTTGTTGTTTGGCTTTTTCAATCTTGCCTGACTCTTTGTTGACCTCATTTAAGGTTTTCTTGGCAGAGATACCAAAGTGGTTTGCCATTCCTTCTCCACCTCATTTTACAGATGAGGAAACTGAGGCAAACAGGGTTAAATGACTTTCCCAGGAACACACAGTAAGTCTGAGGCCAGATTCTAACAGAGAAAGATGAGTATTCCTTTCTTCAGGACTGACTCACTATCCATTGTGCCACCTAGCTGACCAGCGTAAAGCTCAAACCAATATTTCTTTTCACAATTTTGGTGACCCCAACTGAGATTCTTCTCTTCCATGACTATCACTGGGTGAACCTAACATCAAATTCAACAACAAGCACTCAGACCTTTGTCCAAGGTGGGTCAGAGTGATTTTCTTAGTGATCAATCAGCTGTGAAGTGGTAGAATGAAACTCCCCAAACTCAGGAAGGATAAGGAGAAATTGGTCCCAAACCGAAAATTGGCTTTCTCTCATTTATGCATGAAGATACAAGAGCACACGAAGGAAAAGGAAGTGGTGAGTAACTAACTGATCTTGACCCAACATTAGGTCGACAAGGGATAGAACAATGAAAGGATACGTTATCATTATAGGGTCAGGACAGAGTATGCCTCCTGCTGACTTCCCATTAGGCAAGCCGTTAAAAGCTTAGGATATGGGAAAACTGCCAGTTCAACTAGGCAAAACTCAAGCAGTAAAGCTCAGCACAAACTGGACTCCATAAGTAGATAATTGGGAAAAACAAATTTAGTCAGCAATCTTTGATTATTGTCAGTTGCACATGCTAAAAATCAGACTTGAAGACTCAGAGTCTATGTAAATGGATTATTGGTACTGTTGGGCAGAATTTTCAAACCAAGATTGCCCCTAATTACTATGTCCTTTGGAGGCCCTGGTCCAAACCAATGGACTACCACCATAAAATCCAGGTTTCTCAGAACCAAAGATGGTGGCACACTTAAAAACCACTTTTGTAAGGAATAATTGTGTGCTGCCATCCAGAAATTTGCTCAGCTGGATCCAGAAAATGAGCGCAATCAAAGGGCAATTGATTCAGTTTATGCTAATCAATCGGTGGCAGATATTCCCATTACTTTCATAAATTCTGCCCTGGCTGGAATGGGAAAATGGGAAAACTATTAGTGAACTCAGGGGAACTGCAACATATGCGTTTGATGGACAGAAAAAGAACCAGTTTAGGAAAGAAGAGAAAAGTAAGGTTAAGGAAGTGATGATTTTGGCAGCCACCATGAACGGGAAATGTGGGAGAACAGAGGAAAAGGGACAATGGACCAGAAAGAGAGATTAAGAATACAGGAAGGGGAGCCGTGTGATTTTACTGTAAAAAAAGGAAAGGCACTTTGAGAGAGACTTCAGGAAATGTAAGTTGGAAAAGGCCCCCAGAACAGGGAGACATCCTCCAAGTTATCCAAAGGGACTCTGTGAAGAACCAGCTCTCATGTGGTCCACACTCCCACCATAGCCTTGGCACCCACAATCACCCCAGACAACAAAAAATTTGTAACCTGTTTTGGATACTGGGGATAAATATTCACAATGACAGGAGTCAAGGGGCTTCTTGGGAATGTCAAAGGGAATGTGGGAAGATTAAGGAGCCCTCACTGATACTTTTGCTAATGAGCTTTGTTTGCTTGGCCTTCACAGAGGTGACTTTCTGGTCACTTACGTTTTCCCCTTAAGGCTTCCCAGTGCTAAAATACTGAAAGGGTAATAGGTGTCTAGGAAGAAAGTGAAATGGGAACCTTGATCACCTTGTTTAAAGTACCTTTTGGATTTTTAATGTGTTTTCCTTCTTTTTGTTAATGCCTTAACTTCCCTAAATCATTGGGTGAAAGGGACCTGTTATGTAAACTTGAGGCAGTTATTCTTCACTGTGATCTGGGAGGGGTTGGGTTAGAATACAAAGGAATTGATTTGACTACTTGGGAGATTTTACAGGAAGTCACAAGGTTCATGGGAACCCTGTTTTGCCTCCCTTGTTATAAAACTTACCCATCACTTTGTAAGGATGGAACCCCACTAATGTGGGATTTATGAAATCAGCCAAGTCTATGCAGACCCAGACCAAGGACAGGCTTCCTTCCCTCTTAGGTGCAACAATATAATATCAATTTAGAGGGTGTTGAACCTATTCAAAAACTCATCAATGATTATGTCCATCTGAGGGTAATAACGCTATGCCAGTCACCTTGCAATACCTGTTCTCTCAGGGAAGAAAAGCGTGGTAAATGACAGTCTACCTGTATACCACTTTGTCCTGGATTTGATCTATCAATAATTTTGTTGTCCCAAGAGTTCCAATGGTCCTTATTCCTGCATCTGTTATTGCAAACATTCGCCACAATACACAGGCATATTCTGTTATTGATCTGTATAGTGCCTTTTTTAGTGTTCCATAGACCTGGCTTCATTTCATGGTGCTGCTCTGCCTTTACTTGAAAAGACCAGTAATACACTTGGTCTAGGCTACCCCGGGGACTATTGTAAATCTCCCACTCTAGTCACACAAGTGCTTGTCAAAGACCTACAAGATGTATACAGGAACCCTCGAGTGCAAGCACACCCTTAATTCAATATACTGTTTGCCTCCCTTCCAAGGGAGTCTGGGAGGAAGATACCTACTTTTACACTCAACATTTACTCTGATTCCAAATACACCTTAGGGGTCTGTCACATCACTGAGGCCTTGCAGAAATAACAGAACTTCATCTCCACAAATGTTCCAAAATTGATGTCTGGGTGACATCATAGCACCTAAATGATTAATGTATCTCCTATGCTAGCAACTATATGGTCAGGGACATATGGGAATCGAAGCCCTTATGCTGCAAGTTTACTGGCCACAAATGTTCCAAAATTGATGTCTGGGTGACATCATAGCACCTAAATGATTAATGTATCTCCTATGCTAGCAACTATATGGTCAGGGACATATGGGAATCGAAGCCCTTATGCTGCAAGTTTACTGGCCATGGTTTGTTCCCCTTGCTTATACAGATGTTCATCATGTAGTCACTACCTGTCTTTCTTGTCAAAAGTTCAAATCCTTGAGGAAAAAAACTGACAAAAATGGGGAGGAAACAGCAGCATACAATTATTTCTTACTAAAGTGGTTCTTAAGTGCGGCATGGTCTTTAGTTCTGAGAAACCTGGATTTTATGGCTCTACCATTTGATGACCACTTACGGATTGCCTTTACTGAATTGCCAAAGTCTGCAGGCTATGTTTGGTATGCAGAAACCAATTGAGACACCAGGTAGAGGTCTTACAAGGGACATATGATATAGCAAACATAATAGTAGCAAGGTATCTGATCAAGGACAAAATATCAAGATTTGGCCTCCCATGTGCTATGGACTGTGACCAATGGACACACTTTACCACAGAAGTAACTAAGCAGGTTTCCAAGTGTTTTTGAATAACCCTGAGCCTGCACCCCCTTCATCACCCACAATCATCAGAGGGAATTGAGCACTCACACAGGAAAGTTAAGACCTTTTTGGGGAAACTATGCCAGGAAACCATTAAAATGCCCCAAATATTTCCCCTTGTGCTGTTCCAACTTAGGAGTCACAGTAGGCAGGGCTGTGGACTGAAATTCTGTTTGGTAGGCTACCTCCTACTCCTTGGTGGCTGGACCCTGAAGTCTGAGCCCAGGAAAGTCTGATAAGACATGTGATTTCTCTGTCTAGTTCTCTTTCCCAGATCTGGAAAGAGGCAGAGTTTGCACAGATTCTACCTTGAAAGAGATGGTGCATCCATTTGAGCCAGGAGACTATATATGGATCCACAAATTCAGGAAGATGCCTAGTCTCTTCCTCTCCTGGAATGAACCTTATTGGGTCCTGTTGACCATTAATACTGCCATCAAGGCTGCTGAAGGGAAGACGTGGATATATCACTTCTATGTGAAGCCTACCATGATTGACCAGCCCAAGAGGAAGCAATCCCTGATTAACCCCTGGACCCAGGATTGCATGTTGCTTATGTTTACAATCCTCCCTTAGTGCAAAAAACTGATTCCCAAATCAAATCCCAAATTACAAGCAACAGAGATTCAGATGATGCAGTTGAAGACAGAGGAGCAATATAGAGCTGATTATGGTGCTGTACCATGGTTAGCACCAAAGCAGGGACTGTGCAAAGTCAGCCAATTGTTCAGAGGCAATCTGAGTGATCCCATGATTTAACCTTGCTCCAACTTTACATATATGTGCAAATATATTGCTCCTACCTTTGTCTGAAAAGTTGACATGAGAAAACTGAATTAGACTTGTTTTGCTTGGTCTAAAGGACAGAACAAGGAAAAATCGGTGGTACAGTTAGCCTTGGTGTAGAGCAAAGCTTCTCACCAATGAAGAAGAAGGTAACAAACATATCAAGTTCTTATTATGTTCCAGGTCCTATGCTAAGTGCTTCACAAATTTTATCCTATTTGACATTCACAACAACCCTCCACATTAAGTATCTAAAGTCATACTTAAATTCAGGTCTTCCTAACTACAGGCCATTGCTCTATCCATTGCACCACCTAGTTTCCTCTAGAATAGTCCAAATATGGCCACTCCTTGGTATCTACCAAAGGTTCCCTTCAGCCTAGTCCTTATGGACAGATGTAGCATATAAAAAGTTCAAGAAATATACTTTATGGATAATTAATCATTTTATTAATTATAGTAGTAGATAACTAATAAAAGGATAGGCATTTGACTGCCTCTCCTAAACTAAAAGACCTCTCATGGAACCCACTTTAACACTGACATACCCTTGGAAGAGTGGATGTTCCTGACATGAGGCAATCAACTCTGATTGGTTAACAGTTAATGAGAGATGACTATGACTTGGTCTAGTGAGAGTCTGGAGGACTTGACTGATCACTCAGTTGGTCAAAGAGACTTAACTATAGCTATATCACCCCATCTATGATGGATCTAGATCTATCACCCCATCTATGATATGATCTAGACCAAAGGGGGGCCACTGCCCCTTGGATTTGTCTGACTGAAACATGATGGGATGGAATGCACCAATTCACCTAAACTAAAATTTCTTTACCTTTTGATCAGATCTAAACTTTTCCAGTGGGGTGCATCTGCCCAAGATTTCATCTCTTTGTCAACCCTGCCCTTCAAAGTCTGATTGAATAGCCTACAAGAAATGAGGAAATAGAAGGGAGGGAACCTTAGTTCTAATTCAATAATTGGGCATTTGGGTACCCAATAATCATTTCTCTCAAAGGGATCTCCAAAAACATAGGCCCTAATGGATTATAAGGACCTAGGAAAAAGAAAACTAGCCTTTCAGAGCTGTATAACTTGTTTCATGAGCCCTCTTAAAAGAGGAAGACTTATTCCCCAATTGATAAATGGTCAAAGGATATAAACAGGCAGTTTTCAGATGAAGAAATTGAAGCTATATAAAAAAAAATGCTCTATATCACTATTGATTAAAGAAATGCAAATCAAAACAACTCTGAGGTACTACATCAAATCCATCAGATTGGTTAACATGACAAAACAGAAAAATGATAAACGTTGGACATGGGGAAAACTGGAATACTAATGCATAGTTGGTGGAGTTGTGAACTCTCTATGTGGTTACCAAGAATTGGAAACTGAGGGGATGCTCATCAATGTAATGGAATATTATTGTCCATAAGAAATAATGAGGTAGCAGATTTCAGAAAAACCTGGAACAACTTGCATGAACTGAAGCTGAGTGAAGTGAGCAGAACCAGAACACTGTACACAGTAAAAGCAACACTGTGCTATGATCAACTATAACAGACTTAGCTCTTCTCAGCAATGCAAGGATCTAGTTATCTACATTTTTTCTCTTTTCTATTAAAGGGGTCATCCTGACTACTTTTTAAAGAGGCCTACTGACTGAATAAGCATTACCTCACTTTAAGTGAGTATCTGAAAAGGCCTTAGCCCAAAAGGTCAAGCTCTCCCATTGCATCCTGGGCCTTCTCTGGTCAAACTGAGGAATATCTGGTCACTTGATCCAGATGCCTCAGGAGGAGAAGTGAGGCTGGTGACCCTGCACAGCCCTCCCTCACTCAAAACAAAGTCAAATGCAAGTCATGTCATCATTTCTCTGATGTCATGGTCCTCCTTGAAAACCAAGATCAAACACACACAACATTAAGAATTCTATGATATAATAACAACCTGGCTGCTGGTATCCCATTGACTCTTATATCCTTGGCACCTCCTTTCTCCAATCCACCATAATGTGGACATATGGCCTCCAGGCCTCTCAATCTCCTATAGCCCAGGCCTTGGCCCTCTCCCAAAGAGGATTAATCCCAAGTCTCTCAAATCTATATACAAATAGTTGAGTGGTTCAGAATAATGAAGTGGAATGAAGGCTTTTAGAGATGCCCAAAGATTGAGCAAGTCCAGTGGCAAGACATAGGTCAAGATGATTGGAAATGGCCTCCCATTCTAGCCTATATAAAATAGAAATTATTTCTATCCTACTACCCGATTTTTGTCATTGAACTTCTGATTTCTTTCATAAGAGGAAACTGCTCCTACCAATGCATGAAACATTTGGTCTATAATTTAGAATCATAAGTTGTCTGGACTCTGAGAGATGAAGTGATTACCCAGGGTCACAAAACCAACGTATGTCAAAGGTGAAACTTGAACTGAGGTCTTCTTGACTCCAAGGCTGATTCTCTATCCTTTATGGCATTGTCTCACTTATTATCTGCTTGATTAAAAAATACTTAGAATATTTGTTACTTCATTCCCTATGCTATTTTTCTCTTTTTAAATTTTTAATTGATATTCTTGTTTTTTTATTTTATAATAAAAGCATTTTTAAATAAAGTAGCATGTAAATGTGAATATTATCATTGTTTTTAATCTACTGCACCTCTTCTCCCTCACCCATTTTTTAGAAGAGAAAATCTGAGGCCTGAATTGAGAAGTTGACTGACTTAAATCACATAGTGAGTTAATGATCTTTGGCCTTCAATGCAAGTAATCTGCCATCACTGATCCTATGACCTGTGACAAGGAATTCCCAATGTTTTTGTTGTTCTTTGAAATACCCTTTCAACAACACACATACACACACACACAAACACATATATATATATATGCATACAAGTTATTGTTACTACTATTAGTGGCAACATTTAACATAATAAAATTATCTATTTTTTTTCCTCATGTGGGTTCTGGGTTGACCACACACTCTTTTAACCTATATGAAGTAGTAATCTCTTAAGCTTGGTACTTGAGGTATTACTCATTCTCATCATCCCAGATTCTATGGTAATCCAGGAATATAGTTGCATACTTATTAATTATGAAAAGTATACATCTTTCAGTAACTAATTAACGAGCTTAGAGCCCCTATCCTAGCTTAGTCAATGTTATTTAATAAACTTGAGAAACTTTTATTTACATAACAAGTTGTTAATATCTCTCTATATAACCAAAGCCTTAAGCTCTTAGACTTAAATAAATATTAAAGTTACTAGCTATCCAATTTGTCAACAAGGAAACTCATAATAACACAAAGAAATAAATTATTTATAATATTTAAGCTGTGAGAGAGATAACAACCAATCGCATTTGACTATCACTACAACTTAACAACTCACTCGTATAACAAAGTTTCACCATTCATTTGTCTGAAGAAACTAAATAATCTCTTCTCAGGAATTAATTCCATCCCTTTTCCAAGACAAAGGTCAAAACAGTTCCCTAAAGAAAGAAGTCCTCCTCATTCTTTCTCTGTATCTCAATAATTTTCTTTCTAATCATGAAAAAAACAAAACAGTCTCTTCACAGATGATTACTCTTAGAATGACTTTCAAAATCTCACTTCAAGATCCTTAGACTTTTTTAAAGATACAGTATCTATAGTCTGTGTTTACATTATCCTCTATAATCTCTTCTATTATTTAATTAGGATTTCCTCATCATAGACCTGCCAGGACCTTCCTTTCATTCCCTATTTTTTTAGGATATGGCCTTTTATATTTAGATCAGGTAACCATTTAGAATATATCATGGTATATGACTTTTTATAAGACATTTGACATCTTTAAAGGAGTGAATCAACTTCACAACCTCTAAGGTTTCTTTAAGCCCCAAGATTCTACTAGCCTTAGCTAACTTTTTTTTAATGACTTAAATTTCAGCATGTACTCAAAATGGTTTATTTCATTTTCCTATCTCATAGAGCCTTGATGCAGGAGTTCACAGTAAGTTTGCATTTGGTGTGCTAACAAGTCCCAAAGAGACAGTGTGGTTTAATGGAAGAGGGTTGACCCTGGAGTCAGAAAGACCTAGACTAAAGTCTTACCTCCGGCACATCCAGACTATATGACCCTGGGCAAGTCACTTAATCATTCAGTGCATCAGGCAACTCTCTAATGATGTAAATTATAAACGAATTGCTAATCTGCATCCCATACCAGGAACTCTTCAACACTAATGAAATCGCATGACTGCACCAAAACTAAATAAAACAAAACAGCCTGTTAGCAACTTCTCACTTCAAAATTTTGAATAGTAAATGACTTGTAAAGTCATTCATACTGTTAATCTAAAGCAAGGAACAGGTATCGGAGACATAGATAGTTAACTGTGCTCACTGCTGTGGGTTCCCTGAGAAGCAGCAAAAAGCAGAGATGGTTCACCAGAGAAGGCTGAGGAGTTTGCTATTTAGTTGTAGAAACTGCCGATAAACAAAAAATGCTGGCCAAAATGCAAAGGTCAGCCTGGGAAGCATAGATATAATACAAGCTGTCATTCCAGAGACTAAGACAACAAGCTGAACACAGAGTCAGAATGTAATCCAGAGAGCAGAGGTCTAAATTGTCCATGAAGGAACTTGGGGGACTAGAGCCAGGAGCCTTCTGACAAGCCTGAAGATTGTGGCTGACTCCCATTTCAGCTTCTTGAAGAGTTTGTGGTAAACTACCTTTCAGTTTTTTTCTTACTATGGTGGAACATCTAGAAAAACAAAAAACCCAGTATTCCCACCACAGTAAAACTAGCACCTACACTAGTAGAGCTGAGATCCTATCCATTTGAAAGCTCTCTCCAAGTTGCAGATTGAAAGTCATCTATGTCTGCCCATCCTGGGAGACTCTTGTCTGTTTCCCCCACCACCCATAAGTTCATCACAGGGCATTCACCCAAGGCACTGAAAGCCTTCATCACTTTCTCCTGACATTTCCAAAAGCATTGAAGCACAATGAGTGTCCACCTTGTTCTTTTCAGTCTACTCTCTCTTCTGGTTATCTCACAATTCCTAAATTATATTCTTTGCTTTTTCAGTCTTCTTTGAAGTGTCACATGGAATAAAGAAAGCAAGCGGTTACATCTAGACACTTATTTCTTTGGCAATGCATGCAGTTCTAGAAATAAACCACATCCAAGGCTCTTTATAGCCAGGGACATTGACCATCAGTTTCTACACAGTTAATATACGATTGAGAGGGAGTGAGAAACAAGATGCAGGGATTGAGACACCTGGTTTTTTTATTGGTGGAGAGGATCAGGGGATATGATTTGAAAGAGAAAGGGACAGTTTTTTGACATTCCTTAATTCAGGTGACATTTGGGAGGGTAAATAATCTTGTGAATTCTCCAAAATCAAGTGATTTCCAAGAAATTGAAATTTAACTTCACAAAATGGTAGATAAGAGCAAAATGGAGTCACTAATGCTCTTTTAATGTAACAAGTTCCTCATTGGGTAGATGTTACAGCCTGCTTACACACACCTTGTACTTTTCCATTTTCTGTGTGGTATTCATTTTTAATTTTTTGGAAACTGGCATATTCCATGGTTTTTTTTCTGCCATATAGTAACACTGACAGAATTTACTATTATAAGAGAGGTCTTTGCTTGAGAGACACTTTTCCATTACCTGAAATCAACTCAGTCCACTCTGATTTGTCCAAATCAGGGCTCAGTTTCTTGTCTATCTGTACTCTCTGTCTTAAAATATGTGGACAAGTTCTATATGTTGTCCTTACAAAGGCATTCTTTGATCCGGTCAATAGACATTCTTCTTCCATTTGATATTTCCCATGTGGATAGTCTGGCAAAAATTCCTTTGAGTGTTACAGGTCTCTTCCAGGAGGTTCTGTAATAATCCTGGGATTGACATACTCAGTGAAATATCATTTACAAAAAAAAGAATCTGAAGGACTTCACTGTTCATAGGGAAATCCTCTTCAAATCTCTCTCCACTACACCACCTAACTGCTCCTCATTTGGCAATTAAATCATATGTTTTCAGACCAAAGAACCTGTTGGGTTCCTATGGTCTCTTTGCTGTGGCGAAAGTGTCCAGTTATACAGAAACAACTGATTTGGGGGTAATTTCCATTTCAGTAGTAAGTCTTTTCCTATTAGTTAAAATATAATCTTTTTCTTTTTTTTCTTTCTGTGTTATTTGGTGTTTGTCACCTCCAGGGCCTACAATTCTTCATTCAAATTGTTCATAACATAAAGTTGTGAGGCATGTAGGGCCTCTTCTTTGGCTCTTTCATTCTTTCTTCATGAACTATGCTTTCCCATATATTTCTCCTCCTCCTCACTTTTCTCCCCTTTGCATTGAAGTCACCAAGTATCAGAGTCCATGTTGATTTAAATTGGAGAGTTTTATCAGGTTCTTCATAGGATTTCTTTACCAATACAACCTCAGAAACCAATGTTGGTGCAAAAAACACGTTTTTTCTCACAATGGACTTTTTATACATAGCCATCGTTAGTATTGCAATATATGATGACTTTATCTGAGGAAATAATGCTTCCTGTCCTGTTTGAACATAGGACAAAATCCAGTCTGTTATTGTTGTTGAGTCATGTCCAACTCTTCATGATCCTATTTGGGATTTTCTTGGCAGAGATACTGGAGGGGTTTGCCATTTCCCTCTCCAGATCTTTTTACAGATGAAGAAATTAAGGCAAACGAGGTCAAGTGACTTACTCAGAGTCACACAGCTGGTAAGTGTCTGAGGATGGATTTGAACTCAGGTCTTTCCGACTCTTAAGTTTGGAGCACTATCCATTGTACCAGCTAGCTACTCCTTTCTTTGTCTATAAACCATCCTTTCCTTTAGCTGCAACTCTCTTCCTTCTTCTGAATTTGTTTATGGAAATATTATCAAAAATGATATTATTTGGTTTTTCCAGCAATGTATGCATTCATTGGTCATTGACAAAGATCTCAAAAAGCTCTATTTTTATATTTTTCCATTACATAGAACAACAAGTATAAGTTCTGATGAGTTCTATCATGCTGAAAAACTGTAGAATATTACCCTGGCAACAGATAGAGTATGTTTCCTAAGGATCAACCTGTCTAAGTAAGGAGAGTCACATCATCAGTGGGCAGGCCACTTGATGGTGCATTTTTAGCTCTAGTAACCCACAAAGCAAAGAAAAATACAAAATGGCCCTAGGTCCTATATGGCCCCTTTCCATTTTTGAGTGAATGTGGTAGACTGGCGAGAAAGGGAGGTCTGAAGATGCTAAGAATTCATTTTTAGGCCATCTATAATCCTTAAACTGTAATGAAAGATATTTAATAAAAACTGTTGCTCTGAAGACAGGACACCCAATTTAAAGTGCATGCACATTTGATGCTCACCTCATTGGGCCAGAAACAGATGGAGTGTTGTGTTTTGCACATTATTTTGGAGCTTCTCAATTTGCCTGATGGGATTTCTATCACCTGCACCAGCTGTACAGGTGACCTCCTTGACTTAAGCTTGCCATGATCAGAATATATGAGGTAGCACCAAACATGATTTTAAAATACAGTATATGCAAATGTAGCTGTAATTGACATATTTACTTTAATGCCTTTAAAAAACAACAACTTGCATTCTATTTTAACTCATCATTGCACAGTTGTCAAAATTGGTTCAAAAATCTTTGTAAAGAGATCATTTTATATCTTGCCTCCAAAGAAAGAGATTGAAAAGTTTTCTTAATCTGGGGAAAGAAATCATGCTTTATTATATATGGAATAGTAATGACCTTGTTGCTTGATAGAAGCCACCAGTCTAAAAGGCCCTCGGAGACATAAACAAGTTACAATGAGAAAAGCACTGGATTTGGAGTTGGAGGACCTGAGTTTGAATCCCAGCTTTGCCAGTCTGGCCTGTGGGCCTTTGAGAAAGTCATCTGACCTGTCTGAAACTCAGTCAATAATCTCTCAGGTCCCTACAACTCTGAATCCTGTGAACCTATATGTTCTTTCTGGGCCTCCATAAATCCAATAAATAGCTATTATCTGACCCTGGATCTCCTAAATGTGGCATTTAGAATGAATAAGAAGTCGCTAAAGGATGAGAAGATAAATATTTGGCAAGAAGAAGAGTGAATTCGAGAAGAATCCACCTTGAGTAACAGAGGGACAATGAGGTTTGAAGAGAATTGATCTTAGGATCAAAAAGAAGTAACTGACACATAAAGCTCCCCACAACTGGGCCTTTCCAAACTTATAACTCATTACCTTCACATATACTCCTATGAAGACATGACCTTCTTATAGTTTGTAACAGCAAGCACCCCGGCATACACTGTAGGCCTGCTGCTCAGGTTCTTGGATTGGCTTTTCTAAGGAAAGCAACCTTAAAAGGGGTCAACCATCTTACTTCAATCAAGTGTATATATCATTCACTTAGTTCAGGAAAAAAAGTCAGCACCCTAAACTTCAGATAAAATACAAGCAGAAATTACAAACAGAAAGACCAACAGACAGGGCTTCCAACTCTATGATCGTAGGCAATACATAGATTTTTACCAGACTGAAAATCACCAACATCTGGGTTTTCAAAGTGTGGGGAGGGGGCTACTTAACAGCTATCCAAAGTCTTCCTCTGACCTAAACACACAAGC
The DNA here is from genome assembly GCA_028658325.1 of Potorous gilbertii. NCBI lineage: Eukaryota > Metazoa > Chordata > Mammalia > Diprotodontia > Potoroidae > Potorous > Potorous gilbertii. Next base: position 187,603,111 of record CM053770.1, on the reverse strand, counting down.
ACTCTTCCAAAGATTTGAGCCACCAAGCAAAATCTCACGTCAGAGGAAGATGTATATATACACTTTTCAGAGCTAGAGGGCAAGACCCAGTGACCCAGTGCCTCATTAGCAATTAACAAAAGGTGTGGGACTTCATACAAAACAAGCCTCCTCTAATCAAGCTTCCCTTAAGAGCCCCACCTGAGACCTATTAATGGGTGGGGAAGATTTTTATCTCCCGTTACATGGTTCTACATACTTAACCATCAACCTGTTTTAGCCCTTCTGCTGAGACAGTTTTACAGGTGGTGGTCTCTGGGCATGCTGTAGTTTCTTGGAGCCACAAGTGAGAGTTGGCTGAAGATACACACCAAAGGTATATATACAGCCTTGAAAAGGGATTGATAAGCCCTCATGCCAAAGGTGTTGGTCCTCCTGGAACACCCCATAAACTCCAGAAGGAATCTTCTCAAATCCACTGGTAAGTTAGGGGAAAGTCTACCCCACGCATGTGAAGACTTCCCCCTGTGGAATGAGTGGATGAGAATAATTTGTTCCAACAGCCATCAAGGCATCTGAAGCAGACACTATCGAGTGCTTAGAGCTTGGTCAGGCATCAGAGATGCCAATGCCATCCGTTGCATCCCTGCCTATTGCCAGTTTTCCTGACTTTTGTCTTACCACTGGACTCGTTGCTATGTTCGTCCTTTGTTGCTGACATGACATCAGAGAACTAGTGACATGACTTGCACTAGAGTAAGGGAGGGCTGTGCAAGGTCACCAACCTCACTTCTCCTCCAGAGCCATCTGAATACAGTGACCAGATATTCATCAGGACTCATAGCTCTAGAAAGAAAGAATGAGACTGATGATTTGTGAAACTGACTCATTTAAATCCAATACACATACAAGTCAAAACATCACCTGTGATGTCATTAGTGTCCTTCAAAAATGAAGTATAAACAGCAACAACAATGAACCATCGTTGCCTGGGCTGGTCCACATACCTGGTATGCACTCCCTCTTTCCTTCTGGCTCTTAGAATCCTGTTTCTTTCAAGGATTACTTCAAGTACCACCTTCTATATTAATTTTTTCATGTTCCCACAGCTAATAATACCCTCCTTTAAAACATACAAATTATCTTCTATCTACCATATTTGTATGAATATTTTATATATGTATATATATATATATATATATATATATATATATAAATGTACAGGTGTATATATATGCAAATATGTGTGTGTACCTATATATGTGCACACACTTTTGCCTCAGCTAGATTGTAAACTCCTCAAGGTTGGAAATTGTACTGCTTTTGTCATTGTAACACTAGAGTCTAGCACATGTCTGTCACAAGCTAGATAAATGTTTGTTGATTGATTAAAGGAATACGGTCAGAGATTCAGATGGTTCCAAAGAAAGATAATTTCTAGTCCCTTGTATTAGGAGGAAATCTAAGGTTCGTTTTTACTATTTCTGTGATTTGGAGCACTTTCCCATCTCTACATCTCACATTCCAGTCTCCTTAAGACAACTCTATTTGTCATTGCCAAGTACTCAGTGTCAGAAAAGAGCATTTAGTCCAAGTTCACGGTAATCTGCTCAGTCACTTTCTCCACACAAAGTCTCTTCGGCAATAGCTAAACTACTAAGTATTAGACTAAACCATATGGCTCAAAAAATGGAATTCTTAAAGTATTTATTCTTTTCAGATCTCTTTTTGACAAAAGCAGGATTTAAAATGAATAAAATGCTGGAGTCAATTTTTTAAACAGTATTTCTGATGTAGACAGAGAAAGGGTATATGCCTTCAGAAAGGTGGTCCTATCTCAATGTTTTAATAATTAAAATTCCATACAGCATGCAAAGATATAGAAAGAACTATTTCTACAATAACAACATTGTAAAGAAAAACAACTTTGAAAGACAGAAGCAATCAGATGACCAGCTACACCTCCAGAGGATTAATAATGGAGCACCTCTCCTGACAGAGAGGTGACCATTTCTGGACATAGTCAATGCATTTGTTTTTCTTAGCTTTGCATATTAATTATAAGAGGTTTGCTTTCTTCTTTTTTTTTTTAATGAGAATGGGGAAAAGTTAAGGGAAGAGAGGACATTAGAAATTGTATTGCTAACAAAAAAACAGTAACACAGATAAGCGAGACCTTTGAAAAATAACATGCTGAATTTTAATATACTTAAAGAAAAAAGCAAATTATATATTCGATTAATGGTTTCATATACCATCAGCACTAGCAAATTTATTTTAAATAAGTGGAACTGTGGATAGAAAACTGGACCTGGAGGCAGGAAAACCTGAAAATCTAGCCTCAGTTAATTACTAGTTATGTGATCCTGAACAAGTCATTTAAACCTTGTTTGCCTCAGTTTCTTCATCTGTAAAATGAGCTAGAGAAGGAAATGGCAAATCACTCCAATATCTTTACCAAGAAAGCCCCAAATGATGTCACAAAGACATCACGGGCACGACTGAAATGACTGAACAACAACAAAAATTACTTCAATAGACCTCTAGAATCAAACTCAATACCTCTAAACTTTATAGCGTCTCTATTTTTTAGACCTTAACAATTTTACACTTATTTAATTCAAATTCCATTTTTATATCAGCATAGAAAATATATGAGGTGAAGATTTTTAATATGGGTTTCAGGCTCAACAACATCCTAAAAATACCTTGGAAATGGAAATATATAGGTTATCAAGGAGAAAGCTATAGCTGAATACTTAAAAGACTTAGTAAAATCAAAAAATAAAAACTAAATGGAAAAAAACATTAAATACAATTCACATTTTAATGTAACCTTTACAATTTTAATGAAACCTTTATAATACTATAAAATGGACAGTTTTGGAAAGTATCCCAACCAAATCCATACAATATCAATGAAACATGAGGCCTATCATCCTAACACAGCTATGAAAAGGAGAAAGATGATTGAGAGATATTCTTAGAGCTCATGAGAAAAAATGTACAGAAATAATTTTGGAATGGGTAAACAGCTCTATTCTGGGCAATAGTAAAGGGTGATGATAGCACCCAACATTGGATTTGTCAAAAGTAATTAAAAGACTTTCACCACTTGATGGAGCCTATGAAACAACTAAGATCTGAGAATGGAATCAAAAGCCCTCCATGGTAAACTTCCATATAAATTTAACCAATGATAACATCTACAAAGAAGCATTGAATAAGTAGCTGAGTCTTGCACATTTGCTTCTAGAAGTAGAGGAGTTTATGCTTCAGGATAAGGTCATTGACATCAGAAATTACAGAAAGCTTTATCTTGATTGATGCAGATTATCCAATTAATGGTGAGAAATATACAACACAATATTGTAGCTTGCAAAAATTCAGCCCTGAATTAGGGCTAGAAAGACAAATGGTTAAAATTATCTATCAGAAGTTCCCTATCCTATATAGCCAGATAGACAACAGATCCCTGGACAATCCCCCAAATGCCTTTGGTAATTCAGCAAAGAAACTGGACCAGAACCAAAGCATAATTAGAGATAAAATTGTCTTCCACAATCACCAGGACATGCTATTGATCCATGAAAATTTAAGAACAACATCTTTAATAGATTTCACTATGCTGAATATTCATCGTCTCCAAACTAAATGGAATAAAAGTCCTCCAAATATGGAGACCTAACAGAAGCAATTTAAAACATTTGTAGAAGGCCAAAATTCAGGGGCTTATAGTCTCCACTGAGCCATTCACATTTTTTATAGCCCTTCCCAATTCCACAAGCTCTTCTTAACAATTCCTTCCCCTTGACTTCCAATATTTAAGCACACATATGTAATAAATCACTGGAAGTTCTGTAACATGTAAGTCTTTGGCTCCAAATTCACAGTTCTCAGAAGATTCTTCAAGAGCCTAAACAATTCTTTTTAAAAGAGGCTAAAGAAATATCACTAGGGTCATGGCAGGAATTTTGAAGTAATGGGACCCCCAAAATAATTATGGGACACATTAAAATGAAAGGAATTAGAACTGTAAGGTTGGGGTCCCTAGCTACACTCTGGGCATCATGGGTCAGTGCTTCCAGTCATCTCAGTGAGCAATATCATATTTCTCCATTCAATAATTAATGTACTTAAAGCTTCAGTTTCTATAAAAATAATCATTTTTTTATTTTATTAATTTTGAAAATTCTAAATTCTTTATGTAATGGATAGGCTCCTTCACCCTTCCCTGGGGATTCTAGGGAAACCCTAAAGGGTTGTGTGTTTCTTTAATAGTGTCATCTTGAGTTACTATCTTGTCTCTGTTTCCCACAGCATCATTGCCAGTTACCATCTACCCCAGACGTAAGGAATCTGTAGCCTTAAGGCCATATGTGGCCCTCTAGGTCCTGGGGTGTGGCCTTTTGAGCGAGTCCAAATTTTACAAAACAATTCCAGTCGTTAAGAGGATTTGTTCTGTGAAGTTTGGGTTCAAAGGGCCACACTTGAGGACCTAGAGGGTCATATGTAGCCTTGAGGCCACAGGTTCCTCACCTCTGATCTACCCATATCATCTCCCCAGAAAAATGTACCCCTTTTAAAAGATCAGTTGCTATATCCTGGATAATCAATTAACATCGATTAGCTTTTTCAAAGGAATATTTGCTGAAGAGACAGCAATAATCAAAGTAAAAAAATGTTGTCATCCCTCCCCACCAAAAAAGCCAGGGCATCCTCTCCTCTCTATACATCATTCTGTAGGAGAGTGAACCAAAACTTAACAGTGGTTGCTCCAAGGAATTCTTCCCATCAAGTTTACTTCTGGATGTGGTATAGTCAATGGACAAGTTACTCCACTGCTTGCTTTGCTGCTGGGATGAGTCAAGTTGGTTGCTCCTCAGGGCTAGCTCCTCCATAGGCTCAACAAGTACAGTTAGCAAAATACTCTCCTATCACTGGACTTATGGTGAGTCTTTTGATTTTTTAAAGCTCACAAGCCTGTTCCATTCTGTCTCAGATACTCAGTGAGGCTAGTTTACAAGGTATCTCTTCCTCAACCTAGAAGCTTACAGTAGTTCTTGCCTCACTCACCACCAGGGAAGAGAGAGAAAGCAAATTCTTCTGTTGGATCCTTTTGTAGGCACCGTTACTTCTAATCCAGAAGCCAGTTAAGAGACTTTTTATCACCATATAGTAAGCAGACAGGAAACAGTCACAGAATGCTTGTAGAAGCTCCAAAGTAGAGGGCAGAGTCCTCCATTCTACACCATTTTTGTATTTCTAGAAACGGGCTCAGTAGATTCCACATGTATACACAGCAGCAGGCAGAGAACACTGGACATGCTCCAAGGACTGGGCCCCATGGGCAAGTCTCCACCCCCCATCCCCCATTACATTTCTACTAGGACTATTTAGAATGAGGAATATCTGAAGTTAAATAAAAGGCACTATGCAAAAAATTCTATACAAGACTATTCTTTGGATCTGGGACTACAATTTGTTGCTTGTTTTTTATTTGATGGTGACTTGGATGGTCTTTCAATACCTTTGGCTTTTGCCCACATTATTTGATTCTGCTGAGATTCAAAAATGAGCTTTGGTCTTAAATACCTAAATGACCTTGTTTCAGTTGTATTATTGTCAATTAAGAATAGATTAGTGTTTTCTGGTGCTTAAAGTGTTTGAAAAAAGTATAGGACCCCAACTGGATCACTTACCCAATTTTCACTTGCATTTACAGGGTGGGCCCCCAGAAAGTGGCCCAAGTTCTACGGGTAGTTTGTGGGAGCACTATTCTAAAACCATAGCTCTTTATCCCCACCGATGTATTTCTCCGTAACGGTCAGCCACAGTTAGCTCTCACAGCAAAGGTATTTACCATAATGGCACAGTAAAAAGAGCATCGACAAAATATTCCCAGCTAATTCCCCATAAATCTGGGAATGTTCTCTTACCAATCCACATAGCATCTAAGGGAAGAATGGATACAAACATAGAGTAAAATGATAGTGAAGAACTCATATAAGGAACATTTGTGTCCAAGGTGACTCAGTACTCCTGGGATAACAGAAAATGGAAATCCTTTCTCTCCCTAGAGAATCTTCCATATGGTCCAACTTGACTGCCAAGACTAGCTTCCAAGTCCACAGCCATATCGCTGCTCTCAGGAATCATGAATTGAGCTCCTTAAAGTTATTTCTCCCCTCTAGTGATTCTTGGTCTTGGACTTTCAAGACTAATTACATTACATTAAAAATATTGATGTCTGCCTGTGTTAGTCAGCTTCTTCAGTCATCAATTTGATATTCTTCACCCTTCCTTGTAGCAGCCCTTTCTTATCTTTGAAATTACTTAAGCCTCTTCACCAAAAAAAATATATATATATACATATATATATATATATATATGTATATATATATATATAATACTGAAAGAGCTTTTTCCTTACCCATCCCTCAATATGAATTTATGATTTTATTTCCAAATTTTTTGATAAGAGCTGATTTAATGGAAGTGATTTCTTTGTTTTTCTTAGTAACTGTCTGTAGACACTGGAGCTACTGTCTTCAAGACTTGAACCTTCCAGTGAATTCCATCCTGGCATGGGATTTTCCCAAGGCAAAATGATTCTACAGACTCTGAAGCAATTCTTGCTTTCTGCTTCTCATGAAGCTCCTGAGCTAAAGAGGAGCAAGCAATGTTTTGTGGTTTGATTGAGGGACCCTATGAGGACAGAAAGCACAGAGGGGATTGGGGTTGAGTTTGTCTGGGCAAGAGGCTGAAACATGTTGAAAATTCTGGAAATCTGTGTATCTGATGTCTCTTGTACACTGAATCCAAATGTCTGGATTAGGAATTATTCAGAAAAGGAAAGGAAGGGAAAGGAAATGGAGGGGAGAGAAGGAGAGGGGAGGGGAGGGGAGGAGAAAGAGGGAGGGAGGAAGAAAGGAAGAAAGGAAGGAAGGAAGGAAGGAAGGAAGGAAGGAAGGAAGGAAGGAAGGAAGGAAGGAAGGAGCTATGTTGCCCAAGTGGCCAATTCCATTTGGGTTCCCAGTAGGTCAGCTCCTTTCACTACTACTCACAGATATTATTGTTCATCCTTTACTTTCAAAGAGGATCAAAACAACAGAGAGGTGATGCCAAGATTTGCAAGTGAATTGGATTTAAGTGAGGAAGGGTTGTGCAAAGTCACCAACCTCACTTTCTCCTCCTGAGCCATCTGAGTCCATTGAATACAACTGCCTGAATTAGGAATAGTAAGCACACTGAGTTCAATAGAATATGAACTTCCCAAAGAACTTTCTTTGAAAGCACAAGTGAAGTTTTACAAATGCATTTTAACTGAAGAAGATTCCCTCAAATAATATTCCAGAGTTATTTGAAAATCTCCTAGTAATCACAAAGACCTTCGCAAAAATGGGAGCGCCTTCCTTTTTCTTGGCTTTGTCACATCCCCAAAAAATGTTCCCCAAAATCCATTTCCTTTCTCTACTGAAGGGTTACACTTTAAAAAGTCTATTCTCAACATATACAGTTTAAGGAAACTATCTATGGAGGAAAAAACTAGCTGTTTATAATGGTTTAATATGCACTGACTGAGAATTACTAAGTGATCATGAGAATGAAGGTCAGGCTTAAATTGAGGCATTTGGGGCTAGAAATATTAATAGCAAACCAAACTCCTGTTGTCCCCACCTATCATCCAGATAAGATACTTTAACCCTTACTTTACTCAAAAGAATCTCAGTTTTCTGAAAACTGGGCCCCCTTTCCAGTCTCTGTTATGCACGGGATCCTTCTAGACCACACTCACCTCCTATTACTCAAACTAGACATGACGCCAAAGAAGACTGGCCCTTACTTGGCAAGGAAACTGGGAAGTTACCTGTAAACAATGTCTCATGTTCCCCTAACACAAGATTAAGCAAATGAATGTAATGGAGCCCAGGTGTTCAACTAATTACTAATTTAAGAATAAATGAAGAAAAGAGAAATATTAATCCTCCATGCAAGTTGTTGTGATATTACAGAATCCATCATAATGAAGCTGTGACCCCACTTTGTGAAAAGGTTAACCATACAAATGGTACTGCATTGACCAAAATGTTAATGAGTTTGTGTGTGGCGATAGGTAAGCAAGGGATGGCGGACAGAAGCTATTGTAACAGGCAAATAATTACCATCGAAGTCATGTCTTGGGTAATGACTAGGATTCACATCACATATCTTTTCAGTCACAGCACAAATGCTCCAGCTCTGTTTATAGTAATATATGGGATTATTTGACAGCAAGGTGACATTTTGACTTTGGAACAAATTTTTCTCACAGAAAGCACAATTACTCACTGATACAGTGACATTCAATTAGACACAGACATGCTGTATAATTTGGATGTTTTTTCAGACATACAAATATTGGATATGGTATTCATTAAAACATTAGAGTCATCACTCTTAGACACAGACCTTTCTGGCTAAATGGTTCAGTCAGATACAGATTGATGAGTTAATCGAAAATTTTTAATTGCCCAATTTTTAACTAGGAAATTTCACAATTTAAAATAAAGTGGGGGGACCAGTATTAATGTCTGTGACATATAGGGCTTTTGTTGTATGGAGAAATTTTGCTGAGGACACCAAAGGAATATATGCCCATGGAATATCCAAACTCATGTAAAAGAAAGCCAGGCTCAGTGGATAAAACCTAGAGGTAGGAAGACTGAGTTCAAATCCAGCCTCTGATACCTACTAGCTGTGTGACTCTGGGCAAATCACTTAACCTCTCAAAGCCTCAGTTTCCTCATCTGTAAATAAGGACAATGATAGCACCTACTTCCCAGGGTTGTTGTGAGGATAAAGCAAGACAGTATTTGTAAAGTGCTTTTCCAACCTTAAAGGTTTATATAAATGCTAATTATTATTCTATCACAACAGAAAATGTAGTGTGTTGTAAATATTTAAGAACTTTCACAATACTATTTCTCCTGATCATGCCCAGGACAGCATCAGCAGAGAACCTGGTTGAATATGAAAAAATCTTTCCTAAACTTTCAAGTTATGCCAAGATCAAAGACAGAATTATGTTCCCAGATCTCACAAGTCAAACATGACCCTCCTGACCCCAGGATAGAGTCCACCTCAGCTTTTACTCACTATCATTTTGCTTACCTAGTTAGCCTACCTGAATAGTAAACTTATAAAAATTAAAGCTCTGTAATTTCTAGCTACATGGTCAATCTCTGGGGAAAATTTGGGTCTAGCTGGTTCTGTGAAAATCCATTCTTTCCTAAAACTCTGAAATCCAAGGTAAGCATTACCACCAGTAACATAAACCTGGAAATAAAACTGAAATGTTCCCTGATTGAATACATCTCATAGCCCTCAAGAAAGATTCTATTGATCCTATTAAACAATTTTAATTGAGTCTCTTCTACTTATCAAAATTATCCAATAACTAGTACCAGGCTTTTAACTGTGTACTTTTACATGACTAAAGATAAATGGCTCATCAGATTTACAACTGAAAGAATCATCTGATCCAAAACCATTTTCTAAGAGAGGAAATCAGGGCAACTAGGTGGCACAGTGGATAGAGACACCAAGCCTGGAGTCAGAAAGACTCAACTTCCTGAGTTCAAATCCAGTCTCAAGTACTTGCTAGCTGTGTGACCCTGGGCAAGTCATTTAACCCTGTCAGCCTCAGTTCCTCATCCATGAAATGAGCTGGAGAAGGAAATGGCAAACCACTGCAGTATCTTTGACAAGAAAACCCCAAATGGGGTCACAAAAAGTTGGACATTACTGAACAACAACAAACTAGAGCAAAGGAAAGAAGAGACTTGACCAAGGTCACAAAGGTAATAAGTGGCAAAACTGAAATTCAAATCCATGAACTCTGATCCCAACTGTAGTGCTCCTTCCAGTCTTTCAGGGGTCTCCAAAGGATGTCTAAGCAACCAATCAGAGAGCTGCATTCTACCTTCACCAGCATGTGGTTGGTCTCCAACACACCATGCCAACTCTTCACCTATTATTGCCCAATACTCCCCTACCCGGTCCTCTTTATAAGATTCAAACCTCTCCCATTCTGCACCACTCTCTCACATTCTGCTAACACCAGGCAGTAGCCTCTTAAGAGTGTTACAATCAAATTAGGACACAACAGCAGCGCTACAGTGGTGCCACTGGGAAAAGTCTTACGCAAACACACACACACACATACACACACACACACACACACACACACACACACACACACACACACACACACACACACCATATCCTCTTACCTCCAGATCACCTGATGTCTGCAACTTTGTGCATCCTTCATTCTCAAAGAGGCAAAGGTATCAGGAGGATGATATCTTGACTTGCAAGTGGATTGGGTTTAAGTGAGGCAGAACTGTGCAAAGTCATCAGCCCCATTTTCTCCTCCTGAGTCATCAAAGTCCAGTGACAAGACATAGATCAAGAAGGCTGGCAATGGGAAGTAATGGGTGACTAAAAACAGCCCTGCAGTCCTCTTTTTATTTTGGATGGGACCAAGCGAGTCACACAGATATCAACAGACATGGATGAGCTGCAATCTTCATCACATTTCATTACATTTTTTTTCCTAAAAACATACCCCTCCTCTAAATTTCACCATTTTTTAAGTTGAAAGACACACAAAACGCCTGTCAAAGAATAAGTCATAACATTCAGAGAACATAAAAGGTATTGTAAATAGATACTAGGCATGTCAAACACCCAGCCAGATGTGACCCCACATACTCCTGAATCCAGATGGAGCTAGATAAAAATGTAATTGGGAAATATTTAACAAAATTAATTCAGTAAAAAACATGTGATTTCCTAAAATCAATATTTTATTGTTTTATTTATATATTTATTATATATTATTTTTATAATATATAAATATATATTTATTTATATTATATGCTATATGTAATACATAATAAAATATATAAATGTATATTTATATTTATTTAAACAAGTGTAAACACTTATATTTATATTTATTATAATATATTATTAACCCTAACCCTACAGAGAACCTTATATACCATTAAGTGACCTCCTTTTTCTGTTTGAATTTGACACCACTACACAATCCAAAAACTCTGATTTCAACTCACCAGAAAGTTTTCAATGTAACTCTATTCCTCCTTCTTCACATAGTTCTGCTTAATGTAATGGTATCATACCCCCATTTCCTATCCATTTCTATATATTAAAATCAAGAACGACTGGGAGGAATCATGAGTATAGGAAGAGAAGTGATATATAATTAGACTGGAAAGGGAGGTTGGATCAATAGTACATAATGCTTTAAATGACAGAGGCTTGAGAAGCGAAAGGGAGCCAATGGAGTTAGTCAATAAGTGAGTGACATGGCCAGATCTGTTCTCAAGGAAAATCATTTTGGCAAGAGTGTGGAGATTAGATTGAATTAGAGAAAAACTTGAGCAGCTACCTAGCACAGTGGATAGAGTGCCAGGTCTGGAGTCAGGAAGACTTGAGTTCAAATCTGGCCTCAGACATTTACCAGCTATATGATCCTAGGCAAGTCACTTAACCCTGTTTTCCTCAGTTTCCTCATCTGCAAAATAAGCTAGAGAAGGAAATGGCAAATTACTCCAGTATCTTTGCCAAGAAAACCCCAAATGGAGTCATGAAGAGTTGGACACAGCTGAAACAACTGAATAACCAACAAAAGGGATTAGAAGCAGGCAGAGAAAATAATTAGGTTGTGATAATCAAGATGAAAGATAATGAGGGCCTGAACTAAGGTGGTGGCTATGTGAGTAGGGAGAAAGTCATATTTGAGAGATATTGTGGAGGTAGAAACAAGATTTGGCAACTGATTAAATGTGTAGCATAGGAGAGAATAGGAAGGTCTAGGGCAATGACGAAGTTGTCAAACTGAGAAGCTGAAAAAATGGTGATGTCTGACAGAAATAGAAAAGTTTGGAAGACTAGTGGGTTTAGTGGGAAATGGCTTCATTTTGGGATATGTTGAGTGTAAGACATCCCTGAGACATCTAGCTTGAGATGTCTAATAGGCAATTGGTCATGTGGTACAGAAGCTCAGAGATGAGGAGTGGATATATAAATCTGAGAAACATCAGCAGAGATGATAATTAAATCCATGGGAGCTAATGAAGTCACCAGATGAATGTGTAGAAATAGAGAACAGGACCCAGGAGAGAGACTTAGTGGACACTCATCGTTAGGGAATATGATACGAATGATAAAGCAGGAAAGGAGGCTGAGAAGAATCAGTCTGAGAGGTAGGAGGAGAACCAGGAGAGAGTGATGACAAGGAGCTTAGAGTCACACTCTGTTCTCTACATGCAGCATCTTAACAATATACATATGGGTAATCTCTAACAAATCATGTTGCCATTCCAAACTGATCCCTTTTATCTTCCTTTTGGACCAAGTGCTTCCACCCATAGTTTATAAAGCAAACTCATTTCAGATAAAGTAAACTCATTTCTTTATCAGCCTGAGCAAAATGTAATTGGGGAATGGTCTTTTTTTTTTAAATGATGTGATACATAAGATAATTGAGAGATGACTGTGAACTTAAAATTGTGAATTCCATCCTAAGGGCAACAATCTAGGAAGCACTACATTTAGGTTGACTGAACTGGAGAGGTAAGCCAAGTAAATAAGCATTTATCAAGTGCTTACTATGTGCTAGTATAATGTTAATTAGAGAGTTAAAGATCTTCCTCACTCATTGAGGGGTCTGACCCCTTAAGGGAAGCTTGATTGGGGTGGGGCACACACTTTTGTTAATTTCTATACCCTGGTTCTCAAGGGTTGTCATGCCCTCTGACTCTGAGAAGTGTATAAATACTCTGAAGTGAAGTGTTACTTTGGGGCTTATTCGTTGGAAGTGTTTGTTTGGCCAGATGAGACTCTGGGCAGCCGCTAAGGAGAGGCCCAGCTTTGAAAACACAGATATTGGTGCTTCTCTCTCTGGTAACTATGTATCTATGGTCAGACAGTTGGATCTGTCTGTTGATCTATGATGTATGTATTGCTAATGGTCAGACAGCTGAAAGCCTTGTCTGTTGATTACTATTTCTTTGTATTTTCTCTGAACTTCAGAGTACTGACTTTTTCCCCTAAGCTAAGTAAATGATACATGTGCTTGATTAAAGTGATTGTTGACCCCTCAAACGATGGTTTCTTTTTAGAAAAGCAGATCTAAAAACTTTTGATAGTAGACCATCCTGGATGTGTCAGGGTGCTTGTTTTTACAGTCAGACACTGGGAGATAAAAATAGAATCAAAAAGACATTCAGCCCCTGCCCTCAAGGAGCTTATATTCTAATAGGGAATAGACAGCAACACAAAAGAAGAAGGTAAAAGGAATTGGAGGAACTGGGAGGCAGATCATCATGCAGGTGCATGGTAGCAAGTTCCACAGAGTCAGAAGCAGAGCTAGAGGAAAAATGAAGAATAGTTGCCCAAGAGGCCATTCCTCAAAATGGAGGCTACAAGAGAAATTCTCCAATGAGAGGAGGAAGCCCCACAAGTGAGAAGACATTGAGGGAACTTCCAGGGTGAAGAGGCATGAAGACATGGTGATGTGGTCTAGAAAGTTAGAAGCAGAATCTGAAGAGGAAAGAAGGATGGTGGGTCTGGGCCCATTTTCAAAAATGGAGGTTTCAGCAGGGCTCATCTAGATGGTACAGTCTATTTTCTGATCATGATTAGGTGAAGGAAATGGCACATGTAGCCATGCCAAGGGAAGACTTTGCAGGGGGAGATCAAAGACACATGATAGCTGTCTTAGGGGGTAGAAGTGGTTGTTTAGTCATTTCAGTCATGTCTAACTCTTCATGACTCCATTTGGGGTTTTCTTGGCAAAGATACTGGAGTGACTTGCCATTTCCTTGTCCAGCTCATCTTACAGATGAGAAAACTGAGGGAAATCAGGTTAAGTGATTTGCCCAGGGTCACACAGCTAGTAAATGTGAGAAACCAGATTTGAATTCAGGAAGATGAGCTTCTCTTGAATCCAGCCAGGTCTGGGCCTGTATTCACTATACCATCTGGCTGCCTCAAGTAAAAGTTACAAAGAGGCAAATTTAGGTTTGACTTCAGGCAAAACTTTCTAAGAAGTATACATGACAAAGGGAATGACCTGCATCAAGAGAAAGTGTGTTTGTTCTCACTAAAGAACCAACAAAAACTGGTTAACTATCTGTAGGATGTATTGCAGAGAGGATTCTTTTTTGTATAAAAGCTAGACTAGCTGGCCCCTAAGGTTCCTTCCAACTCTGAGAGTCTATGATCCTTTTTTCTTAAATACCTATTCTATCTCTAATGTGCTAACCTCCCCTAACATTTATTTGTTCAAAGAAGGAATGAAGTGTTATTAGGCTGCAAACAGGTTTATGCATCAAGAGCTAGAACTTCATGGGACATCATAAGGGTTCTAAAGTTTAGCAGTGATTAATCCAAAGTGGAGAACCTGTGACTGTGAGTCCACATGTAACCCTCTAGGTCCCCAAGTGTGGCCCTTTAACAAAGTCCTCGAGTGCAGCCATTTGATTAGGTCCTCAAGTGTGCGGCCCTACTCAAAGCCCTATGTGGCCTCAAGGCTGCAGGTTTCCCACCCCCGAATTAATACATAACTCATACACAGGATGAGAATTTATAGTCATCAGGGCACAATGTAAAATGCTATTATAAACATCTTGGTATAAAGGAAATCTTCCTGCTATTGACCTGTCTGGGTCTACACTCTGGTAGTGGATCACTGAGTCAGAGGGTTTACTCACTTTTCTCACATAATTCCAAACTGATTTCTAGCTCCACTAAAAATGTACCAATGTGTTTGACTCCCCTTGCCTCCCATGTCATTTATCAGCTTGATGGATGTGGGAAGAAGAAGCCAATGATGACCCTAATGTTTTGAGTCTCAGTAATTAGGAAAAAAGCAATACTGAGGTTAAATGATTTGTCAAGAGTCTCAATGCCAGTAAGTGCAGGGTGTAAAATCTGAATGCAGACCTTTCTGACTGCCAAGTTCAGCCCTCATGTTTCTCGCATAATACAATAATATTCCAATACTCAAGTGATGTCATCATCATGGGAACTTGGGAGGTAGAGACGGGCTGGTCCACAAATCAAGACCTACATCTAGGGAGATACCTGAGGCACCGAGGGTTCAGTGACTTACCCAGGGTCACAAAGCTGCTATATAGCAGAGATGGGATCTGAGTTCAGATCTTCCTGATTCCAGGCACAATACTCTACTGGGTTATATAAAAAGCAAGTCTAAGCCCTCTTCTAAACAACAACCCTTCAAACGTCCCCACAGTACTTCTCCTGATGAGGAGGAGGAGGAACATAGGAATAACAAATTGTGGTAACAAAGTATAATGGAATATTAAGGCATCATAAGAAACAGTTATGAAGAATTTAGAGAATCCTAAGAAGACGTAAATGGACTAATCAGAGGAAAGTATACAGAACCAAGAGAAGAACATGTATGATGATTACAATGATGTAAATTAAGACAACAGTAAAAAAAAAATTTGAATTCCTATTAAAGGCACCGTCTAATTTTATTTGCAGAAGACTGGTCTCTTGGTAGTGAGGTGGAGGACTGTGCATGTGGATTGTTGCATACATTGATGGTTACAACATCATTTTATTTTGCTTAACTGTTTTCTTTGTTATAATACAGGATTCTGTGGCACAGTGAGTTTGGGGGAGGTGACAGTGGTATAAAAAACAAAAAGCACCTATAAACCATTATGATGATGTCTATCCCCACAGCTACTACTCTAGCTCAGGCCCCCATCATGTCACACCTGGACTATTGCATTAGCTGCCTGTCCCAGCTTTTGATTTCTCCCCCTCCAGTAAACTTTTTAGATCACTCCAGATCACATAAAGGACCACTTTCATCCCCTTGGTCAAAACTTTCAATGGTTTCTGTACTGTCTAATAATAAATGATATTTGTATAATGCATTAAAGTCTGCAAAGTGTTTTACATACACTACCTCCTTTGATTCTCATAACAACTTTGTAAGTATTGACTCCAAGTATAATCATCCCCACTTTACAAATGAGAAAACTGAGGACTTGGAGAGTGGCCTCTAATGACTCTCTCAAGGGCACACAGCTAGTAAACATCATATGCAGGATTCAAACTCAAGTCCCAGGACTCTACGTTCTGTACCCTTTCCACTATGACTTTGCTCCATAGTCTCATAGCTGGTGTCATAGACAGGATTTGAAACTAGGTCTTCCGAACTGCAAATCCAGAACTCCATAGGCTATAAGCCTTGCCCATAAATAATTGCTAATAATTGTTATTAATAATCCAAACTTATTATTATTCCTTGCCTATTAGAGAAAAATTGCTTCATTCATTTAACAAATATTAATATGTCCATCTGATGCAACTGTGTTAAATAACAGGGAAATTTTTAAAAGCTAGAGATCATTGATCTCATATACCAGTAGACATAGGCTCCCAAAGTGGATGACAATACCTCCTGGGGGTTTCAGGTATGATCCAAGGGGGCACTAGTAACCTTGTGTGCAACTGAGGAACATTGAATAAAAATAAGGGGGGGGTAGAAGCATAAGAAAAGGAGAGAAGATAATTTTGAAAAACAGCTAGTACATGTTTCCTTGTTGTGTAACAGTGTTAAAGTTGTAATGTTTACATTATTTTCCAAATAAACACCAAAAAAAACGCAAGTTATAGCTGATTAGTGGTCAAGTCTGCCAATGGGTCTGAACAAGGAAGTGTTGTCAGGCAAGCCACATTGTCAGACATTCTGCATTGGCAGAAATATGTGCTTGTAATGACTTGTTTACAATATGATACTATCTGGTTACATGATGCAATATTGCAAAATCAAAATTTCAATGCAGGAAAAAACCCACAAATGTATAATAAATTATTAAGTCTAAGATGTATCTGTTTTTGTTATTTTTTGAAATGATGCAAATTTAAAAAAAAAAACAAAAACCTGTTAAAGGGTTAAATTTCCAGGAAGGGAAGGGAGAACGCTGAGCAATGATTTTTAAAGGGGACAGTAGGCCAAATAAATTTGGGAACCTGTGCAGTAGAAGTATATATGCATGTACACAGATAAATATAATATGCATTGCCTTGGCAATCAGGTGGCCCAGTAGATAGAGAGCCAGGCCTAGAGCCAGGAAGACCTGAGTTCAAACCCAGCCTCAGATACCAATTCTGAACAAGTCACTTAATCTTTCTTTGTCACAGTTTCCCCGTATGTAAAATGGGGGTAATAGTAGCACCTATCTCCCAGGATTGTTTTAAGGATCATATGAGATTATAGTTGTAAAGCACTTAGCACAGTACTTGGCAGATAGTAAACACTACATAAATTTAACCATTAATATTATTTTAATTCAATGTCAGTGTCTTTCCAGCCTTATTTTGTCCTAATCCCCTACATAAACCCAAGACCTAGGTTGAATTTTGTTCCCCCAACACATCTTGTGTTTTATCATCTTTGTCTTCCCTTTGCCTGGAGTATGGTTCTGCCAGCCTCACCCTGGCTCCCCATACTAGCTTTTCCATGTACAAACATCTTATCCATTCACTAATTATATCACAGAATCTTAGAATTGGAAGTGACCTGACAGTTATCTAGTCCAACCCCATCCAAAGCATGAATCCTGTCTGCAACATTCCCAACCAGAGGCCATCTAGCCTGTTTCAATACCACCAGTGATAGCTCCTGAGACAGATCATTCAATCACAGCTCAGATTAGAAGTAAGGTTTTCCTGACATCACACCTAAAATTTGCCTCTTTGTAACTTCTACTCACTACTCCTGATTCTACTCTCTAAGATTACTCACAAAAAACCTAATTCCTCTCCTACAGAACAGCCCCAAAATATCCAAAACTTGCTCATTTCCCCTTTTGTCATCTCTTCTTCAGCCTAAACATCCCCAGTTCTTCCAACCAACTCTCACATGCCATGGTTTGGCTTCCCCTTGCTAACCTGGTCCACTCTCTCCCAGCATATATTCCAGCTTCTCAATGCTCCTTCTAAAATCTGATACTTAGAATTAGGCATAATACTCTCGATGTAAGCAGAATATGATACAATGACAAGCTCTCTTGCTCTGCACTCTATTGCAATGTGGTATCACGTTAGTTCCTTCAAATGCTGCATCAGATCACTGATTCATGTTGAGGTAACAGAACAATAAATCTCATGGGTCTTCTTTACATGAACCACTTTCTGGCTACATCTTTCTTCCATCTTCTACTTGATCTGTGATACAGGACTTTTATCTCTTTTTTTTAAAATCTCACTTCTAATGCTGAGTGAAATGAACAGAACCAGGAGAACATTGTACCCAGTAACAGCCACTATGTATGAGGACTGTTTCTGATAGACTTAGCCCTTCTCAGTAATGCAAGGACCTAAAACATTCCCAAAGGGCTCTTGAGGCAAAATGTCATCTACATCCTGAGAAAGAACTATGGGATCAGAATGCAGAATGAAGCCAACTATTTTCTCTTGTGTTATGCTTTGTTTTGGTGTGGCTTTTCTGATAGTTTCTCCCACTCATTTTAATTCTTCTATGCAACAGGACTAATGTGAAAGTGTGTTTAATAAGAATGTATGTGGAGAACCCATATAAGATTACAATCCATCTCATGTAGGAATGGGAGAGGGAGAGGGAAAAATTTAAGACATATGGAAGTAATTGTTCAAAACTAAAAAAAAATGAATTACATTTTTTTAAAAAAAAATTAAAATCTTACTTCTATTCAATTTACCCTTGTTAGCTACAGCTCCACCATTTCAGACAAACTTTTTGGATCTAGATTTGGCCATCCAACATACATTAGTTACCCCTCCCAATCTCATGTCATCTGCAAACTTAATAAACATTCCATCTAGGTCTTCTTTTATGGTCCAATAAAAATGTTGAACAGACTAAATCCAAAAGAGACTTCTAGGATACTACACTAGAGATGTCTCTCCAGTCTGATTTCAAACCACTGGACCATACTCTTCAGCTTTGGACAAAGATCCCATCCCAAAGCCACCTAACTCCATCATCTAGTTCTCCTCACCTCCTCTCTCTGGAGGAAGCAGTGTGGCACAACAGAAAGTGTGTACTGGACTTAGAGTTGAACTTCTGGATCCAAATCCTGATCCTGGCACTTACTACCTGGTATGACCATGGGCAAGTCATTTAACTTAGCTGAGTCCTTATCTGTACATATACATCAATTACTCTACTTTCATTCCCTACCTCAGGGTTCTAGGGGTGCCTCTGGAGATTTGGATATGTCTTTCTCTAGTGTCATCAGTTCATGCCTTCATTCTATTGTGGTCCTTTCCACTGCAGATAGAAACCATGCATTTTTGTATTCCCCAAAGCACTTAGCACATAGTGGGTGCTCAATAAATATTTGCTGAATGAATGAATTATGCCAATGACTAAATTAATCCTTATCTAAATAGAAACTGGAGCCCTGGAGACCTACAGTGCCTAGGATAGTGCTACTAGAAACAAGTACCCACTATAGACAGTGACCCCAAGATCTGGAGTCAGTGCTGACCTGTCAGACCTACTATGATTTAATTTCATGGGGCCAGGAAGAATTCTTCTCCCCCTGTTCAAAAAGGAGGTGGAGGGGGAAGGAAGGATAGAATAGAATTTGGAACTCAAAACTTTTTTAAAATGTCAAAAAATTGTTTTAACATGTAATTGGGGGGAAAATAAAGTATATATATTTAAAATGGTCCCAGGAGCAGTAACATTAAGCCTTGTTAGTCATGAATTTCTTAGCGTGAGTTACTCTATCAGATTCTTTTTCTGAAAGCAGGTTTTGAAGGGTAGTAGAGGAAGAAAGTAAAGCAGTTGGTGATGCAGTGGATAGAGCGCTAGACCTAGAAACAAGAAGGTCTGAGTTCAAATTTGGCCTCAGACACTTATTAGCTGTGTGACCCTGAGCAAGTCAAAAAACCCTGTTTCCTTCTGTTTCCTCACCTGTAATATGTGCTGCAGAAGGAAATTGCAAACCACTCTAGTATCTTTGCCAAGAAAACCCTAAATGGGGTGATGAAGAATTAGATAAAACTGATCAAGGACAACAAAGAAAGCAGGAGGTCACTTGACAGTTGTGTCATGGGGAGATAGAGAACAAAGACATTAAAAAGCAAGAAAGGGAAGACTGAAGAAAACCTTTTTCTTTAAAAAAAAAGGAAACTCAGGGCCACCTAAAGCCAATTTTGCCTACTTCACAATTCTGTTCAGAGCTTTGGATAAAGGATATGCTCTGTATCAGAAAGCCCAGCGTTAGGCTTTGCCCCACTTTTGAGATGAGAAGCATGTTCTTTAAGAAATGGACTAAGCCTCCATTTCCAGAGTGTGTGGCCAGGATTACACTCACCTGCTCTCTCAGTAACCCCAACCGCAGCACGAGCAGCCATCCCAGGTGAAATTTTAAACTCACAAGGGACCCTACACTCTATTTTCAATTACTGACAGAAATAGAATCCCTTCTATTTATAAGAAGTCTTCTACATAGACTAAACTTTGGTGTATTTCATAAAATTGTAAGCAAATTGTAAGCTGTTAATTCCCACCAGTCATCAAATTTTTCAATTTTCATCTGTTTCCAATGAAACAAATCTAGAAGGGAAAACTATTGTCAAAAAGCCTGGGTTAAAATCTCGGCTCTACCTATGTGACCTCACTTCCTATCTTATATCTGGCACTCCTTTTAGCTCTAAATCATGTGAATCTACGACCCTATGCATATTTTTAAAACAGGAAAATGCAAAATTAAATTTGTAAAGCAGTTTGTGCAGTGAAGAGTGGGCCCCTCACACTGGTAACTTTCCAAAATCACTGAGCAATGTATAGGGAAAAATGAATTGGCATCTACATCTGATGGCTCTGCCTCCCATGCTTCTGAGTAGATCTGCACTGATCGGACTCAATGGTGCTTTCAGGATAACCAATGAGCATCGGGGGACTTGCCCATGTTAACACTGTACCAGGAAAGAGGGCAGAATCAAAGGTTCAATACTTGAAAGTTTTGCTAGAAGGATCAGTAGAAATCAATAGGAAAATCAGGGGAACTGTCAGTGGAGGGACTGATAGATGACACTGTCATACTAACAATGAACTATTCTGCTTACTGCCCCAAAGGTTCAATGGTCATTTTTCTCTGACTACTGACCCCACCCCTTCTGTGGTTATAAAGAGCCCTCTAATCAGGTCAGGCACTTCAGGTACATCAGGTCCCATTTATATTGTCTTTCAAAGCTTACAAATCATTTTACCCTCATCTTCTTTGATTTTCACACTAACCCTACGAGACAGGCAATACAGATATTTGTTGTTGTTCAGTGATTTCAATCGTATCTGATTCTTCATGACCCCATGTGGGGTTTTCTTGGCAAAGATACTGGAGCAGTTTGCCATTTCCTTCTCCAGCTCATTTTACACATAAGGAAACTGAAGCAAACAGGGTTAAGTGACTTGCCCAGGATCACATAACCTGTTCAAGTATCTAAGGTAGGATTTGAACTCAAGTCTTCCTGACTCCAGGTGAGATGCTCTATGTACTATAGTGCCACCTAGCCACCCAATACAAGTGTTATCACCCTTTTATAGATGTAGGAACTGAAACTCTGATGCTAAATGATTCAACTAATAGCTCACAGAGAGTGAAGGGAAGAGTCAGGGCTTACACCCAAATCCATTATTCTTTCACAGTTTCCCCAAAACCATCCTCTATTATGGGATTGCTGATGAAGTGGAAAACATGAAGTTTCCTGCCCAATCGCACTCTCCAATGCCAAAATGTTAGAAAGGAGACTGTGAATACTAGCTCTAAAGGGATCACCTCTTGGGGTGGGGTTGGGGTGAAGACTTGTGATTTCAGTGGTACTGGGAACTCCCAGTGAAGCAAGCCCCAATGCAGATCTTTACTCTGCAATTTATATTTTAGAGAATTCCCTGGGAAAACAGAATAATAAAATGATTTCCCCAAGTTCATATAGTCAGTATCTAACAAACACAAGATTTGAACCCAGTGGCTGCCTTGCCCTGCACTATACCATCGCATCTGTCTGGTGTCTCTCAACAATTTAACTCTCACCATTGGGCCAGTGGGGACAGTTAGGTGGCACAGTAGATAGAGTACTGGGCATGGAGTCAGGAAGACCTGAGTTCAAATACAACCTCAGACACTTTAGTACCTGTGTGACCCTGGACAAGTCACTTAACATCGTTCGCCTCAGTTTCCTCATCTGTAAGATGAGCTGGAGAAGGAAATGGCAAACCGCTCCAGTGTCTTTGCCAAGAAAACCCCAAACAGAGTCGTGGAGAGTCAGACATGGCTGAAATGAGTAAACAACAATACTTGGCCAATGAAGCATTCATCTTATTAGCTAACTAGACAATCTAGCTAAATAAATAACGCAAATCCTTTCTTCTGAACCTATCACTTCTTCCTTTGGTTTTTTACTTTTTAAGTATATGTATGTAAAATCTCATGAATAAATATTAATGGTCAATTAAAACCCTACTTTTAGTGGTACACCTTTAAAAATTGCATCTAATTACTAATTTACAATTTTGCTACTGTGTTATTCTTACAAGATACTCTTCCATGGTACAGCATCAGATTGGCATATATAAATAAATCAATGTTTACACAGATTTGAATTTCATTACTGTGGAGAATGAAGTCATGGGATTACTTCAGGAGAGATCCACTGGGTAACTTGCACAACCCCCTCTTCTTAGTATTAAATTGGCTCTAATTAAGCACTCCAGGAAGCTTGCTAGAGTGCCTAATCTCAAAATTTTGCAACCAGTCCTGAAGATAACTTTAGCTGCATCTAAGTGGTCAGGCTAAACCTAAAAAAGACCCTTCTAAGCATCTCCCAATGGCTTCCCAGACCTGACAAGACCCAGCTTCCTGCAAAGTACTCTGCTGTTTTCAAGGTCAACGTGGGCCTCTGTGACACTGAGACCGTGGAAGCTGCACATCCGCCAGCTGCTGAGAGAGGCCATGAACAGCTCCAGGTGAGCTTCCTTGCTTTAATTATGTATCGTTGTTTCAATAAACCTTAGAATTGGAAAAAGCAAAGCCTTCCCTCCCACTTATTTCAGCATTACACACACACACACACACACACACACACACACACACACACACATTAGCACAACAATTTTAATTACTGGACAACTGAATCCAAATTATTTATGTTTCTTCATGGTTATTATTCACCATTCTACTAACCATCAAATAAATCCAAATGTTCAGATAAATTATAAATTATTAACTTTGCAACTATGAATTCGTGTTATATTTCTTGAGCAAAGAATGCTTGGTCCATATTGAAGAGTTGCCTGATGATGAACCATTAACACCACATAGTCAAACCTCAGTTCTGGTCCCGCATGTGACATGCCATGTGACTCTGCACAAGTCACAGAGTCCTTAGCATCCTAGGCACCTCTTTCAGACAACAAATTGTGTTATAGTTACAAAGGTAAATGGGAGTTTCCACAGCTGAAGGAGCTCTGTACACAAAAGAAACCAGAGTTTCAAAAAAAACAAAAATTCTCACAAAATGCAAGTTGACTCTCAGGGACTTCTCACAGATTCTTTCTTCATGGATAAACTCTAACTGACTCAATCCCAGTCTCCTACAGGAATTAACAACCTCTATAAATAATCACATAAAAATATTCCAAATCACTATTTTTTTCTTTTTTCGTGAGGCAATTGCAGTTAAGAGACTTGCCCAGGATCACACAGCTAGTGCAAGTCAAATGTCCGAGGCTGGATTTTTGAACTCAGGTCCTCCTGACTCCAGAGCCGGCACTCTATCGATTTAACTTATCCAGTTAACTGCCCCTCTAAATCACTATTAGAGAAATGTAAATTAAAACAACTCTGAGATATTACCTCATACCAATCAGATTCACTAACATGACGGAAAAGGAAAATGACAAATGCTGTAAGAGATATGGGAAAATAAGGACACTAATGCATTGTTGGTGGAGTTGCGAACTGGTTCAGTCATTCTGGAGATCAGTTTGGAACTGTGCCCAAAGGGCTATAAAACAATGACCCAGCAATACTACTACCAAGTTGGTATCCCAAAGAGATCAAAGAAAAGGGAAAAGGACCTATTTGTATAAAAGTATTTGTAGTTGCTCTTTGTGGTGGCAAAGAATTGTTTCCCCAAGTCATTGAACACTGTTTGCCTCAGTTTCCTCATCTGTAAAATGAACTGGAGAAGGAAATGCCAAACCACTCTAGCATCTTTATCAAGAAAACCTCAAATGGGGTAAGGAAGAGTTGGACAGGACAGAAAAACAACTGAACAGCTAATAAAGGATGAGTAGGGTTACAACAGGTGGAAAGGAGGGTTGTGGGTATTGAAGGTAGTCGGAACAGTCTGAATGACTGAAATTGTTATGTGATTTAAAGAATTAGCAGAGTTTCAAGGAATGATGACTCTATGATAGCTTAGGTGAAATAAACTCTTTTAACTTTTCCTAGCTCATTTTCTTATTAATTTTCATCCTGGGTTATAAGACAATGGAGAGCTATATTTTCATATTCATAAATTAAAAGAAATGTATAATCACTCATATTAATTATGTCTCCAACCAAAATAAACTGTAAAAGTGTCTTTTCTCATAAACTTTCTCTTTCTCAAATCATCTAGTCTCATAGACTTAATAAACACCAATGTTACTAGATATCGCTTATTAACAGTGTAACAAGCAATATAAAGACATTAAACTAATTCAGGAATATATCCCAGTGAGAGAAAGGACGATCAGAATCACCTCTAACAATCAACTTCAACTACTGACTTCTCAATTTTGGAAAATCTTATAAGTCTCTCAAGATGGCAGTCAGAGTCTATCAAAAATATTTTTATACTTTCTTCACAAGGTGAGTTAAATTCAGCTCTCCCAGGAAATAATTTATCTTAGTCCTTTTTCTGTCTCTCACACAGTATTTCTCAGGGGGAAAAAAGTTATCTTAGTCCTTTATCTCTGTGTGCCATCTCTCTCCAGTCATGACAGGTAACATTCTCTCCAGTTAAACTGCCAAGATTCTATTGTCTCTTATAGATACAATCATTTCCCTGGTATCTGTAGGGAGGTATGTGGAACTTGTAGTCTCAAGCACAATCCTTGATTTGGAAATGAATAATTACAAAGTTCATTATTGAAACTCATTCTTGCTACATGACTAGGGAGTGGATGCTTTCTATGACAGGAGTGGATGCTACATGCCAGGAGGGATGCTTTCTATGGGATCAAATGAGATGAGGGTCCTTCTCCATGCATTTGGTACACTTCTGCTATGCAGTAGCCCCCCCTACTATGTTTGCTTAGAAAAAGGAATATTAGCAAATTTAAAATTTTATAAACACAGTGAATAGAGTGCAAGGTCTGGAGTTCAAATACAACCCCAGATACTTACCAGCTGTCTGACCCTGAGCAAGTCACTTGACTCTGTTTGCCTCAGTTTCCTTATCTATAAAATGAGCTGGAGAAGGAAATGGCACACCATTCCAGTATCATTGCCAAGAAAACCCCAAATGGGGTCATGAAGAGTAAGATATCATTGAAACAACTGAATATCAACAACAAATGATATGGAGAGGATCCTCCTTTTCTTCCATAAATTTTTTTTATTCATTCTTCAGTAACCTTCAGCATCCATTATTTATGTACTAGATCCTCAGAGCTTTTGAGTTTCCACTAAGAACCATAAATTCAGTGAAATGGGATAGCTAGATAAAGACCATAATTAATGAGTGATATCAATCAACAAGCATTTATTAATTGCCTACTATGTGTCAGGTGCCATGTTAGGTACCTGTCATGCCTGGTGAATGGACAAATGCTCTGGGCTCTGCTAAAAGGCAAGCCCATCTTTACAGCAGCCCTGCCTTGCCTTCAGACATTAATCAGTGTGCCTGTATGGGTTAATTTCCCGTTCCATAAGAGCCACAGGACTTGGTGGCACCACAAAAGTGGACACTCAGCAGACCAGGCATATACCCAACAATGTTTCCTATGCAGCATCAGAGATAAGCAAAGGAGTTAGTGGACAATGTTACATATCAAGTGGCAAACTTCGAACAAATGTGCACAATGCCTAGAAAGCAGTAGGTGCGTCACAAATATCTAGTTGACTAATTCTCTAACTGTTAACTATGAATTCAATATAATATTAGCTGGGCAAACACTGACATTTGAAGATTTTTATATTCTGTTGGGGACAGCTAGGTGGCTCTGTTGATAGAGCACTGGCCTGGAGTCAGGAAGATTCAAGTTCAAATCCAACCTCAGACACATACTAACAATGTAATCCTGGGCCGGTCATTTAACTCATATTTGCCACACAATGGAGAAAGAAATGGCCAAAACACACCAGCATCTTGCCAAGAAAATCCCATGAACAAAGTCACGAAGAGTCAAACATGACTGAAAGGCAACAATATTTAGGCCATATACCCAAATAAATAGATTAAAATAACAATTAAATGATTTAGAGAAGAAGGAGAAAAGAAAATCAGTATTTTCTGCATAGGTGAAATCATGGTTTCTCCAAAGGAAACACCAGTCCCAAGAATCCACAAATCTAAAATTGCTATAATAATGTTCTACCAATAATTTTATATTGTCACAAAATCAGGAGAGAACAAGTCTTGGTAGTAATAACAAAATGTCAGTAATAAAACATTATTAGAAAGTACAGGAAAGTCATCTGTTTCCATGCTGAATTGGGTTTCATTTTCCGACGGATGATTTGATAAAAATGCATGTGTCCCTTTCTATTTATTTTAAAGAGTGATAAAAGACACCAAAGGAAAATGCCTCTAGGCCTGAGCACAATGTTTCAGAAATAAAAATTTACTGGTAAAGGATAGATGCTGCCTTAGCTTATCCAAGGAGCTCCTCTTGTGGTTTTTGAAATGGCATTTTGTAGAGGGAAGCTTTATGCTGAAAACTAAACATCAAAAAAAAAAAAATTGAGGAGCTAGGGAACCAGATATGGCCCAATATTTCAAAGCCAGAGATTCCGCTTCTCAGACCTAAAGGCAGGAAAGCCAAAGACAGCTAAAGCTCTATGATAGGTGAAATTTATCTTTATCCTCATCCCTACTGTATTCACACTACAGGATTCACTTGCTGCCCTCTACCAGTAAGTTATTTGCATGAGACAGGATGACTGTCCGGGAATGAATTTTAGATTTAGAAGATATAGGATCAGAACCTTACACTGACATTTGCCAACTATGAGATTTGAGGCAAATTACTTGACTTCTCTGATCCTTTTTCCTACTTGTGAAATGACGACAATGTTAGTTATCATTTCTCCTTCACATGGCCATTGTGAGAAAGGTACTTTATAAATAATAGATCCAAAGGAATGAATCTCTAACAGTGAAATGAAAGCATAATGTGAGAGATCATGGGAGAGATAGTGAAAGATAGTGGGGCAAATCTTCCTCCTGTGTCTGCCCTGAACTATAAAAGAGAAAATCCTGCTGAACCAGATTTAACTGTGCATAGCAACAGGGTACAAAGTTCTCATTGCAAATAAACTAGTTAGAAAATAGAAAGTTGAATTCAATTAAATAAATCATTGCTTTGTTAGTAGGTAATTGGTTTCTTACTAATTATTTGAAGGAATTCAGATTGTGATAGGATTTTGGCCTTGGTGGGTTTTTTCCAAACTAATAATAAAAGCTAGCCTGTAATAGCATTTTAAGGTCCACAAAGCACTTTTCATGTTATCTCATTTGATCCTTATAACAAACCTTTGGGGCAGGTACTGTTTAGAGATGAGGAAAGTGAGGCTTGGCAAGGATAAATGACTTGCTGAGGATCTCAGAATGAGCAAATGTCTGAGACAGGATTCAAATTCAGGCCTTCCTCCTATCAAGCCCAGCAATCAATCCACTATGGCCCTAACTGTCTCTTCTGCACACTTAGTTCTGGATATGAGTTAGCAGACACCACATGAAGTATCATAAATTCAAATCATTGAACCAATCCCAGTTCCAACACTTCTTAGCTATGGGACTATAGACAGGTCACACTTGCTGAACCTAGGTGTCCTCCACTATAAAATGGAAATGATGCTTGCAACCCAATCCTATTCACTTCTGAGAGTTTTGTGTGAGGCCACATGCTACAAAGAAAAGACAAAAAAAAATGTCTTGCCCCCAAGGAGCTTATATTCTCTCCATGGTGTTTTGAAGGAAGCTCTTTATAAACTTTAAACCATCATAAAAGTGTGAATATTATCATTTGTTTTCAGTAATAGCATTAGACATAATCTATAGAATGAAGGGGGAAGCCTAGGTGACTCAGTGGACAAAGTACTAAACCTGAAGTCAGGAAGACTCATCTTCATGAGTTCAAATCTGACCTTTAGATACTTGCTAGTTGTGTGACCCTGGGCAAGTCACTTAACCTTGTTTGCCTCAGTTTCCTCATCTATAAAATGGAGAAGGAAATGGAAAACTACTGCAATATGTTTGCCAAGAAAACCCCAAATGGGGTCATGAGGAGCAAGGCATAACTGAATAACATATAATGAAAGAAGGAAAGGAAACAAGCTTTGAACACTTGGCACTGTGCTTTGCACTTTACAAATATTATCTCATTTGGTCCTCACAACAACCCGGAGGGGATATATTGATAATGCCTTTTTGTTTTAGTATAATCAAGTGCCTCTGATTGAATAATGTGATTAAAGATCTTCCCCACCCATTAATGGGCCTGGGAAGATTTGTAGGAAGGCCCACACCTTTTTTTAATGAGGCACTGGTTCTCAAGGGTTATGATGCCCTCTGACTTTGAGAGCGTATAAATACTCTGAAAAATAATTACTTTTAAAAGGTTTTACTTTGGGGTTTAATTTTGGAAGAAGGTTTGTGTACCAAGTGAGACTGAGAAGCCGCTAAGCAGCCCCACAACTTTGAAAACCCAGGTATTGGTGCTTCTCTTTCTGGTTAACTATGTATGTATGTAATGGTCAGACAGCTGGATCTGTCTGTTGATCTACAATGTATGTATTGCTTATGTCAGACAGTTGGAAGCCATATATGTTGATTTTGATTTCTCTGTATTTTCTCTGAAGTTCAGGGTACTGACTTTTTCCCCTGAACTAAGTGAACGATACATGTGATTGATCAAAGTGATTACTGACTTCTTAAAAGTTGCCTTTCCTTTTAGAAAAGCAGATGTAAGAACCTGTGATCGCAGGCCCTCCTGTGTATGTCAGGGTCCTTGCTTTTACAAGAAGTAGGTTGCTATTATCTTCATTTCTCAGATAAGCTAACTCAGGCAGGCTTCAATGACTCACTCAGGATCACACAGTTGAGGGCAGATCTCAACTTCGTATCTTCCTCGTTCCAAACCCAGAGCTCTAGGCACCACATCACCTAGCTGTATTTGTTCAACTTATTTCTTGGTTAGTTGTAACCATACCAGTGGATCAGAGAGACATGAAAAGGAAGTGGGAAAGTATTAAAAATCATTCCAGTATTGTAAGCCTTCATGATGACAGATTAATTCATTAGTCAGTCAATAAGCATTTATTAAGTGTTTACTATGTGCCAGGCTCTCTACTAAGTCCTATGGATAACACACATCCCCCCTTCCCATAAAATGCTGCTCAATGAGATAGTGAGTTCCCAGCCATGGGAATTAATGGAGTAGAAAGCTGAACTGCCACCTGTCAGGAATAGTCAGTATAACAGTCCTGCATAACAGAGTCCATTAGAAAAGTCTTAAGGTCTCTTATAATTCCAAGTTTCAAAGAACCTTGGAGTATTTTCAAAATAGAATCTTTCAGAGGTGAAAACTCAACCCAGAAAAATGAAGCCTTTCTCTCTAATGAGACTGTAGAGCAGGACCCCCATCTGACACTTTTTTTGTAATCCCCACAGACTGGACAGAGAGGAAGGATTCAAAACATAGATTATTGAGTCTGATGCTGACGAGTGGTTCTCTCTTTTCATTGAAGCAATAAAAAGTGACTCCATCGGTTTAAGCATAAGCAAGTAACTGAAATGTCCATTGAGAAGATGCTGAGATATACAATCATTAAAAACTTTTTCCTTTATTTTCTGCAGGATGAATTTATAGAGAGGCAGCTAGATGTACAGTGCATAGGACTCTGGACCTTAGAGTCAGGAAGACCTGAATTCAAGATACTTACTAGTTTTGTGACAAGTCACTTTGCCTCAGTTTTCTCATCTGTAAAATTGAGATGATAGTAGTACCTGCCAAAGTTGTTGTGAGAATCAAATAGGAGAATTGGTCAATGCAGTTAGCTTTTTGTAGGACTTTGGTTAAGAAAGGGAAGAGAACTCAAGAGGACAATCACTTAAGCAGACAGCAGGGGCTCCAGACACAGTCTAATATTTTATCTCAACTCCTCTACTCTTGGTCCACTTTCCCGTTGGTAAAATAATACACCACTTGACTGCAAAAAGATCTCAGATCCTCAGGGGGAAGAAGTGAAATATCATGACATCTCTGCAAAATAAACATTAGAATCTCTGCCTTGGCTATAACTCATCTGTTGTCAAATTTACTTTTAAAAGCAGTGGAAATAATAATTCCTTAAACATCAAATGATTTGAACAATTCCCTGATGGAGGTATCTGCATCCTTCGTTTGCCTTTGTTCATCTAACAAATGACATGAGGATGTGATGTTCTGAAAAGATGAAATGGTGAATGAGTGTGTGTGTGTGTATTTCTCTCTAAAGGAAGAACACCTGTTTTCCCAAGATATGTGAGACATGCACAGATCTTAATATGCTTCTGCCTGGGATTTGTAGGTAATCAAATATGCCCATTTTTAAAACTTCTCATACCCCAAACACCTGAATCATAGTAAATTAGAGGAAGAAAATGGTAATTGTGAGTTGGGGAGTAAAGCAACATCTTGCATTAAGAAATCATTGGAAATTCTGTTATCCATTTTTCTTATTCTAACCTGAAACTTTGAGGATTCATTTAACAATAATTAATCAGAATAAAAACTAAGGTATTTTTGCCAGGATATGGCCAGGTTATGTCCCTAAGGGATAAGTCTTTTGAGGTCATTCTTTAAATCTGCCACATCAATCAATCAATTAATCAGTAAACAATTTATTAAGCCCTATCATTCATATATATATCACACTGTGCTAAGCACTGGAGATATAAATACAATAAATGAAACACTCCCTACTTGCTTTTATTCTAACATCTATCATAGTGACCTGAGCAAAATAAATGCTCAATAAATGTTTATTGTAAGGGATGATCATTAGAACCTGAACCATCTTAATTCTCCTTACTAAAGGATACCCCAGATATGTATGATTAGCTTCTATTTCATATGTTCCATTTGGATACCTCATACTTGGGAATAGAACCACAACATCCATAGGATATTGAATAATCCATTTCAGGATGGTCAATCAGTCTGACTACTGTGGTGCTAAACTCATTTTAATCAACCCCAACCTGCCTACCATATTCTTATCCTTGTAACTGTATTTCACCTCTAAACCACAAAGCCCTACCCCTTTCACACATCAGACCAGAATCTTTCTAAATTAGGAGCAGACACCTCATCACTAAAGCTCACAGAGTTACAGACACCCAAGCATTCACAGATTCTACAAAGCTTCTAGATAATAAAATAGGTTAAACTGCCTTTCTCAGCCCTTGGATCTTCTGGAAAATAAACATGCTATTTAGGACAATGCAAACACTGAACAAATGCTCTGGAAATGCGTTTAATTTCTAATCTACTTTAACATTACTGTGGTGCAGAGTTGATTAAAATAAATATTTTAATAAAGCCTGATTTGCAAAAAGCTTTATGGAACACTAAGGGCCTATCAGTGATACATGAGTGCCCTCTGCTGCTTCCTAGTTTTTCAAACTCAGATTTTCAGTACAATATCTGCTTAAGGATGCTGTAGGGGAAAAGGAGCATTATTAAACATTTAAGGAAAAATAAAAATGCTACGATATTGCTCATTACCAAAAAGAGTTATTGCAACAAATATAGAATTTAATGTGTAGGCCATCATAAAGATGCATGGCTTCATTGTATTCACCATTTCTTTTTCAAGAAGTATGCTTATACCAAGAGATAGAAATCTTAGATTATGAACGATGGTTGCCTTAATCTTTCAATGTTGTTATCCTTTATATAAGAGTCTTTTTTAGGGTATGCAGCCCCACAATATTCCTGAGTGAAGTCAAATTGATTAAAATATAATTGGGAAATATTTAACAAAATAAACAAAAACATAATAAAACATAATGTTAATACATGGTTTTCTAAGTCAATATGTGACCCATACGGATACTTGTGTGCAGTTTAGTGGCCTCCATTTCTACTTGAAATTGCTTTCCAGTTTTGTGGTCATTGTGCAAATTCTCCTGGTTCTGTTGATTTCACTGAATTTCATCAGTTCATGTTTTCACAATATTCTCTTAATTCTTCATATTCATTATTTCTCATTGCACAATAATATACAGTTATATGCATATGACAAATTTGGCTCAGCCGAGTCCAGTAGGGACACAGTGCCCAAAGAGAGCAGGATGAGTACTCCATAAAAAGGGAGAGGCCCTGCAGGAATAGGAATTGTGAGTTGCCTTTGCCATACATGTGTTCTACATGTTTGCCTCACTAGCACTGTCTCTGTTTAAGCCCACTCTTCCCATGGACACAATGGGCACTTGTGAGAGAATGTTCCCTAGCCTTTTTATAGCTACTATCATTCCTATACCATTTTAGTAAATACCTTTGCTAAAAGCTAAGTTTGCCTACTGGCTGATTGTTAATGGTAAACATACTGGTGGGGTTCATGAGCTGTAATTCCAGGAGAAAACCCCAAGATTGCAGCCACCTCTGGGCACCCAACCTGTGAGTGTGAATGCAATTTAGGGGAGCCCCCCAAAGAGAGCGTTACATTTCAATTAACTTTTTTAGTTGACTCTCTGGAGTATTCTAAGAAAGCCATTCTGTCATCTGCAAATACAGATGATTCTGTCTTCTCTTTGTCTGTGCCTATTCTATTTCTATAGCTAGCACATAAAAACTACATTTTAAAAAATAACATCTATCTATGACTTTATCGCTGATCTTATTTGGAAAGGCTTTGGTCCTCAAATGTGGCCCTTTGATTGAATTCAAAGAAACAAATTTGTTCTGTGAAGTTTGGATTCAGTCAATGGGCTGCACTTGAGGACCTAAAAGGTCACACGTGGCCTTGAGGCCACAGATTCCCCACCCCTGGCTTACGTTTATCCATTACAAGTAATTTTAGCCTGTGGTTTTAAATAGAAACTATCGTATTTTTTAAAAGGCCATCTATTCATGTTTTTAGTTCAAAGTTTTGCATTTATTGACACAATCATTAGTTTTTATTGTTTTTATTATCAATATGGACAATTGCATTTACAGTCTTCTTAAACTATAAGTTGAGCCACCCCTGCATTTCTGTTATAAACTTAACATGGTCAATTAATTAATCAATCAATCCACAAACATTTATTAAGCACTTACAATATGATGGGTACTATACTAGGCACTGGAAATAGAAAAATAAAAATGAAATAGCCCATGCATGCCTTCAAGGATTTCATGCTTTCATAGAGAGACAATATGGTCATAATAAAATCTATTGAATATATTGCCATTGCCTCTTGACTAATAATTTGTTCGCTATCTCTGCATCACCTTTTGTAAAAATCTGTTTTGATGAGTGAAATTGTATAGATTAAAATTCTATGTTATTCAATTATATGGTTCCTAAGATTGGTAAAAAGAACGTACAATGATGATTATATCTGTTTTCCAACTCCCAACCCCTCCTTTAAGCTTGTCAAGAGGTAAGGCACAGTGTCTGGCACACGGTAGGTGCTGAATAATGTTTATTGATTTCGGATGTTTCTTATTGCTCTTCCATCAAAGGGACACATCTTTTTGGCCTTGAAATACTAAAATATTCTCCAGAGAGAATTTATGTACATATTTGCCAGCTGTGTAGATTTCGATTTTATTAATTATAGATATAATTTACTCCTCATTTCACATAGCATTTATTTCCACAAGTACCTTGGAGTTTCATAATTGAAGTACTTTGTCTGGTGGTGCCTTGGTGTTCATCCAGCCAAAGTAGTAAATAAAAGAAAACCGTATTTCTGTCTTTTTATGTTTTTTATTCCTCTCACATTTTGTGCCTGCAAAAAACGTCACTGCAAAATGCTAAACTTTATTCTATGTAGTAAAACATTGGATGAACAGGATTGGTTAGATAAGAGATTTAATATATTCTTAAAAGTTACATAATTAATGGATTATTTAATGACAAATTCTTGGGATCAGTTCCTTTTTGTGAAGCAACAGATAGCACTGTTCATAAATATGGGGATTTTCAAACTACAGTAAAAATACAAAATGCTACACCAAATATTATCCAAGGTATCCACTGGAGATGGGAACCACAAGAAAGAACAGTAAGTCAATATACATTTATTAAGTACCTACTATGTGCCAGGCATTGTGTTAAGCATTAGGAACACAAAGAAAGGTGAAAGACAGTGCCTACTACCCTCAAGGACCTCATAATCTAATCCAGGATAAATTAGAAGTAATCAACAGAGGAAAGGCAGAGAGATTAAGAAGAGCAACTCATTAAAAGGAGAGGAAATACAGATTATTCTAGTAATTAGAAAACCTAAATGCAACAGAAAGAGTTCTAAGATCATAGATTTAAAGTTGGAAGAGACTTCAAAGTCATATAATTCACCTCCTTGATTTTATAAATGAGGAAATGGAGACTTGGAAAGGTCAAGGAACTTGGGCAAGTTCACATCTGTAGTAAGCGGAGGAAAGATTCAGACTCAGGTACTTTGATTCCAAATCCAACACCCATACCATGATGCCTTTCATTAGTAAACTAGATATTGGAAAATGAATTCTGACCCTGTCTCCGGTTACTACCTATTTTATGACTGTTGACAAGTCACTTGATTTCAAATAAAATGAAGGGATGAGGACTTCTGGTTAAGATAACAGTGTGAAAGTCACAAGGAAACCAAACAATTCCACATGTACACTAACTTGAAGAGCTATATAAATGCTAGGTATTATTATTGCTAAAAAACAATCTTTAGAGAAATAAAAACCTAATTATTGAGAGCTATTCAAGGGCAGACTGTGTCCATATAATAAAAAAAGACAATGCTACCTGAATACTTATTCAGTATCATACCAACAGACTACTAAGAAGTTACTTCATAGAACTAGAATATATAATAACAAAATTCATCTAGAGAAACGAAAGGTCAAGAATCTCAAGGCAAATAAAATAAAAATATTAGATATTTAGATAAAATATTAGATATTTAGATAAAAAATTAGATATAAAAATCATGCCGTAAACAAATTAGAGGAGCCTATGAGAAAATAAAATATCACAATTATGTACAGGGAAAGATTCCTTGATCAGTGATGATGACAAAAAAGGAATTATAATTACTGGAGGGGATGTTGGAAGACAAGCACATTAATGCATTGTTTGGTGTACTTATGGATTGGCCCAGTCATTCTGGAAGACAATTTGTAACTATATTCAAAAAGTCACAATCTTTTAACCCAATGATACCACTACTAGGCCCACAATCCAAGTAGGTCAGAGAGGGAAAGTTTCAATAGGTTCAAAAATAACAAGACCACTTTTTGTTGTAGCAAAAATAAAAAGTTGAACAAATCATGGTATATGAATGTAATAAAATATTATTGTGCCATAAAAGAGAACCAAAAGGATGCACTAAGAGAAACTTGGAGTAACTTTTATGAGCTAATGCAATGTGGAGTAAACCGAACCAGAAGACAATTTAAACAAAGAGTATAGCATTGTAAAGAAAAACAATTTAGAAAGACAAGAACTTTGATCAGTGTAACAACCAATCACAACTCCAGGATACTAATAATAAAGCATACTATCAATATCCTGCCAGAGAAGTAATGGGTATGAAGTACAGAAAGAGATAAACATTTTCAGACATGATCAGAGTATGGATTTGTTTTGCTTGACTATGTTTATTTTCAGGGAAGTGTTGTAAGGGTTTGGGGTTTTTTTGGGGGGGAGGGCAGTGAATTAGGGACACAGAGATTAGTGATTTCAAAGGAAAAAAGAAAAGAATGTTATTAACACATTTTTAAACTGACCAGAAGAGAATATAAAGAAGTTCAGGAGTCACAGACAAGGAGGATAGCACTAAAACTAACATTGAATTTACAATATACTTTTTTCAAAAATACAAATTGTACACAATAGAAATTTGTGGTTACATATATAATCCTTTCTTTTCTTCTTTGTATATGAAAATGTTCCTGTTTGTACTTGTCAAATTCAGAATAACAAAAAAAAACTTTTTTGATGCTGGACATAGACTAGATTATTTATGAAGCTTTCTGTTCCAAAACTCTACGACCCTTTGATTCTAAAATACTAGGTGAGGAGATAGGAAAAGAAGGGAGAAAAAAGCTACTCAGTCTCACTCGTCTGACACCGATTTTGTTGTGTGACCTGCAGAGAATTACATGATTGCTCTGTTTTGGTCTCCTTTGCTGGTAAAATGGAATTAATACTTGTCAAGTACCTTACTTTTCAAGGTTATTGTGAGGATTATCACTGAGACATTTCATGTGCAACCTCCTCAAATAGCCCACCATTAAAAGCATACAAAGATGGAGGCTGAGATGACAACTTCAGTTCATATTTAGAGTTTTGTTCATAGTTCATTTCCGTCAGGACTTTTTAAACCACTTCGGTCCATTGGAGCTTGAAGTGGCAATATGCAGGTTGCTCAACAATGTGAAACTAATCATCACTCCATGAAAACATAATTAGTAAAGCTCATCGTGAGCTTTGGAAAAAATTAATCAAGACAGGTTTGGTGAACCTTGGCTGAAAGATTTCCTTCACCACAGAGGATTCAACTTTCAATGTGTTGTCATAAAGGGAAGCCCAATTCTAAGTCCCAAGGTGGCCCATTTATCTTGCTCTAATGAAGAATAATAACTTCTTCTTGGGTCTTGCAAATAGCTCTGCTGGTTCAAATTAATTTGACTAATGCAATTAAGTCAAACTATTTGATCTTTAAGGTTCATGATCTTTAATGGAACTCATATCCTAGCTTTATTAATAGGGGAGCATCCTTCATTTTCTTAAAATGCCCTCAAGTATATCATCACGTATAATAACAAGAATTTCCTCATTTAGTGAAATGCATTGATAGTAGCACAGAAATTATTTTTTAAAATCCATTTACATTTATATATTTTTGTCATCAACACTGTAGTACCTTAAACATTTAGAAATTGCTGCAAAACTAATTAATGTTTTTATATGCCTTTTCAACAGGCTGGAGGTGGAAGGACGCTTACAGACCACATGGTGGTCCAACGCCCTCATTTTACAGGTACTAGGGAAGAGTTAGGGAAGAGTCTATGTAAGCATTGGTAAAAGTATTCTTTTCCAAGCCTCTTTCCCTTCCTTTACTATCAGAGAGGTTAAATAACTTGCTTAAGATCACAAGTCATTTACTATCCCTGGGCCTCAGTTTCCTCACCTGTAAGATGAGGTTGTTGAACTAGATGTTCTTTTAGCTCAAGAGCTATGATTCTATGGAATTAAATTCAATAGGGAAAAAAATGTAAAATTTTACACTTGGGTAAGAAAAATCAACTTTGTAAGTACAGAATGTGGGGGAACATGATGGGGGCAGGGAGGGGAAGGAATTAAACATTTATTAAACACCTAGTATATCCCAGGCACCATAAGAAGCACTTTACAAATATTATCTCATTTAGTTAGAGAACAGTTTGAGAAATATTTGAGGGATTTAGTGGAACATAAGTGCAATATGAATCACTGATATGATATGGCAGCAGAAAAGCTAACATATTCTTGGGCCACACAAAGACAGACTTAACTTCCAGAGAGAAAGGATAATTCCTGTATATTCTACCTCAATCAGACCATGTCTAATGCGCTAAGTTTGGTTGTAGGTGCCACAGACTCAAAAGGACATTGACAAACTGGAGATCAACTTGGATGGTGAAGGGACTTCAGGGCCCACATGTCAGATTCAGTGGAAGGAACTAGGGATGACTCAGGGAGGAAGGATTGGGGCTAATAGCTGTCTTCAAGATATGTCACGTGCAAAAGAGATTAAACTTGTTCTGTTTGGCCTCAAAGGGAAGGACCAAGAGCAATGGTGGAAACTGTAATTAAGCAAATTTAAGTTTGATAGGAGGGCAAAGTTTCCAATAATTAGAACTGTGTGAAGGTAGAAAGAGTTATCTTGAGAGCTAATAGGTTGCCTTTTACTAAAGGTCATTATGTGGAGGTTGGCTAACCACCTGTCAGGTTTGTTATAGTAGGGATTCCTCAGGTACTAGTTAGGGTAAATAGTTCCAATTTTAAATTCTGTGATTATGAAATAGTAATGTAAGCATAGTTTAAATAGCCTCTCTCACAAGGATTGGACATTGTTGCTGGATCTTTAAAAGAAAGAACTAGAACTTTAGGGAGTTAAAGTTTAGCTGTCATTCTGAAGAGAGTTAGCTATCGTGGCAGAGACTACATGAGGGAGGCACAGAAAGAAGTGACTACGAGAGTGAGAAACCTGGACCTTGAGGTCACATGTGGACCTCTAGGTCCTCAAGTATGGCTCTTTGACTGAATCCAAATTTCAGGTTCTTCATCCTTGAACTAAGAGAACTTTTCTCCTCAGAGACTGAGTTAACTGTCACCTTTGAGAGTGACTGGAGGAATGTCATGAGACAATTCAGTTTAATTTGTATCCTGTGGAGATTGCGTGCTGTGGAGAATATATCCTGAAAGGAATTCTTGAGAAATTGAATTTCTAAAGTTAGGGAAGAATCTACGTAAGCATTGGTAAAAATATTCTTTTCCAAGCCTCCTTCCCTTATTTTTGAAAGGTACAGAAATCACTATGGCTGAGATTTTATTGCCTATAGCATTTGTAAATAATTATGTTTTTCTTTTATTATCTACTATTGTTATAATTGTATAAGCAACAACACTGATGTTGTTTTAACCCTGTGAGGTTTGATACCAAGACATAGATGAACAAAAGTTTATAGGAAAAGAGGGTCTTTTATGGTTTGTTTGCAAATAGGACAGGGGCTCAGACCTAATTAAATTAGTACATAAGGCTATGTATTTCTATTCATTTGCAAGGAAATATCAGAACATACTCTTTGATTGCTTTGGAACCCAGTTAGAGAATAAGTGTTGTTGTTACTGCTGAATCATTTCAGTCATGTCCAACTCTTCATGATACCATTGGGGGTTTTTGGCAAAGATACTGGAGTGGTTCACCATTTCCTTCTCCAGTTCATATTACAAATAGGGAAACTGAGGCAAACAGGGTTAAGTGACTTGCCCAGGTTCACACAGCCATGAAGTGTCTGAGGCTGGATATGAACTCAAGTCTTCTATCCACCACACCACCTAGCTGCCCACAGAATAAGTAGCAAAACTAAAATTCAAATTCAGGTCTTCTGACTCCAACTCCAATGTACTTTTCACTGTACCACACTACCACCAATATGCCCTGCAGGACAGGATCACAAACTCGTTTTAAGGTTAGCTGTTATAACCAATGAATTATATTCTGTCTTAAAAATCATTCTCCCTAATTTATCATCCTACAGCTTTACAAAAGCCTCCTCAATCTACCACTTCCTTCTTTACTGTTCCTTCTTCCCTTCCTTCACTTGTAAATATATAGGCACAAGAGGAAGTACAGGTCAAGAGTGAAATGAAAATTAAGCATTTACATGTTTTTATAATACTTTTGTTCCACAAAGTCCTACAGATTTGAGTTTGCATTCAAAAGAAGGAAAAACTGAAATGACATTGATGTGTATTAAATTATATATGCCATATACTTTATTCATGACTATGATTCATGTAAAGACAGTTATGGGTAATAATGGAGTCTATCAAGTATAACCAGACTGTGGTTTGGCTTTGTGGAAGAAAGGATTGTGCATTAAGCAAGCATAAAAATGTTGGTCACTTCGGGCAGGGAGGGAGAGAAAGACCTCTGGGAATAAACTGAAACAAAATATGACTGCCAAGCCATCAAACTTTAGGTCCTAGGAAGGGTCCACCATTCTACTTCCCCTTGTCATTGTCCACAACCAAACACACAGCTCTTTTCCAAACAAGGAGACATTGCTGAAGGGTAGGAGCTGTCCAGGTCTGAAGTTCATTCAGAAGAATGAGACCTTCAAATTCCAGAGCTGGAAGGAAGAGACAGGCACTGATCACATTCAGCAAGTTAATCTAGAAATAGATCCCTGTATATAGAAACTCAAACTTGTTTGAAAACTCAAGGTTGAGTTGTGTTTTTTTGTTCATCTGTTTGTTTTGGGGGAGGAGGGAGTACCTTACATATATTTTCTTGTTTCACTCTCACATGCAGAAAACCAACAGCTGCTGACCTACCCCCAGAACCTGGGCATAATCATTGGTTGTGGGCA
This sequence comes from Potorous gilbertii, assembly GCA_028658325.1. NCBI lineage: Eukaryota > Metazoa > Chordata > Mammalia > Diprotodontia > Potoroidae > Potorous > Potorous gilbertii. The sequence goes on along the minus strand of CM053770.1, from coordinate 187,562,481 downwards.
TGCTTAACAGTTAGTCCCTGTTAGCTGCTCAGATAATAAGTGCACCTTTTCTTTGGGAGGCCTCCCCAGTACCTACCCCATACACACAGATCAGAGTAGCCTGGCCCACTCCCAGGCAGGACCAGGTGGAACTTTATGCTTAAGGAGATTGCAACTTACAATAAAAAATTAACTAAGCCTATCTAATTTATTCACTGCACACACTAACAGGCAGGGCATCCTGTGGAAATTAAACAAATGATTACTGATGTTGATAACAAAAATAATTCATTCTTATTTTAATATTTACAACATGCATTCCACCAAACAGCCCTGCAAAATAGATTGAGGTAAATATTATTGTCCCCATTTTCCAGATGGGAAACTGAAAGGCAGAGAGGTGAAGTGAGTGAGGAAGACAGAGCCCGGATTCAATCACAGGTCTCCTGACTCTGGACAGAACTCCTTCTAAATATATTGGACTTTCAGTTCATTTTGACAAATATAAAAGTAATTCTGTAAGGCCAGGCCCAAGCATACTGCACAGCTGCTGACAAACTTCCTTTTTCTTCCTTTCTCTTTCCTGCTTATTTCTATTGCTGACTTCATCATGAATCTCAGAGGACAGGACTTGGTTTTGTAGAAATGAATTCTGAGAGTGTCTAGAATTTTTCAAGGGCACTTTTAACCTTTCAAAAGCTATAAGCATTTGGTCAAAGAGGAAAAACATATGCATCTGAAACACAGCGACATCTTCCTTGAATGTTCTCTGCATCTACTGCCTTGTTGCTATGAAAGCAAAATGTAGTCCCAGAATAATAAGGCCAGTTTTCTGGCCAAAAAGGGAAGGTCAAACCATACCAAAGAAATTTCACTAACACAGTGTTTGTCTTCTCCAACAATGGAATTTTAAGGAGTTCTCAAAAAGCAACATGCTAACATGTCAGTTTGGTTTTTTATGTAAAACTTAAAGGTTTGTTATTTTTGCAGCAGCAGGTTCTAAGGGAAAAATCACAACGGTAAAAGACTTCGGTTCAAATCCCAGCTCAACACTGACCGACTATGTGACCCTCAGCAAGTCATTTCACTCCTAAGTCTCATTCTTTCATCTGCCAAGTGGCATATTATCATTTGTTCCACCTCCTTCACAAGGTTATTTAGAGGAAAAGTGCTTTTTAAGCCCTCAGACATTAAAGAAATGTTAGCAATTATTAACCCAAAATGGCTCTCTGGACATCATCAATTGAATTAAAAGCATTTCTTGGTCACCTCCTACATGTCAGACACTTTGCTAAATGTTAAGGATACAAAGATAAAAATGAAATAAATAGTCCCTGCCCTCAAGGAACTTACAATTTAGCTGGTAGACAACATGTACATAGTCATATACAAAACAGACAAAAATCATTTTAGAGAGAAGACTTCTGTTTGTCCTTCATTCTCAAAGAGGACAATGAAATCAAGATGGTGACATGACTTGACTTTGTTTTGAGGGAGAGATGGCTGTGCAAGGTCACCAGCCCCACTTTCTCCTTTTGAACCATCTGGATTCAGTGACCAGATATTCATCAGGATGGCCGGAAATGGCCCAGCCTGTAGTGTCCAGAGGAAAGCAATCAGCATGGTGAAGGGTCTGGAGTTTACATCTTATGAGGATCAGTTGAAAGAATTAGACATGTTTAACCTGGAGAAAGGAAGTGTGGGGAGGGGTGTGGGATGGGAGTGACATCTGTCTTCAAGAATTTGAAAGGCTGACATTGGAAGGAAGAATTAGACTTGTGCTATAATAGACCCAGAAAACTGAGTCAATTTAGGTTGGATATAAGGAAAAACTTCTTAGCAGTTAGAGTTGTCCCACAGTGAAACAGGCTGCCTCAAGAGCTAATAGGTATCCCCTCCTTGAAGGTCTTCAAAGAGAGACTGGAGGACTGTTTGATGAGCATTGTTTTTTTTATAATGATAGATTATTTTTATTTTTTCAGGCAACAAATTTTTGTTAACTAATCTGTACCTTCTGTTATTCCTCCCCATTGAATAAATTTTGAAGATTTAAGTTAATAAAAAAAAAACCCTGAAAATCAAACGCCTTAACACATATGTCTCCACAGTCCAGCAAGACAAATTTCCATATTGGTCATGTTGAAAATGTAAATTTCTGCATTTTAAGTTCCTGACCTATCAGGGGTAGATGGGTTTTTTGGCTGGCGGTTTATCATCATGTTGATATGAGTTCCAAAGTTTTTCAAATTTGTTTTTCTCTATAATGTTGTCAATATATAAACTGCCTATCCCTTCCTGAATCACTGTCTTGCAGTAGAGGAAACTATGAACTATGCTGTACAAGGTTATCCAAGATGGACAGGTTATAGTGGAGAATTCTGACAAATGGTCACTGAAGAGGGAAATGGCAAACCAAGAAAACCCAATGGACAGTTGGTCCATTGTTTAAACTAAACAATAACAACTTACTTTGCTCTGCATCAATTCAAGCCTTCCCAGTTATCTCTAAAATTGTCCATTTCATCACTTCCTATGGCACAATATTCCATTACAGTCATATGCCACAGTTTATTAAACAATTACTCAATACGAAGATATGCCTTTAGTTTCCATTTTGGGGCTACCATGAAAAGAATTGCTATAAATATTTTTGTACAAATAGATCCATTTTCTTTGATTTTTTTCTTTTTAGCACAGACCTTGGAGTAACATATCTGCATCAAATAACATGCAGTTTCGTAACTTTATGGTCCCAGTCTGAAACTGCTTTCAAGAATAGATGAGCTAAACACAAAACACCTTTCATACAAAGTTAGATCATATAATTAAAGTAATATTTATTGTGCATGGGTAGGTGAAGCTAATATAATTTTTAAAATGACAATTTTACCTAACTAATCTATGTATGTAATACCATCCCCCTTAAATTATCTTAGTGAGTCAAAAAAAAATTATAGCTAGTTGGTTGTTGTCCTTCGTCTTCAAAGAGGACCAAAATGACATCATCATTGTAAAGTGAAATTTAAGTGTGTCCAACTGTGGCTGATCAGACCAATACGAGCTCAGAATATTCTACGACAAGTTGGGCACAGATAGTTCGTATGAATATTTGGAGTGGATATCCCAAATTTGCACATCCTGCATTTACTTTGTGCTGTCTCAATTTTGCTTTGCTCAAAGAGTACAGCACCTTTTATGTGGGCACGCCATGCTGAGTGGTCCTGTGCCAGTGTCTCCCATGTTGCACAGTCAAATCCAAAGTTCTTGAGAGAGACCTTGACAGTGTCTTTATATCATTTCTTCTGGTCACCATGTGATCGCCCGCCCCATGCAAGTTCTCCATAAAAGTCTTTTTGGCAAGCATACATTTTGCATTCTAACAACAAGAAGTATAGTTTGAATACTCAGCTTGAGCAAGGACTTCAGTGTCTGGTACCTTATCATGCCAGATGATCCTCAGAATCTTCCTAAGACAGTTCAAATGGAAGCCATTCAGTTTCCTGGCATGGCGCTGGAAGACTGTCCATGTTTCATAAGCATATAACAATGAAGTCAGCACAATGACTCTGTAGACCTTCAGTTTGGTCAGATAGCAGGGTTCATTTGAAAGAGCAAGGGATAGAAAATTAAAGGAAACCAAGGGGAAAAAGTGTGAAGGAAACAGATTCAATAGTATCAGAACTTAAACCATATTATAAGGTGGGAGCAGTGCTAAAGAATAAAACGAATAATTTTCATTATTTTAAATTTTCCTGTATAAATGAAACTTATGTAGCCAAGAATACGGGGAATGCAGAAAAACTGGGGGAAAAAAACTCTCAGTCTCACAGATAGATTATGATTGGGTCGCAATACTGTAATACAGAAAAATGAGCTGGTGGATTTAGAAAAATGTGCAAAGATTTGGACTTACAAAGAAACTCTCTGTCTACAGAGAAATAAACAACAAGTAGAAATAAGCAATAAATAAGCATAACATGGTCTTACAAATATGTGTTTGAGTGTATGTGCATATATTTGTATGCTGATGGATAGCTATGTATATATATATATGTGTGTACGTGTGTGTATGTATGTATACGTGTACCTATGTGTATTGTATACACACACACATATATACATGTTTAATTGGAGCCTCCTGGGGAATGGGGGGAATAAAGTAAATAGTGTACAGCAGAGGACAAAAGAAAACATACAAGGAAGCAAAGAAAGGCTGGGAAGCTTTGATAATAATGTGTAGTACTTATTATAGGTTTTCATGAAATGGAAATTTATTGCTTTATATGAAATCTCTCTTATGGTCTGCTGTGTACATGGCAATGTTTTTTTTTGCTTCTTATTTTGTATTTAAGTTTAAAATAAATTCAAATAAAATTTTAAAAAAGAACCGATAAATCTATTCACAAACAGTACAATATTGTACCTATTTTTCCTACAGCACCACAACCATTTTTCATTTACCTCTTTGTCGTTTTTTGCCCATCTGATAGGTGGAAGGTGTAACAAAGTTATTTTAATTTACATTTCTATAATTATTAATGAGTTATAGCTTTTTTTCACATGGTTGTTGATAGCTTGGATTTCTTCCTTCGAAAACTCCCTATTCCTATCCTTGGACCATTTTTCTATTGCAGAATAGTTTTTAGTCTTTTAAATTTGAATCAGTTCCTTACATATCTTGGAAATTAGACCTTTGCCAGAAAAACTTTAGGCAAAGATTCTTTCTCAATTACTTGTTGCCCTTTTAATTTTTACTACAGTAGATTTGTGTGAAAACTTTTTAATTTTATATAGTAATTGTCCATCGTATCTTATGTGATCCTGATGGGGTACTTGGATGCATATGCTTGGGCCCCAATTCTAAAATCACGTTTCTCTTTTAAAATCACATTTCTGCCTAGCCTCAAAACTGCACCAGGCAGTTTCTCCCCAGCCCAAGGACACAGTCTGTCCCCCCAATAACCCTTACCTCCCTTCCTACTACAGTAGCCAGTTCCAGCTATAGAATTTACCAATCTGAACCAGCTGTGTACTGGCTGAGCTGACTGTGTACTGGGTCATAACACTATTTACTACTCACTGACTAATCATGTGTATCCTATACTTAGACATGTGTATACTCTCTTACTTACATTTATCTTGTCTCACAAGACATTGATGAGAGCAAACTGGTATTCCTTAGTCAGTCCTGACCACTAGTTGACAGTGACGTTTCAGGCCTAAAACCACACCTCCATGTAACCCTCCCCCCTTGGGGTATTTCCTGATGAACTCTGGGTAAAATATTTGTACAATAGATACCAAAAGTGCATGTTCCTTTAAGAACTAACCGCTCCTTAGCCACTACCTAATCCCACCCTAAATCACCTACTTGGCATATTTGGCACATGTTTTACTATAGAATATCCTATATAAACTTTACCTGTACCCCTCTAAG
>CM053770.1:187345236-187556565 GCA_028658325.1 Potorous gilbertii | reverse complement strand
TAACCCTCCCCCCTTGGGGTATTTCCTGATGAACTCTGGGTAAAATATTTGTACAATAGATACCAAAAGTGCATGTTCCTTTAAGAACTAACCGCTCCTTAGCCACTACCTAATCCCACCCTAAATCACCTACTTGGCATATTTGGCACATGTTTTACTATAGAATATCCTATATAAACTTTACCTGTACCCCTCTAAGGCTGCAGGTTCCCTAAGAACTCTTGCCCACTAAAAAGCATAATAAATCTTTACCTTGACCTCAAGAATGCTTGAGTCCACAAATTCATTCCAGGTGACCTGCCTCTGGTACTCTGATCTTTGTGGATGTCTCACCCCTCCCACTCCCCCTACCCCTGCCTCCAGCCCTCATCAATCCTATCACCTGTTTAGCCATTAATTCTTCCCCTATTCTTAAAACCAAAAGGTAATTTCTTCCATCTTCTTCTAATGTGTTTGTTTTGTGACCTTTTATATCTAGGTCATGTATCCATTTGCAGCTCTGCTTGGTATATGAAGTGTTGGTCCAAACCTAATTTCTGTCAGACTGCTGTCTAGGTTCCCACAAATTTTTATCAGATAGTGAGTTCTTGCCTCCAGTAATAAAGGTCTTTGAGTTCATTAAATGTTATGCTACTGTGTTCGTTTTATTCTCTATGCCATTTACCTAATCTTTTCCACTGACTGACTGTTTTTAACTAGTACCAAAACGTTTTAATAATTACTACTTTGTTGAACACTTTGACATCTGACACTAATAGACTCCTTTCTTTTCTACTTTATTCAACAATACCCTCAAGATTCCTCACATGAATTTTCCTCCACATGAATTTGTTCATTTTTTTAGCTCTATATATGATTCTTTTGAGTTTGGCACAATAATGTAAATAAAGCAAATTAATTCAGGTAATATTTACATTTTATTAGTTTGACCTACCTATGAACAAGTAGCATTTCTCCAATTTATTTAGATCTATTTCTGCAAAGAATTATATTCATATAGTCCCCAGGTGAATCTTGGAAGATTTTAATCAAATGTCTCTCTATTCCTGAGTTTTGTTGGAGTTATGTGTGTGTATGTGTGTGTGTGTGTGTGTGTGTGTATACACATACACACATACATACATACACATATGTAACAATATATATATGAATGCTGATGACTGATGTGGATTTATATTATATCCTGAAACTTTGCACAAGTTAATTATTCCAATTAATTTTGGTCAGTTCTCTAGGGTTCTCTAAATATGCCATAATACTGGTGAGTTGATAAGAGATTAATAAGGTGACCTTTGGGTTAGGGTTCTGATATCAGATCAAGAGTTGGACCAAATATGGTCTTTGTAACAACCTGTTGCCTCCAGAATAAAATAAAAAATGCTTAAGTCATAAGAGTATGCAATAGTCCCTGGTCTCTTTCAAACAGAAGTAGCATTATCATTCAAGTTGTCAATAAGCATTTGTTAAATGTTAACTATATGTCAGGCTCAGTGCTGGAGATACAAAGAAAGGCAAAGCAAGTCCATGCCCTCAAGGAACTCACAATTTAATGGGGGAGAAAAGAGGAAAACAATGGACATACAAGATATATACAGGATAAATGGAGAGGTGCTAGACTTCTGCTAGATTTTACCTAAAGAGAAAAACCTAAAGAACTTCCTCTCTAAGCGATTCAAAATCTAAATACTCTCATTTAAACCAATGGAAAAAATTCTAGTAGAGAGTGTGAAGAGGGAGTCCAATGCCCACGTAAGTATTTGAAAAGTCAGAAATGTGGCTGGACCAGTGGAGAAGATAATTAAAATTACCAGGATGCAACAGAAAATGCTGCTAAGATTTCAAAACCCAGTTACCAAGAAGTTTAGGCCAGAGAAAAGATGGACCAGGCTAAGGGTACTAGATACTTAGCCCAAAGTATTTCTACTCTTTGTTCCAGGGGCTGAGAATTTCTTGCTGGGGAGATAAAAGGTCTCCGAAGGGGGGAAAAGACAGTTCCCTTGGGAAGAGGAAAAAACAGTTCTATTTTTTCCCCTAAGAAAAGGGCTTTTGTTGTTTCATGGATAAGGTAGAACTGCTTATTTGAAAAAGGTTATTTCTTAAAAGCCTCTGGCTTTGAACTAAAAGAGCATGACAGATTGAGTACTCAAGTCAAACACTTCTGCCCAAGGAAGGAGCTAGGAAGAACAGCCGCCAGCAGAGCAGCTTGCCCAATGAAACAGCCCCTAGCAGAGACTGCACATCCAGCAGAGAGAGCATCCATCTGAAGTATTGTCTTGGGAAGACTACACGTCTAACAGACGCTACAGATCTAGCAGAGTAGTGTCTGGTGGAGTCCAGCAGAACACATGGCATCATCGGAAGACATCAGACGTCCTACGTTGTCAAAGTCCAGGTTGTCTTTTCTGAGATGTGTGTCTTGGTCATGTGTAGCTGTATACCTTGTTGTCATTGCTGTTCCATCATTTCAGCTGTGACCCCATTTGGGGTTTTCTTGGCAGAGATACTGGAATAGTTTGCCATTTCCTTCTTCAGCTCCTTTTGCAGATGAAGAAACTGAGACAAACAAGATGAAGTGACATGCCCAGGCTCACACGGCTAGTGTCTGAAGCCAGATTTAAACACAGAAAGAGTAGTCTTCCTGACTCCAGGTCTGGCATGCCATCCACTATGGTATGCCATCCACTATGGTGTTCCCGAGCTGTCCCATACATACACCCTACTCATTTGTATTCCTTACATATATGCTCTTCCACACATCCTGGCCATGTACTCTCTGTACGTGCACCCTGGCCATATGTTCCCTATAATGCGCATCTCAGGGCACACTCGGTCCCTCAGTGTGTCTACTCTTCCCTACCGGCTCCATGTGTATTTGTGGGAGAGAGAACCCCAGATATATGAAGAATGTTTTATTGTCACTGTTCTTACTATGCCATTTCATTAACGCTTTTGCTCTGAACCAAGATTTACTAATAAAAGGAAACACATGGGGTGGGGAGGGAGGAGAATTGAGGTTCTGAATGAATATGGAACCGCAGAGAGATCTATCATGGGAGTTGGGAGATGCCCCTCAGCTCAACAAGTGATTTCACAATTTCTGAGCAAGTCTCAGATTAGATCAGGGGCAAAACTAGGAAGGTGAGTCATAGACTGTTAGACCTGAAAAAGACACATAGAGAAAATAAATCACCTATGAGAAAATACCACCTATGGAAGATACCAAGGGGTTTTGAAATTAAAAGAAGGAGCTCACAAGACTGGTCTCTATTTTCTCAGTAACGTAAGATGTGAGGTGCTCAGCTGACAGAGTGAAGGTAGAGAGGTGTGAAGGTAGAGAAGCTTGAGAAGAAGTTTAGAATCGCTGCTGTGGGGAGAAATAGGGAATCAGTCCAATAACATAATTACTCTTTCATTTATAAAATGGAAATTCTACCCACCCATACCTTTGAAACAAATTTTTCAGTAATCCATTTATTAAAGAACACCACCACCACCACCATGGCTGTAGAAAATACTCATTTATTTGCTATAAGAAGGTGATATCACAAATACTAACCTCTGAAAAGGCAAAAGAAAAGTCTCTGCCTTGAGGCTTAAAAATATCCAAAACTCCAAGAGTTTCATTTCTGCCTTGCTGTTCATTTCTCTAACAAATGGAATTTACTTCTGTTTGATGTGAATCCATACTTACATGTTAATTTTGATTTTAACATGTCAGTCTATGAACCGTATTTTCTCCATACACACTGTAATTACTGAACACAGGATGACCCCCACGGTCTTCATACATTTGCGTAATAGCGATCTCGGTTCTGAAAGTCTCGATGGGCATGCTTTGCATCACTCTTGCTGTGTGGTATCCTTCCAAAAGGCTCATGGTCATTAAAGCAGGATTCAAAAACTTCATCAACAGCCTTCTGGGCATCTTCTTTGCTAACTTTTCTAACAGCCAGAATGGAGCGAAGGGCTCTATCTCGGACACATGTCTAAGAAGGAAGAAAAAGCTTACTCAGAAAACAAAGTAGCATTTTATACAAAGCAGTTTAAAAAAAGACATCTCCTGAGAGATGTCAACATAAAGGAGGGGAGAAAACAGAAAAAGACCTTTCTTAAAAAACTGTCCAGGGCATTTTGAGGACAGCCTCAAATTACTCAAGCATCAATAAAAACTCCTTCATGTAGAATTCATTTTCTAATCACAGAGAGTGGTAGCAAGGCAGAATAGAAAGAGAACATCTCTCATAACCAGAGGAGTCAAGTCCTGCTCTAATGGCTGTGGGGCCTTGGGCAAGTCAACTTAACCCCTGGGCAATTCTTAAAAGACTTATAAATTGCAGAGCAGAGAAGGTGCTGATGTGCATTGGAGGAGGGAGTGTCCTCACCCTAAAGTTCCCAATCTCAATGTATCACAGGTTCAGTCCCTACCAATACACTTCTAATCACAGGCACCAACAGGCACACTGCCACAGGGTTTCAGCTAAAATATTCATTTTGCAAATAATCCACAGAAAATCTAGAGTAAACTCCTTTTAGCATTTTTCACAAAACAATCAGGTGAACATCATATGAAGCAACTTCTGTTCCCAGGGTTCTCTTCCTTGATTTTTTTTTCTCACCAACTAAATAAATGGCTTTTTCCTCTGATATCTTATGTGCTTAGAGTCAAGAAGAAATCATGCCTATGCATACAGAAAAGATCACATTTTCCTATTTTTTTAAAAGCAAAAAAAAAAATTACATGACCTTTAAAAAAACCAGAATATTCTTTGTCTAGGCATAAAAACTCTTATGTTCTTATTCAAACTATCCATCTAGTAGCAAACCTTTATTAAAAAGCAGTAGATAAAAAGGCTTCAGGCCTCATCAGTTTTGAGTCTTTGCATGGTTTTACCATTCCAACTCCTGGTGAGTTTTTAAAGATTTCTAACCCATTTCCAGTCATCCTGATGAATATCTGGTCACTGGATTCAGATGGCTCTAGAGGAGAAGTGAGGTTGGTGACCTGCACAGCCCTCCCTCACTCAAAACAAAGTCATGTCATTATTTCTCTGATGGAAGGACAAACATACACGCAAAAAAAACCCATTTCGGAGAGTAACATTTTTTTCCCCAATCCAACAGGTTCCTCAGAAAGCACCATTTGACCTTGATCTGAGTTGCTTGACCTTGATCTTGTTTCTCTCGCATCTTGTCTGATAAGCTCAGGTAGAAAAAGATGAGAACAAGTCATTATGCTGTCACTCTCATATATTTGGTATTCTGTGGATTACTGAGCAAGTCAGTATAGACTTTTTTTGTAAATACATCAAAGTATCCAATTGTAAGATGGGTCCATCAAGCTCTCTAGAAAGCATTTTTGGAGCAAGTTCAGTAGCTGGCTGGGTGATAGGCATGGTATACACAGTGTTCCAAAAGTTTTGGTGTAGTTTTAAGCTTTGATAGCTTAAATTTGGGGTGGGGGTGGGGGGCCTACATACTCTTATCCTGTTCCCACAGAGTTTAATTTCTTCTGCCAGATTTTTTTATTTTGAAAGATTTTCCTTCCACAGTAAGTATATTGTGAGAGTTCAATTGTGCAACAAACATTAAAAATGGATGGATCCATGGGAAACTGTACTAACAATAGCTCTGTGTGACATAATGCTCTGGGGGAGGTTACAGTACAGTTGATCCGTTGGACTGTCAACTTATTTATTTATGAAGGCTAGGAAGCTTTGGTCCTCTGAATCTTATCTTTCTAGGAACTGACAGGAGCTCATTTTTGCACCCTTTAGCAACATGTCACACAGTTTCTGCCATTCCCTTTTATGATCAATTAATCAAGCACTGCCATGTGCCTGGTATGTGCTCACTGGAACTTGCATTAACGCTTAGTCTGGGATCTCGATTCCTGATGGTAAGTACCTAGATTGTATTATATTATCCCTTTCTTCTCATTTTGGGGAAGGCAAAGGGCAGAAACTGGATTTCCCTATCTCCCTCAGGCTGGAAGCACAGCAGCCACTCATGGGCTTAATCCACTTTGGAGTTTTGCCCTGTTCCATTTCCAACATGGGTTGTTTCACCCCTGCTTTAGCAGCCTGGGGCCATCACTTCCCTGGTAGTGGAACCTACAGCTTTTTCCCAAACTTTCTTGTTTTCCAGTGGTACCCATTTTCCCATGGTCACTAAAGGCCAGTCTACCCAGAGCTCCCCAAATTGGTGTTAAATGTAGATATCTGTTAAATGTGGATATCTGATCAGCTTACCCACAACTGCTCAAAACTCCCAAGCTCAGTCGTCACTAGCCTTGGCCTCCCGGGCAGCAGGGAGCGTCGACACACACCAACCACCACGCCTCAGTTTTTTTCATTTGTTTTTTATGGGTGCTAATATTATTACATTCACATCATGGGAGGTTGTCAGCGCCCTGCCCTGTGTTTCTCAACGTTAGATTGATACATAGTTTGACATCTACTACTTATCTGAGGAGCCTCAATTCCAATCCAACTGCCCCAGGCAAAGAATGCCACACTGATAACACAAGTTGTATCTTCCCCATAACAATAATTTGAATCACATCTCCAGCTTTCTTCTGCATTTACCTATAGACAGCTCCCCACTGAAATAAATGTCTGTGCAGGCTTCAAATTATACGTACATTACTTGATTTTATATTATAAATAACAATTCCAGACAAAGAATTGAAAATAAAGACCCATTAAGAGACGAATGACTAAACAAACTGTGATAAATTAACACTGTCCTGTAAGAACATCACTGTCCTATTAAGAAACAAGACGAACGCAGAGAAGCCTCGGAAAACTTACACAAACTGATAAAAGAAAAGTAAGCAGCACGAGAAAAACAATATACACAATGAAAACAGAAAGAACCACCACCACAAAGGAATCAAAACTGAACGTTGCTTAATTATAAAGAACAAACTTGGACCCAAAGAAAAGATAAGACAGTCCACCAACTCCTCTGAAGAGATAATGATCCAGAAATATGGAACATTAAATGAAATGTCAGACATTTTCCAATGTGTTTTGCTAAACAGGTTTTGCTGAATTTTTTTCTCTTCTGCCTCTTTCTTTAAAAATTGTTTTTTATAAGCGATGGCTCTCTGGAAAGTGGAAAGGGGATTCATACAGGAGAAATCTAAGCAATGTAAAAACAAAAGACAAAAATCTATTTCTGAAAATGAAAATAGCTGACATAAGAAGAGAACTTCACAATTCTAAAAAAGTTGTAGTATTCTCATTCAATTCTCTTCAAGAATTACACTGTGAAGTTGATATAATTATCTCCCTTTTACAAATGAGGTAACTGAGGTATCTGAGAATCTGAGAGGAAAAGAGGACTTTCCCTGGGTTACATTGTGACTGACAGAGAAATCTGGGACTCCAACCCGAATCTTCTGACTCTATGCCCAATGCTCTATCCACTATGCCTACAACAAAAAATGAGTACCCAATCTCCAGCCCCTGGCACAGACCACTCACTAAAAGGCTCTCCCCACCAGGTTCTCAAACTGGAGTTTTTCTCCTAACCCAAGCCAAACATTAAAAGTGAGGCCCTTTCCCCTCCCTAGATCACCTCCACTTTTTCCCCAATCTTGTTCTTCTCCAGGAGTCCTTCATTTTCCTCCCATGTCTGCTTCAGGAAAACATATTTTCCCGTGCAGTGAGCTGGAGGTTAAAGAGTGATTTCTAAGCTCTCTTCTTCATTCACTCCTCTTGCTCTGTGTCCCATCACAGGATCATAACCATTCTCTAGAATCCACCTTCTCTTTCTACCTCCCAGCCTAAGGACATGATTATTTCTTTATAATACTCGTGTCCTCTGGAAGATAAAGACTCTTCTCTCTCTGGGTCTCAGTTTCACTCTCTTTGCTATTATCCACCATCAACCTGCCAGGACAAGGCAAGATCTCTCTTTGCAGTATGAGTCCCTATTTCCCTCCCTTTAGAAAACTCAGAATACATAGTATCACGTTCAAAATAATCATCATTTGGCCTTGAAAAGTCCTCATGTCTTCCCTGAGCCATGTGACACAGTACTGGATTTAGAGTCAGAAAACTTCTATTTGATCCAAGCAACCCTGGGCTTCTCTGAGTCCAGATATCCTAGGTCACCTCTTTGGGCCTCAGTTTCCTTGTATATAAAATGAAAAGGCTGGCTAGGATGATTCCTAAGGTTTCTATGGGGCTATAAATCCTATGACCAGACAAATTTTAAATATTGAGAGCCTACATCCACAATTTATGACAAATCAAACATCCCAGGAAAAGTCACTTAACTTCTCTGAGACTACGTCCTCATCTGGAGACGGGAACAACAGTATCACCTACCTCACCAAGCTGTTATGTGGACCAAATGGGGTGATATACATAAAGCACAGGAAAAATCTCAAAGCCCTTTGTAAATATCAGCTGTCATCACTATTTTTTCATGCAAATCATATTTTACTTTTTCCAATTACATGTAAAGAATTTTCAACATTCATTTTTTAAGATTTTATATCCAAATTTTTCTCCCTCCATCCCTCCCCTCCACCCCCCAGCAAGCAATCTGATATAGGTTATACATGTACAATCATGTTAAATGCATTTCCCCATTAGTCACGTTTTGAAAGAAAAAACAGAACAAAGGGAAAAAACCCACAAAAACAAAAACAAAGAAAGTGAAAACAGTATGCTTCTATTGCATTCAGACTCCCCAGTTCTGTCTCTGGATATGGATGGCAATGAACCTTTTAGAATTGTCTTGGACTGCCATACTGCCAAAAAGAGCTAAGTCTATTACAGTTGATCACACCACAACATTGCTATTACCGTGTATAGTGTTCTCCTGGTTCTGCTCACTTTACTCAGCATCAGTTCATGTAAGTCTTTCCAGGTTTTTCTGAAGTCTGTCTGCTCATCCTTTCTTACAGCACAATAATATTCCATTACATTCATATACCACAACTTGTTCAGCCATTCCCCAATTGATGGGCATTCTCTCAATTTCCAATTCTTTGCTACCACAAAAAAGAGTTGCAACATACATGTTTAACTGGTCATAGTACCATACTCTGACCAACTACAAGGTCAAACCTGGGAGTAAGGCGATGCAAGTTCTCTGCTCGTCATCACTAATGTCTACCCCAGTTGAGAGGCCATCCAGTTACAGGCTTCAAAACCCGATGTTCAGAGACAAAGAACAGGTCCAAGGGGCACTTCTGTCCTCTCCACAGCACACACCACAACACAACACCAGTCAAGTCTGCTGTGTAGTGATTAGTCTATCAAGTCTTCAGTGGCAATTCTGATTCCACCCATAGACCACATAGAATCTAGTCACTGGCAATTTGGGAAGACAAGTTGGAACACAAGATTGTCCTGAGGGAAGCCAGATCTTGTATTTTCACTTTTACTTCTTTATCACTCACCACAGGAGAGTAACTGATGAGGTACTAGGCATAGCCCTCACACAATCACAATCACAGATTAATAATAGCTGACATTTATACAAGACATTAAGGTTTGGTAAAACACTATACACACATACACAGACACACACTGTGTGTGTGAGTGAGTGTGTGTGTGTGCGAGTGAGGGTTATCGCATCATTTGAAAACAGCATTTTAACTGATGGTGGAGTTGTGAACTGGTCTGAAGAACAATTTGGAACCACACCCAAAAGATTATAATACTGTGCATATCTTTTGACCCAACAATATCACTACCAAGTCTGTATCTCAAAGAGATCAAAGAAAATGGAAAGGAACCGATACGTACAAAAACATTTATAGCAGCTCTTCTTGTGACGGCAAAAAAAAAAAAATTGGAAATTGAAAGAACGGCCATTCATTGGGGAATGGCTGAACAAATTTGGCATATGATTGTGACAGAAAACTATTATGCTATAAAAAATGACAAGCATAGTTTCAGAAAAACCTGGAAGATTTAAATGAACTGACACAAACTGAAGGGAGCAGAACCAGGAGACAATTGTATACAGTAACGGAAATGATGACCAATTGTGGAAGAATTTATCTGAGCAAGACAACCTAAGACAATTCCAAAGGACTCATCATGAAAAATGCTATCCACCTCCAGAGAGAGAGAGAACTGATGGAGTCTGAATGTAGATGGAAACATAATTTTTTATTTTCTCTTTGTTGTTTTTTCTTTTTTTGGTGTTTTTTGTTTTTGCTAATACAGAAGTAAGTTTTGCATGACAACTGATATATTGCTTTCCTTCTCAATAGGTGAGGGAGGAGTGGAAGGAAGAGAATTTGGAACTCAAAATTTTTTTAAACACGTTAAAAACAAAATTTTAAAACAAACTCCTTAAAAAGATAATAGCATTTTATTCAACTTTAAGATTTGCAAAGTGCTTTACAAGCGTTATTCATCTGATCCTCACAACAACTTGAGGAGTTACGTGCTATTATTATCAAGACTATTTTACAGATGAGGAAACTGAGGCACAGGGCCATTAAGTGACTTGAGTAAATAAGGATCTAAGGCAAGATTTAGACTCAGGATTTCTTATTGCCAAGTCTAGCACTCTCTCCACACCATGAGCTTGCCTCTGATGATCACAATCCTCACCCTGTAAGAGGATGTAAACATTACCATCCCCATTTTATAGCTCGGCATTAGCAATCATCTTTGGTCCATACCAGCTGGGTATGTACCTGATACCCTGAAATACAGTCCAATAATACTCCCAGTGCATCTGCGACCCTGTGGATGCAGGTATTCCCACTAATAGTGGATATCACTGAATACCCATGCCTGCCCATCCTCTAAAAGATTCTGGTCCAACAAGGTGGGGTCTGGGAGGTTTCCTTGAGTACTTCTCACATCCCAAAGAAACCAGTGGAGCACATGGGGTCACCCATTTTCTACCATGCAAATAAGCCCTCCTGCTCCTATTATACATTTCTTTCTTGAGAAACTTTATACTATTTCTTCATAAAATCATAGAAGCAGTGCTAGAAGGGACTTCATCTAGATCATCTACAGCAAGCCCTTCATTTTACTGCTGAGAAAACTAAGGCCCCAGGAGGTGAAGTGTGCCTGAGGTCACATGGGCAGTAAGCATCCAAGGTGGGATTTGAACCCATCTTCAATCTACCAATGCTTCTTCTCCCTACCTCCCTTTCTATGTAAGGTATGGCAGCCAGCTCACACCCACCATTGGCCCCTCTCCATTACCCTGTGGGTCATCCTCAACTTTAATTCTCCATGACTCAGGCAATCCAAGACTACCACAAGACCCCTCCAATAGTCAAAGAGACCTGTGAGCTCACCACTGTGGATACTCCTTCCAGGGATGCAGCCTGCAATCCATCCTGTGTAATTCTTGCCTAAGTCCTCCCATAAATTCAGCATAGGGCATCTACATGACATGCTGAGATCCTGCCTCAGGCAGGCAGTTCAGTGTATAGAATGCTGGACCCAAAATCAGGAAAACCTAAGTTAAATCCAGACTAAGACACTTATCAGCTGTGTGACCCTGGGCAAGGCATCTCTATCTGCCTCAGTTTCCTCAGCTGTAAAATGAAGACATTCAGATCTATCCTGCAACCCTGCTGTGAGGATCAAATGAAAGAATACAGTAGATGCTTAACAAATACTTGCTCCTTTCTCTATCTCCCTTTCTTCTGACACCTCAAGGAAACCAGAGATACACCCAGGCTGTCCACCAATTGCCTCTTGCTCTTGACATGTGATCAACCCACTTTTTTCATATATTCCACCATAATATCCTTTTCTTCCAAAGTTCACATCTACCTTCTTTTCTATCTTTCCTTCCCTCCCACGTTTTTCCTGTACATATTGTCTCCCCACACTAGAATACGAATTCCTTGAGGGTAGGAGCCCTGACCGTGCACCAGCACTTAGCGTGCCCTCTGTGGTTGCTGCTCAGTTGTTTCAGGCATATCCCAACCTTCGTGACCCCATTAGGGTTTTTGTGAAAAAGACATTGCAGTAGTCTGCCACTTCCTTTGCCAGCTCATTTCACAGATGAAGAACTGAGGTAAACAGGGTTGTGACTTGTACAAAGTCACACAGTACTAAGCGTCTGAGGCTGGATTTGAATTCAGCTCTTCTGCCTCCAGGCCCAGCACCTATCCACTGATATCACCGAGCTGCCTTAATAGACAGTTACTGACTTGCCTGGTTGTTGGCTAGCATCCTCCCTGATTACCTGGCATTTGTCCTGTGCATACTAACAAATGTATTTACAATGTAAAGTCCCTGAAAGTTGGATTATTTCATTCTTCGTACATGTATCCCCAGTACCTAACACAGAGTAGACACTTAATACCTGTTGATGGCTTAATTCCTTATTTCCTACATATGGCAGCCTGCTCACATCCACCATGCACCTGTCCACTGCTTGGAGTAATACTAATTTTTAACTCACAGCCATATACCAGCACCACTAAAGTGTTTTTTGTTTTTAAATAAATGTCTTTGTTGCTGGGAGAAATTTAGGGTCATTAAAGTTCCCTCTTAGTATTTTTCTAAAGGCAATACAGCTAGGCCTTTTATTTATTCCTGGGAACAATTTCCTATTTACATTTTCCATCAAAAATATATATATACTTATAAGCAATAAGAATAATAGTATTTATATAACACTTTTAAGATTTTCCAAGCATTTTACATAATATTTCATGTGATCCTCACAATAACCTTGTGTGGTAGGGGCTATGATTATCCCCAAGGTCACGTAGCTACTGTCTGAGGGAGGATTCGAACTCAGGTCTTCCTGACCTCAACCACAATAGACTATCAGTTGCCAAGCTCTAAAGATTGTCCATCTTTCCGCATGTCATAATCTAGACAGAAGACATTCTTCATCCCCTTGGTTTTTTCGTGTGTGGGTCATTCAGCCAAATTCTTAGATCTATTCCAGGAGGTTTAGAAGGTCGTCGAGACTGATGCAATCAGCAGAATGTCACCTGCTATCATCCGGAAGCCTTCCCCATAACTAAGTGACCTCTCTATCTTGTATTTCCTCCATGACATTAGCAAACATCTTTGGTGAGCATTTATCTCCCTCTTTCATTATTCACCTGATATTAACGATCAGTCAGTGTCACCAAAGGTTATCCCTGTTGTATAGTTCAAAGAATCTTCAAGTTTGATGCGTACAAGGGATGACGGCATTTTGGTCCATTGGATCAAATGCTTTCTTATAGTCAACAAGCTCCAAGCAGTGGGAGTACCACCTGCATCTGTCAGTCCACTGTAAGAGGATGACAATGTGGTCAACTGTGAAATGCCACTGGCAAAGGCCCCCCTTCTGACCCCTCAGCAAAGACGCCCACAATAGATCTGAAATTACTCCTCCAAAAGGTACTACAGGTGGGAGAGAAGGCACACGGGTCAGCTACCAGTTACCAGTAATAGAAGTCCAACATTTTTTCCACATCTTTGTGATTTTTCCCTCTCTTCAGACATTCTGAAAATCAACAAATCCCTCAACACCCGCAGAGCTTTATCACTATCAGCAGAGTCCTATAGCACTGAACTATATAGCAGTGAAAATAAATACGGATTAGAAATCTCCTACACTTAGTATGGTATAGTGAAAAGTCAGTCAAAAAGCATGTAAGAGCTTACTCCATGCCAGGCACTGTGCTACTACGCACTGGGAGATGAAGAATGCAAAACATGCCCTCAAACACTAGTGATAATGAGGAAGATGTAGACGGGTGACGACCGCCATCATTTCTAGGACATGACCATGCAGGTGGCCACTGTTCTGAGTAACACTAATTTTTAATTCACAGCCACATGCCAGCACCAATAGAATACTCATGTCTGTTTATTTAATGAATGTGTCTTCATTGCTGGGAGAGATTTAGGGTCACTAATGTTCCCTCTTAGTATTTTCCTGAAAGCCACAGTCAGGCCTCCTATTTACTTCTAAGAACAATTTTCCTGGTTATATTTTCTATCGACTGATGAACAATAATAACAGCAGCATTTATATGATGCTTTAAGGTTTGCTATCCTCACCAAACACCTGGAGGATATTCTTCAGATGAGGGAACTGAGCTTTAGAAGAAGTGAATTGTTCTGTGCTACACAGCTCTACTGGATTTGGAGTTCAAAGTATCTGAGCCAGGATATGAACTCAGGTCTTCCTGATTTAGAATCCAGCATATTACTCACTACACCACTGAGATGCCCCAGAGTCGGAACACTAGGGCTAAAATCCCAGTTCTATTTTCTATTAGTCATTTGTCACCACGGCCAAGTCACAGAGCCTCCATTTCCTCATGCATAAAATGGGCATGATAATACCATCCTACCTCCCTCAAAAGGGTACTGTGGGGCTGAAGATCACTATGTAAATTAAGATGCCATCCATTCTACACAGGCAATATTAGTACTAATACTACATATCTACTTATCTCTGACAATGACATGTAGGTATCTGCCTAGAGCTAAGAGCATAACCTTAAGAGGTATTCAAGGGCTTAAAAAAATTGAGATCTTTGCTTCATTCATTGAGACACTGCCTACTCTGAGGCTGTCAGGTGCTTTCCTTCTCCGATGTACAGTCTCTTCCTCAAGAATTTAAACATAATTCTTCTAAGTTCATACACCTGCGCACAGGTAGTCCCTTCAATGTAGCTGCAGAATTATTATTTGTATTGGTATTAGCCAGTAAGTTTTCCGATAACTTCCATTTGAAAAACAAATTTCTCATGAAAAAATGTTATTAGTTTTTCTAACTTTTCAACACTAACTTCTTTTCTTAATTTGATCAAATCAGGCCTGATCCTATAGTGATAAAAAACAATCCTCTGGAAATGCCTTCTATGATAGCTTTCTACAATACCAGCTGCTCTCTATTCACTGGTATCTGCAAAGAGTTTCCTGGTCTCTCATTAATAAGTATCTCTCACTTTTTCACGAAATATTCCGAAAAGGATTTGTTAGATAAAGTAACAATGTGTGAAAAAAATCCTTTTGCATGACCTTCCATTCACACCCCTTCCATGTTGTCCTTCTCTAGACAAATCTGACCAAGAGAGAGGGATCCCTTCCCCTCTCCTTTCCAATTTTTCTATGAAACTTCTGGTCACATGATCCTGAGCAGAAAGGTAAAGCTGCTGCTTATAATAACTGACATTTACATAATTCTTCAAAGTTTGCACACTATTTTGCATATCTTATTACAATGGAGGTTCACAGCAACCCTACGAAGTGAACACTAGATATTACCCTCATTTTACAGATGAGGAAAGTAGGTTCAGGAGATTCTATCATTTGCCATGGTCACAGAGTTGAAGTTTCAAAGGCACAATCTGAACCTGGTTTTCCTGATGTCAAAGCCAGCACCGTCTCTCCATCTAGTCTGACCCCTTCATTTTACAAATGAGGAAAGTGAGGCCCAAGAAGGTTGTGACTGGACCAAGATCACAGAGTAGTGAATGCCAGAGCCTCGAGATCTCTGAACTCCCAATTCAGGCCCTCTCTGATGAGCAGGAAAGATAGAAGTTCTAAAAGAAGACAATCCCAGTGTTTGAGATGCTGGAGTACTAGGGTGTAGTGACAAGGGAATGGCGAGAGAGGGGAAGGAGAAGCAGGTGGTCTGGGGCAAGATGAAAAATGGCCAGGGCGAAGAAGCACGTCTGGGAGTCCGAGCACAGCCACCAAGTGTAGAGGTTGTTTGATAAGAACTTGGGCACTAGTAACGCTAACAGCAAGGCTAATCAGCTGACAGAAGAGCAGAGCACAGAATTCAAAGAAGCCTTTTCACTATCTGACGAGGATGGAGGTGGTACTATAATAACAAAGAGATTGGGAACTGCAATGAGGTCACTTGGGCAGAACCCCACAGAAGCTGAATTACAGGATGAAGTAATTCATGAAGGAGATACTGATGATGATGGCACAACTGACTTCCCAGAATTTCTGACGATGATGGCAAGGAAAATGAAAGACACAAACAATGAAGGAGAAATTAGAGAAGCATTCTGTGTATTTGACAAGGATGACAATGGTTCTATCAATGTAGCAGAACTTTGCCATGTGATGACAAACCTTGCAGAGAAGTTAACAGATGAAGAGGTTGATGAAATGATCAGGAAAGCAGATACTGATGGTGATGGCCAAGTAAACTATGAAGAGTTTGTACATAAGATGACAACAAAGTGAAGATATTATACAGAATGTGTTAAAATTTCTTGTACAAAACTGTTTATTTGTCTTTTTTCGTTTGTAACTTATCTGTAAAAGGGTTTCCCCCGCTACTGGAAAAAGGATATGCATGTGTAGTAATTCATTCCTCCGTGTTTTTCCTCCCCTTATCTACTGTCATTGTCCTGAAACTTTATTTTGGAAAATTGATCAAGTAAAATATGTTGCATGTGGCTTACTCTGCATATCTAAGCCCTTCTGCACATCTGAACTTAGATAGAATTGGTCAAACGAGCAAACATCTGAGTTATGCCAAAGAAGTAGTTTTCTTTAGGAGCTGTCAGCATGTTGTTGTTGAAGGGTGGAGTTGTAACTCTGTATGGACTAAGGACAGTCAACAATGTGTATGTACTTAAAGTTTCACTACTGCAAAATGAGTGTATTATCCAGGTACTTGCACACTATTTTTTTGTACTACTGATCCTCTACAAGAAAATATTTTCTTCTATGATTACTTGCTTTTAAAAAAAAAAAATCTGTTCATGGCACAATTTACCTCAAATCCATTCCAAGTTGTATATTTGTTTTCCAATAAAAAAATAATTACAATTAAAAAAAAAGCTCATCTGGGACTAGTCCAGTTAGCAGGATACAGTAACATAGAAAGGTTCCTTCATATACATAAGTTGGGGGTAGAAATAGGAACCTGATTTTGGATTATAGGATGAGCTTCTCCCTGTTTCTCCTTTGAAACAAGATCATCTATTTCTCAGATCCCAGTGTCTAAGGCTGTTTCAAATCTTGTGGCTCTAGGTATTTTAGGTGAAACCTGACTAACTTTGGAAAACAACCCAGACATAGGATGCACATTTATAAGGATTCATGTGCTCACTCCAGCATCAGATCCATTCCACCTTCCAAATTTACTACACTACTGACTTCAAAACGCTGAAGACTGGATGGCTCTCATTTAATTAGCAAGCTGGCTATTGGATCTGAGTATATCTCAGGAAACAGGATCATAGATATGTAATTGTGACTCCCTAGCTCTCAGGCTTAGAGAACGCACATAAAATAAAAAGTAGTCAGTTAGACTATCCTTTCATTAACAGCCTAGCCCAATTTCTCTCAACAGCCATTAGGCATTATCTATTTACTATTCTTCTACCAATATACATACATGATTCTTTTACCCTTCTGTCAAAGCTCTCAAACCTCATTCATTACAGATAATCACTTTTTTAAACTTAATCTTCTCATTGGTAACACTGCAGAAGAAATGTGTTTTGCTTCTTACCTGATGGTGCTTTTTTAATCCAAAATTAAATCGGACCATTTCATTGGGAAGTGAGCAGTCTCCACTGAGGTTAGCCGCTCGAACCTACCACAAAAACGGAAGAAAATTAAAAGGGAAGGCAATGTCCATGATGTTTATTTTATATTTTTAATATGCCATCTGTTTAAAAAAATTAGTTGGGGAACTATACAAAATCATTCCATTTTTCCAAGAGAAAATACAGGGTGTCTCAAAAATTTTAGAGTAGTTTTAAGATATTAGAATTGACTCTGCATTAAGACTTTGGGGACACTATATATGTAAGACTTTAAAGAAGCATTAAAGCTAAAGCATATCTGCATAATAAGGAAGTTCTTGAGAAAAAAATCAGGAGCTATTCTGAGTAGAAAGGTGGTGGACTACCAGTGCAGAATACTGCACACACAGTCAAATGCAGTCTCTGTAACAGCTGGTCCAGTTAGGAAGGTGAAGCAATACGGCACTGATTTTGTCCCATGCCATATGTAAGCTATAGCTAAGCAGAAACTGATCTTGATTTACAGGTAGCCTATGAAGAGACTAAGAGTTTAACTATCATTCTGGTTGTTTTTTAAAGAAGTAGTTTTCTTTAGGAGCTGTCAGCATGTTGTTGTTGAAGGGTGGAGTTGTATCTCTGTGTGGACCATGGACAGTCAACAATGTATATGTACTTAAAGTTGCACTACTGCAAAATAGGTGTATTATCTAGGTACTTGTACACTATTTACTTCAGTCATTTAATCATGTCCAATTCTTTGTGACCCAATTTGGGGTTTTCCTGGCAGAGATACTGGACTGGTTTGTCATTTCCTTTTACAGATAAGGAAACTGAGGAAAGTGAGGTTAAGTGACTTGCCCAGGGTCACAAAGCTAGTACATGTAGGAGGCCAGATATGAACTCAAAAAGTTGAGTATTCCTGAATCTAGGCCCAGCACTCTATCAGCTACACCATCAAGCTACCCCATCCTGGAAAGGCTGCTAACTGTAATGGCTGAAGAGAAGTTAAAGAAGCCTAAAAGGACTTATTTCCTAAAGCCTCAGAGGACCTACTTCCTGAGAGAACTAGATTTAGCCCTTATCTTGCAAAAAGTATGAAGAGAATTCTTAAGGAGAGCATTATAACCGGCATTCAGAAAGAACTGAATGTGGAATGTTTCCAGAATTGAGGAGAAGTCATCAAATGAAGTGACAGGTATAAGTGACTTTGTGACCTTTCCCAGAGCTGATCTACTATAATCATTTATGTCTTTGTTTTATTATTTGGTACACTTAACCAATAAACAGTACAGCTAGTAACATTGATGTGTATTTAAGTCTAAGATATTAAAGGGTCTGATACATAGACATGAGCAAGTGGTTATGGGGAAAGTGGTTTCTCTAATTTATTAAATAAAAATATTTAGTAATTAATCAACTTGGTGGGGGCTCAGAGTTAACTATTTAATCAGAAAGATATAACTTTTTGTAATGAATGTGGAAATATCAGAAAATATTCCTTAATTTAGAACCTAGGATAAGAATAAGCTATTATTATTGCATGAGTATGGTTGACTCAAAAACCCATTACAAACCTTTTTTTTTTAAAGAAAAAGAATGAGGCAAAAAAAAAGAAAGAAAACCTCTAACCATAGGATGGGTCTACAATGCTACCAAACATTCAGATAAAGTGGAAAATTCACTCAAACATAACTTTTATCAGAAGGGAAGTGGTAGTAAAGTATGGACAGAGGGCAATATTGTCAATTTATTTTGTTCACCTGAATCTGTTACAAAAAAGAAAGTATTGGGAAATGACAGTAATGTCTAAAATAAAAACATCCATATGGATCTTTTAAAAAAATTTGCCAATCATGTAGTCACTTGGTCCATCATGTTATTTCTTGTTTGTTTCTTATTTAAAAGATCCTTTTTTTTTCTTTCAGGAAGAAGTTTTGGGTCAATAAAAGATCTACATTATTCCAACTTCACATTATAATAAAGTATGGCCAGTAGGCATGCTTCATTCACTTGTTTTAGTAATTTATTTTATTTAGTTTTATTTATTTAAATTTTTTTTAATTTACACATATTATTGGTATATGAGAAACTAGGCCACACTCTTCTAAGTGACTATGGTTCTCGATTGAGATCTTGTCATGTTCCAGGGTTTGATGTAATCTGAAGTGTCACTCACAAACATGGAACATCAGGAGAACTCCCTCTTTGATCTGCATTACATGTCCTCCCTGATGGTGGCAAATACCTTTAGGAAGGATACTTTCCCCTATTTTATGTTCTATACAACACTTGATATCAAACAAAGCTCTCTCCATCTATCAGAAAGTGCTACTTCTAAATTTCACACTAGGGTCTTCTTGATATAGCCAATTACGAGTTAAAGTCAGAAGTGAGGCTTCAGATTGCTGAAGGGTAAAACCCATACACTCCTCGAAACTACCAAGTGAGCATTCTGAGGATCTTTAAGTAATAAATGTGGTTCACACAAAAGTGTCTTAAATGCTTGCAGTCACACCTCAATATAAAGCACATCTTTAAGTCAAACATCTCCAGATAACCAAGAAAAGTTTCTGGCTTTTATTTTTTTTTAAGCACCCAGGTTCCTGTGTCACAAATCTTTTTTTTTTTTTTTAAATTAAGAGAAGTCTATTTTCTCTCCTACCTTCCAACTCCACTGGTGGGGGTGGGGATGAAAATCTTTGTAACAAACATGCATACTCAAGCAAAACAAATTCCCTCATTGGCAGGGTCTCAAAAATACATTCCTCATTCTGTACCCTGAATTCCTCACTTCTTGGTCTGGAAGTAGGGAGGATGCTTCAGTATGGATCCTAGAATCATGGACGGTCAATGCATTGATTAGAATTCTTAGGGCTTTCAAATTTATTTGTTGTGACAATGTTGCTATTACTGTATAAACAAACATAAAATGGGATCTCAAATCCCTATGGAAAATGTGACACTCTTCCATACTCCCATTTCAGAACTACTGCTCCAAGCTAAATAACAGAAAAACAGATAAAACAAACCAGTTCTTCCAGCATAAGGAATCAAGGACACTCCCCAACTGACTCTACTAAGTATGTGCCTGTTGGACAGCTCAGGCACATTTGTTCCATGTTACTCTTTGCAGGGATGCAGAGTAACCCCCACCAAATCCCAAAAATATATGAAAAAGTTTTAAATTATTCACACAGATGTAGTAACCACTAGACCTCATGACATCTGCTCAGCACAAGCAGAGTGACCTATTCCTTGTTATTTTTACAGCAACACAGCCTCATTACTCAGAGGAGTTCAAGGAATTTAACATATTTTAACTTCCTAAGCAGGCATTAATTCTCACAACACCCAAGGGAGGTAAATATTTAACAAGTTTTCGCCAAGGTTTCAGTCTCCTCTCCAAATAACATGACTTAAAATTAAATATATTTGGGGCTGCATATTAATTTTAACTGAAATACAGAAAGCAAGATCCATGGGTATATGTAATTTATTAAGACTAGTGGTCTCATTTAATTGCACCCTTGAGGTAAAGGATACGTAAAGTATACATGGGTCTATAACATGAATAACCTACATAAGCTCCCACCAGGTTGGATAAAAGAGATTTATAAGGGGCAATTAGGGCCAGAAGATCAACTCAGGAGTTAACACCGATTGTACTCATGTAACTGGTTCAGATCATGACCATTCATGCTAAGAGTGTGTCGAATGATCAGTTCAAAAGTGTCACAGCAAGTTTTCATACCAATACAGAGGGGTTATGTACAATGTATTAATGAAATGTATGGAAATGTGTGGTCAGAACAATGTTATTCCGGTTATCTATTTCTGAGTGTGAATGTAGTTTAGCTACTAAACAAGTGCTTGATAAATGCTACTTTTATTGATCCTGTTTGAGACACAAATAAAGAAATGTTTATTTCTGGAATAATCAGAGTGCCCTGTTTTCTCCATATAATGAACAAATAATTTGCTGCACCAAGATTTAATCACTATCACTATCTGAATCCCTGGTTATGCTTGAAACAGTGTTAAAAGTTAATCTTAAGGTATGGGCTGAAATTCAAAATATGCTTAAATTATATAACAATTAATCCAAAGACCAAAAGAGATTAGGAGGAGGGGGAGGAAACAGATGCTTGTTAATTGAAAATAAAAGAAATGAGAGAAAATCAGTGATCTACACTATACTTGAATAATGCATGAGTATCATGAAAGGTTTCATACTTAAGAAAACTAAAATCAGGAATTAAATTGATCAAACAGAAAAGGGTGTCGCTTACCTCTGAACAGGCTAAGTGTTTGACATTAGTAAACCAGTCGACGTGAGCACGACAATGATCAAATGCATGGATTAGTTCGTGAGTGACCACTCGGTTCATGTGAGCTTGATTATGGATGTTATTCTGACATAACACTATCTATAGAAGACAAAAAGGATAAGTTAACTTTTATTTCATCTTATCTACCTGTACTATGTTTCCTTCCCAGATTTCAATTCCCTCCATACCTGCAGTACACAGAACATGCCTTCAGAGATACAGCTGTATCAACTTTTTAAATCATACATCACTTTTGAGGTGCTCATGAATTGACTCAGACATAAAAACAAATTCAATTTGTCTCGAAAGGAAAGCAGTCAAGATTTCCCCACCCACAAAGTATACTTTGCTTCAGGGAAACCCAATCAATGCCCGCCCCAACCACGCCATAAATGCCCCACTCCCTAAACTAGATTCACACTGTTTATGACGCTTCCCACTGCCACTTAACACACACACACCAACCACCCATAGTTTTTTTTAACTTAATGTGATTTAAGTGTATTTTCATCAATAAAATACAAACAAGAATTTTAATGCATATTACTTTTATGCATGTTACAATTCTGTTATTTTGCATATTATGCACATGCACAGTTCTGTTGTTTTGCTACTTTTTTTAAAGGCTCCTATCCATTTTTCAAGACCCATTCTGAATCTTGCTCTTCCACAACAGTCCCTAATACAGTTTCAGTTCACTTTGGGCTCTGCCTTCTCCTTTGCCCTAGAACCTAGAGCCTGAACCACCCAATTCGGCCCTCGTACTGTCCAAGAGGAGCCTCAATTGCTTTGTGCAGGCTCACCTTGTCGGCTCTACTGCAGCAAACACTGATTAAGTGCCTACTGTGTGCAGAGCACTATAAAACAGGGACTAGGGTTGTCTCACTTTTGTTTTGCCTCCTCCCCAAAATTAAGCTAATGTCACAACAACATAATCAACATATTCCTGACCAACTAGTTCATTTTAGGGTTCTATTTCATGTACTTTCCAGCCTACCTATTTCAAATAAAGGACAGAAAGCCCATGATAGTTTAAGGAGTTAAGGAGAAGGTGATGACTCCAAGAGATAAATTGCTGCTGCCAAGGTCATCACTAGAATCCACTTGGGGCTTCAAGGCCTTAGAGAGTAGGAACAATTCTGAAACAATTGTGCTTCCACCATGGTCTAGAGCCCAGGGCAGCAGGTGGAGCTGCCTAATGCTGAAGGTGTACAGTTATCTATAAAGTGAAGCAAAACCAAATGCCTCATTAAAAACAGTCCCTTCTACATCACTAGAGAATAGGAGACATCGTAATTTGGAAATGCCACAAGAGCCAACATTCCTTCTTTTGAACTTCCCATTACCCACTTACACCATCATCCCCCAGCCTCATCTCCACTGTCTACTCATGTCTAAAACATTTTCACAGTATCCTAAGGGGCTTCAGCCCCTGACTCAGTTTCCCTCTCTACCTCATTCCCTGCCATTATTGGCAGGTACTTCAGCACCATGCTGCTAAGCCTCCTAGACCTCAGCTCTGGGCATTTTCTGTCTCCCATGTGTGGAATGTTCGCCTTCCTCCACTCTGACTACTGATCTCCCTGGCTTCCTTTAAGCCCCAATTTAAACCCCACATTTTACAGAAAGCCTTCCTTTCTTTAATCATTTCCTATTTATCCTGCATATGGCTTGCTTTATATTTATTTGTTTGCACATTATCTCCCCCAAGCTCCTGAAGGCAGGGACTGTCTTTTGCCTCTTTTGTATCTCTGGTGCTTAGCACAGTGCCTGGCGAACAAGTTAGTGCTTAATAAAGGTTTAGTGACTGATCGTTATTTCCTCAGCCACCCAAGAAAGTGACCATATCCCTTCATGTATGCATTTGGAAAGCCTTCATTAAACCCCTACTGTTTGCCAGGTCCTCTGACAAGTACTGGGGATACAAATACAACGAATGAAACCCCCACCCCACCCCCAGCCTACATTCTAGCAGGGGAGCCAATACAATATAAATAAGCGGAGAATGAAAAGAGAGTAAGGACAAATAAATACACAGCAGTCAGGAAAGGAGCCCCTTGAACTCCTAACTGTTAGGGGTTCAAGAAAGACTTCACGTAGAAAGACATGCCAGAGTTGCATCTTAGAGAAGGGTTCTAGGAAGCAGAGTTTAAGGAGGGAGTACATTCCAGATGTGGGGTATGGCCAGGACAAAGAGAAAGGCACACACCACCAAAGTCCTGGTGAAGGGAGTCCTCCTGAAGTCCCTCTCTGTTCCAGTTCTTAGCTGAGCTCCAAGGAGTTCACAAACAGCCTCCCTCCCCCAGCCCCAAGGGTCACCAAGCCCCCACCACCACCACCAAGGTGCTGCTATCCTCTTGGGCTGGCTTTGTACCCCCACCTCAGACACTTCTCCTCTATCATCAGTTACTGCCGCCACCTCCAGGGAGTCTGCCATTGACACAGCTCATCATGCTTCAAAACCGAAAACCGTCCTGCCTCCAAGATGTCCAACTCTGAAACTGCCCACTCTGAACTCAACCTCTTCACCTCCCACGTCTCCCATTCCTTCATGTATACCAAACTTGGGCTTCACCTTCATCATGACCTCCAATTCCTCAACCTTCCCCATTCTCCCCTGCTGCCTTCACTTGCTTTCCCAGTCACTCACTAGCACCCTAGAACAACTTTGTGCCATCTTCACCAAGCAAAGCTCCACCTCTAAATAACCAAGCTCCTTCTCACTATCCCCACTGTTCCTGCTGCCAGACAACCAAGAGTTGCTGGAGAAAGTCACAAAATGACTCTTGCTGCATCCACTACACACATAAACCCCCATCAGCTGAAGCCTCCAAGTGGCTCAGCTGACTTCTCCTGTTCACCACCCTACTCCCTCAGTGACTGTTCTAAACCTGTTTATGCCCCTCAACTTCCCAACTCTACTCACCTTCCCCAATCACAGCCTCATCTCCTACTTTTCTGAGAAAAAAATCTGAGGCCATTTGAGCTGAACACCTCCAGTTTTCTTCCTCTCCGTTTTGAAATTTCTATCCTCACTAACCTCTTCCATCTTTCCTCCAGTCTCAGACGAAACGTGTCCTTCCCAAAGCTAACCTCTTAACCCTCCAAAACCTTGTTCCACCAATCGGTCCATCTTCTGTGGCATCTGTGATCTCCCCTCACCTACCAGCTGCGTCCCCCCATTTACAAACGTGTCCTTGTCTCTCCAATCCTCAAGAAACCTTCCCCTTGATTCTGCTCTCATCTCTCCCCATCTCTTCACCATCAAACTCCTAGAAAGCTAAAGCTCTATTACCTCTGTTAAAATCATTACCTCCTTACCCGTTCTGCTAAACGATTGTCTTGAAATTTACTGCCGACTTTAAATCACCAAGTCCAATGGCCTTTATATAGTCTTCATGCTTTTTGACCTCTCTATAATATCTAATGATAAAAAACAAGTCTTCACAGAGGAATAAAGATATAAATATATATTTGTATAATATATATCATATAAATATATATTTGTATAATATATATCATATAAATATATATTTGTATAATATATATCATATAAATATATATTTGTATAAAATATAAACATATATTTGTATAATATATCTCATATAAATATATATTTGTATAATATATACTATATGAATATAATAAATACACAAATATAAATATATTATATAATATATATTATATATAAATATATAAATGCAAATAAATATAGTATGTATAAATATAAATTAATATTTTAAAATATATAAATAAATGTATTTTATACATAATATATTTATAAATATAGATATGTTAAATATAAATAAAAATATAAAATGCTTAAATACCTGACACTGGTACTTTATACTCTTTCTTCCCCAGTTTCTATGACAACACTGCCTTCAGCTGACTCAACTCCTTTCCTTTCCAATCACTCTTCCTCTGCTTTTTACAGATTGCCCTTCCTCCTTTCACCCCAAAATGCAGATGTTCCCCAAGATTCTGACTTTGCTCTCTTCTCTTTCTACCCTCTATTCATTTTTCTCATTCATTTCCAGAACTTCAACTATCATCTCCGTGGATACTCCCCAACTCTCCCCACCAAATTTGACCTCCAGATCTGACCTGTCCATCTCAGAAGCACAAAATGCCAGCAATGCAGGTGAAGTCAGGTGGCACCTACTTTAATCCACCTTAACAGGAATGCATTCCATAACACTCCCAACAAGCAGTCTCTAGTCATGGGGAACTGGTTCCCTCCTGAGATAGCTCATTCTGTTCTGAGACAACTCTGTTAAAGAGTTTTCCCTTATACTGAGTCAAAATCTATCCCTCTACATCTTCAACTCCAAGTTCCAGTCCCGCATTTATCACTTGGCCCTGAGGCAGACAGGGGTCACACGGTTATTAACCATCTAAGGCTAGATTTGAACTCAGGAGTCCTGACTCTAAGCCCAGAACTCTATCCACTGCACCACCACACTGCCTACCACAGATATTGATCCCATTTTACAAACAAAGTAACTGAGTGATCTGCCGATGCTAACTAACATGGCTAAGAATTCTCAGAGGCAGATCTGACTCCAAGTTCAATCCTTCACAGCACCTCACTGCCTGTCTCCCTATTCCTATTCCCACCAGAGGAAGAAAATACAGTCGAAATAAGGAGACGTGACTTCTAGCCCTGATTCTACCAATGACCTTCTCTGTAACCTTGGGTAAAACAAGTCACTAATCTCTCTGGACTTTGATTTCCTCATCTGAAAAATGAGGGGCAGGACTAAATGACCTCTAAGGTCCCTTCCATCTCCAACATTCAAAACTCATTGTCACTATGTGAGGGCAGGCCCCCTTTTCTTCTGGTCTAGACTAGATCAATAACATGCAAAGGAAGCCTGGTGGTCTGGTGGAGTTCAGATCCACAAAAAGGAAGACCTGAGTTCAAATCCTCCCTCACTTATTACCTTAATGACTCCAAGTCACTTATTTCTGATCCTCTGCTTCTTCATCGGCAAAGTAGGAATAACAATAGTATGACATAATGACCTCCCAGGGCCATTACGAAGATCAAATGAGAAATGTGAATGTGAGCTGCGATTATTATTGATTTTCCTATCTCCAGGTTCTTCCCCCTCTAATTTATTCATCCTAAAGAATAACTTACATCATTTCACTTGTGACCTCAAAAATCTTCAATGGTTTCCATCACCAGTCAAGTCACTCACTCAGAGTCAGTCAACAAACATTTAAATAAATAACATGATGAAAGAAATGTGCTCCTTAGCCCAACATTTCAAGCAATCTAAGATGCAGCCCCACCCCCTTCATTCCTCATTTCTTACATCTTCCTCATACTGTGGTCAAACTGCACCCCAACCCTCCATGCTCTTCTATCTCCACACTTTACCTCACACAATTCCCTGTGCTTGAGGCTCTGTACCCCCAACTTCACCTATTAAAATCCTACCCATCCTAGAAGGCCCCATGGAAACATAGCCTCTTTCAGGAAGCCTCCCAAGCTAGAAGTGCCAGATCTTTCCTCTTAATTGTATCAGCACTTGCACATCTCCCTTGGGGCACAGATCCCACTATATGTATCTACATCTTCATGTATCTACATCTAGTCTCCTTTAGTAGACTGAAAGATTCTCAAAAAGTTATGACTCCCCATCACACACACACAGTAGGTGCTCATGAAAAGTTTGCTACTGAAAACAATCCAGCACTTAACTCTTACCTGGGATGTGGCAGCATCAAAACCTCCACTGACATTTCCATTACAATCTTCACAAGAAAAGTGTCTTTCTCTGTAAACAGTGCTAAATGGAAAGAGTATATATATTAAAGGAAAGGCTACCTAGCAATAGAGTGTGTGTGTGTGCGTGTGTGTGTATGTATGTGTTTAAAGCTGAAATGGAAAGAGGCACTGGACAAAGTGGAAGTGACAGATCCAGGGGTGCAAGCCTAGCAATCCTGAGGTTTATCTCACTAGCCACCACTAGATGGCCCCACAATGAAGCCAGCCAAAGATCTAGTTCACGGATTCTTAACTTTTCTGTTATGGATGCCCTTCACAGGTTGGTGAGGCCTATAGACTCTTCCTTGGACTAAGGATTTTAATGTATAAAATAAAATATACAGGATTACCAAGGAAGCCAATTATAGTGAAATGCAGTTATAAAAATATTTTTTAAAAAAACAAGTTTATGGACCCTAGGTGAAGAACCCTGATCCTCATTTTTTTCCCCTAAGGCCAGCAGGAAGGCTATAGCTCAAAATCATCTAGAAGGGGATTCTTAATGTCTTCTTTGTTAGCTATGTCAGGTAGGCAGGTCAGAAGTTTATAAATAAAGCAGAAGATGGGCAGAGAGCCAGCATGCAAAGAGGTCTTTCCAACTCTGTAATTCTGTGGCTGTAGGCAAATCACACCTGTTTGTCATGTTTAAAGTGGCATAAACAGGCATTTATGTGGCATACAGTGAGAAATATTAAGTGATGTGTATTTTAGAGCCAGGATGTAAAACTATACTTAGAAAAGATCTGCTTACCAACCAGAACGTCTCATAGCATCCAATAAAAGTTTGACATATGGACCTAGAATGATATGGAGTCAATTACACTAGATTAAAAAATGCAACGAGTAGAAATAAAAAAAAACAATACATGATGTTATCAAAAACTAAACTATCCATAATTACTACCTTCATAGACAGTATAGAATTTCAGACTAGCAAGACCTCAGCAGCTATCTAGTCCAAACTACCTTTACAGATATGAATCCCCTGGATCAAATAATGCCCATATGGTCACTTAACTTTGCAGGCAGCCCTCGGATACATGGGAGTCCACCCCTTCCCACAGTACTATTGGATCACTCTAATTGTTTGGAAGTTTCTTCTTACCTCTTGCCTATATCTGCCCCTTAGCTATTCCCACCCACTTCAACCTAGTTCTGCCCTGTGGGGGAGGGGGAGAGAGAGAGAATCCATCAGGACAGACCAAATGCTGCTTCTTCCACATGACAGCCCACGTAGTATTCAAGCAGAGCTCTCATGTGCCCCAAGTATGTACAGTTCTGCCTTAGAATAAGTGAGGAATGAAGATTTGAGAATACCAACTCATCAACACAAGTACTTATTTAGGTAAAACATTGATACCAATACCAAACTTATGTCTAGCAAGAATCCAGAGCAGAACCAGGTGTACTTTTACATTGGTTTGCAGTCAAAATAATCAAAGGTCTTAAGACTGCATGACATGATTCACGTGGTTGGCAAGAAAAGGCCAAACATGTGATGTGGCTGCTAAACAGCTAATGTCTGCAGGAATACAAGTTCATAAAAACAGTTCAGGATCAAAATCAAGGGTAGGGACACCCTACAATGGTCACAGCACATGAATAACTTTGTGTCCAGCAAGAGGCAGCACAGTGACAAACTAGAGTGTGTCCAAAAGAGGACAGCTAAGACTCAAAGGTTTGGAACCCACTTCTCTGTTGCTCCAGGGGGTTAAATCAGGAGTAGGAGCTATCTCACAACATCCCTGCAGAAAAAGATGGAGAGACATAGACCAAACCATTTGTTTCTCACAATGGGGATGTGATCCCCAAGTTGTATGTGATCATCCAGTGGAAAGGTGAGAAGATGGGTTATATACCACCCTCCTCCCCATGAGCAATTATGGACTCACTTGCACACAATTATTCCCTCCCTCCCATTTAGGGCCCTCAGATTTACACTCAAACTCTCTCTCTCTCTCTCTCTCTCTCTCTCTCTCTCTCTCTCATGTGCGCCACCCCCCCTCCCCCGCCCCTACCCTGAGCTTCCCTGGTTCTCAGGCTGTAGCATATCATGCCCTGAACCCTCCTGTCACGCACCTTATGAGTACATGAGGTACCCCTTATTGGTAGGCTCTATACTCCAGGGCACTACTCACTGAGTAAGCCCCCAAATATACTTTTCACAAGCAGGCATGGAGGGGCTGTAACTGTATTATCTTTCTTCCCAACTATATTCCTCTTCCAAACTTTCCTATTTCTATGAAGGGCACCAACATGTCCTGGGTTCCCAACTTGTGTTACCCTTGACTCCTCAGTCTCCCAAACCCCACATATCTAGGTGGTTGCTCACTCTGCTCATACCAATCTCCATAACATCTCTCACGTTTTCTCCTCTCCAGTCCTACATTCCCTACCCTAATTGAGTCCTTCTTCACCTATAGCCCAGACTATTGCTTTAGCTTCCTAACTGGTCTTACTGCCACCTCTACTCTCTTCCCACCAACACATCCATCAGGCAGCTGTTAAAGCAACTTTCCTAAAGTACAGGACTGACCATGTCACCGCCCTACTCAATAAACTCCAGTGACTCCCAAGTGATTCTAAGATCAAATGTATTTCATTTTTATCTTATCCTTTTCAAATTCCATTTTTGTGAAGTCTTACAATGTGTGTTATTAGTAATTTGGTAACAAATTTTTATAATTTACAAATGAGTAAGTATACATATATTAAAGATACAGATAAAAAAAATTTTTAGTGTGTGATCAAAAGTTTGGAGATCATTGGACTAGACCGGGGTGGGGAACTTGCAGCCTTCTAGGTCCTTGAGTGCCGCCTTTTGACTGAGTCCAAGTTTTACAAAACAATTCTTTTTACTAAGGCAACTAAGTTTGGATTCAATCAAAGAACTGCACTTAAGGACTCAAAGGCCACATGTGGCCTCAAGGCTGCAGGTTTCCAACCCCAGGACTAGATAATAGTACAATTAAACAGATTTGGACATGGCTGAAGGACCAGACTGAAATTTTTAGTGTGTGATCAAAAGTTTGGAGACCATTGGACTAGACCGGGGTGGGGAACTTGCAGCCTTCTAGGTCCTTGAGTTGAAGGACCAGACTGAAAGAGTAATTATTAATGGTACCTGGATGGGAGTCTCTAGTATAGAACTACAGGGATCTATTTGTCCCTATGCTGTTTAACATTTTTACCAATGAATTGAAAGAGAGGATCTATGGCACGCTCATCAAATTTGTAGAAGACATACAGTTCAGAGGGAAAGCTAACACACTGGAAGTCAGTCAGGATCCATAAAGATCTTGAGAGGCTAGAACACTGGGCTGAAACCCTAAAATGAAATTCAGCAGGGAGAAATGCAGTCTTACACTTTGGTTCAAAAAAATCACCTTTACAAGTCCTACACAGAGAAAACAGGCTTGGGTTGCCATTTGTTTGAAAATCATCTGGCATCTGGTGGGTTCCTAGTTCAATGAAGAGTCTTTCCCTCCCAAAGTGATTTTTTAATTTTATTTTTCTTTTTAATTTTTGTCTAGGTAAAGAGGTCTTTCTTTGCCTCAATTCTTATCAAGTCTTTATTACTGAATGGGCGCGTCAAACTGAGACCTGTTAAAGACCTTAGCTTGAAAAGGCCAAAGTCCCCCACTGCATCCTGGGTCATCTCCAGTTGTGCTGATTTATATCTGGCCACTGGACCCAAATGGCTCCTGAGGAGAGAGTGAAGCTGGTGACTTTGCACAGCCCTTCCTCACTTAATCCAATTCACCTGAATGTCCTGGTAATCACCTACCTCATGTCATAGCTCTCTTTGCAAAGGAAGGACAACAACAGCTCAATATAAATTAGCATGGCCAAAAAGCTTTAATGTGAGAGGCCTAGCTATTAGGAAAATGGGTGACAGGACCTGTACTTTGGCCTGGTCAGATCACACATGCAATACTGGGGCCAGCTCTGGGGGCAGGGCCTTAATAAACTGGAGACCTTTCAGAGGAGGACACACAGCTATGACACACAAGGAATTGTAGGACAAAGTGGGGATGGTTAACCTAGGAGAAACTCAGAGGAGACACGTCAGCTGCCTTCGAGTATGTTTAGGGCAATCCTGCAGAAGAGGGCTTTGACTTGTTCCATTTTTCAGAACCAGCAGCCATAAGCTGAAATTAAGGCAAATTTAGGCTCGATGTCAGAAAAAACTCCCTGACAATGAGAGCTATCCAAAATTGAAAGGAGCCACACAGTACAGTATTGAGCTAGTACAAAGAGACTTGAGTTTAAATCCTTGCTCTGTCTCTCACTACCTATGTGACACTGGACAAATTTCTTAACCTCTCTTTCAGACTGTTTTCTAGTCTGTGAAATGAGGAAATCATATTAGATCTCTGAGGTCTCTTCCAGCTTTAAATCTATAATCCTATACATCAAGAAGTCAGGAGCTCCCCTCGTGAGAAGTCTTCAGGCAGAGGCCGGATGACCACTCGATGAGTATGTTGTAGTGGGGATTCCTTCTGGGTATGAATTAAACTAGAGGGCTATTAAGGTCCTTCCCACTTTAATATTCTCTGTAGCTGTATAAATTACAGGTTATATATGAGGAAGAACTTTCTAATACCAAGAGCTGTCCAAAAAAAGGAACAGACTCCATCACTAGGAAATGTTTCAGCAGAGGACAAATGAGTATAACCAGGACATTCTAGTCATTTCTTCTACAATGCTTTTTTTGGGGGGGGGGAGTTGGAACAGATGATTTTTAAGGACCATTCTAGGGAATTATGCTAGGAAAGTGACTCAAATGCCATTGTTATTGTAGACTCATTTCCGTTGTGTCCAACTCTTTGTGACTACATCTGGAGTTTTCTTGGCAAAGATACTAGAATGGTTTACTATTTCTTTCTTCAATCCATTTTACAGATGAGGAAACTGAGGCACACCAGGTTAAGTGACTTGCTCAGCATCACACAGCTAATAAGTGTCTGAGGCTGGACTTGAACTCAGGAAGATAAGTCTTCCTGATTCCAAGCCCCCTCAGGGAGGGCAAAAAGAATGTTCACAGTAGCACTTTTTATGGTTTTAAAAAAAAAAGGACAGGCAACAAAGTGGATGCCCTGATGGGGGCGTAGTTAATGACTAAGCAAATTCCAGTACATGGAACATTACAGTATGTGAGAGACAATGACTATGGTGACTACAAAGAAGCATGAAAAGTCATGTGAAGTGAGAACCCAGCAAACAAAAAAAGTTACTTTAATAATCATATAAATGGAAAAAACAGCAAAAAAAGGAGAAAACTGAGGGCTGTGAAATTGTAATGACCAAACCTGGCCCCAAAGACAACATAAGAAAGCTCTCCCCTTTTTTTGTCCTTTTAAGCGGGGACGGAGAAAATTTCATGTGTCCAATTTGGTGAACGTCTTGGTTCATTTCCCTGCACTATTTCTCCACCCTCCTTTCTATTCTTTCTTATAAGGGATGGTTCTTTGGGGGGGAAGAATGCAGGGGATTATACTGGAAGCGTAGGTGATGTAATCCAAAAGATACCAATAATTTTTTAAAATCGATTATTCCCTTTCCCAGTCCTTAACTGATCTTTGACCTCAGTCACTAGAAGCGTCATCTGCTGTAGTGAAAAGTGTTGATCTTGGATTCGTGCCAACCGGTTTCCAGTCTTGTCTCTGACATGTACTAGCTGTGTGACCATGGGCAAATCACTGAACTTCTTCCTGCCTCAGTTTCCCCAATCTGTAAAGCGAGGGCAACAGTGTTGGTGTGAGGATTAAATGGCCGTCAGGCATGTCGCACGCGTAAGCGCTATTACTGTGTACGACTATTCCTGTACACTATATTATTAACTTCTTATTGTCTACTACCCTACTCTTGTGTGACCCTGGGCCGGTCGCTTCCCGGGGCTGGGTCTCGGCCTCCCCACGTGGCGGACGAGGGGCCTGGCCCGGGGCTGGACGGACCCGAACCTGAGCCCAAGGACGCAAGGTCGGGCCGGGCTAGGGGGAAGCCCCGGCCGCAGGGGAAGGCCAAGGCCGTCCGGGTCCTCCCCAACCCCCACGCCCCGCCGGGGTCTGCCGGCCCCGCGGCCTCCGACCTCCAGGCCCCGCCCCTCGGGGCCGCCTACTTCGATCCACCGCCTTGAGGAGCATCAGCTGGCACTTCTGGTTGTGGGTGAAGAAGCTGGTGGCCAGGAAGCTCCGCTTGGGCTTGCCATCCGGGAAGCGCTCGGGGAAAACCTGGTAGGTAAACTGCTGCTGCTGCTCCCGCTCCAGCTCCCGCTGCGGCTCCGCGCCCGCGTCCTCCATCCGCACCGTGGCCCCGGCAGCAGAAGCCGCGCCCAGCCGCCGAGCACCTGACCCGGGCCCAGCGGGGGAAAGGTTACCGCCAGCCAACCAGCGCGGCCAGGCCCCGCCTTCCCCGGCCCTGCCGGGGCGGGGCCGCCCTGAGCCCGCGCCCCGCCCCTGGCGCCGCGTGGCGCTGAAGCCCCGCCCCGGGGCGGGGCCATCCCCAGGGGTGGGGCTGAGGTGTCCGCCCACTTTCCCCAGAGCGGGCGGGGCTTCCACAGGCTCCACTTCTTGGCACTGAATGGCTTTGGTTTGGGGATATAATATAAAATATATGTGTGCATATGGATACACACGAATGTAATACATACATATATATGTTAGATATGTTCAATATAATTTTGATATATAAAGTTACTGGTTTTTCCTTATTCCTGAAATGCATTTAGTCCTTCAGCCCTGTCCGGTTTTCGGAGGGCACCCATGCCATTGGTTTTCAGAGGTGACATAGGGGATGCAGTAGACAGAGCCCTGAATTTTAAATTAAAGGCTGGGGAGGATGGGACTGGAATGGTCCATTTTCAGGGTGAGAAATTGGCAAGAGCTAGGAAACCAGAGCTTGATTTAGTGTTTTGTAGATTGTCTAGACTTAAGAAAGGGAAGGAAGAAATATTAATAATGCAGATTCACTGGAAAGTGTGACTTGTGTACATTCCTACCACAACAACAGCCAGTTTTTAAAATAAATATTAGCACATCCTCCGTTTCCTCACTTGTAAAATGATGGCCCCTAAGTTCCCTTCCAGCTCTAAAATTCAACACAAGTCAAATCACTGTAGAATTTTAAAGGTCTCCTATGTACCTGGTGCTATGCTAAGCACCAAGAATATACCCCCACCCAAAAAAAAGAAAGCAAAAGACAGTCCCTGTGCTCTAACATGCAAACAACCGTGTACAAGCAAGCGGTACATGGGAGGTAGTCTCAAGAGATAGCACTAAGATGAAGGAGAACTGGGAAAGTCTTCTTGCTGAAAGTGGCACCCTAAGGAGGGAGACCATTACAGACATGAGGGACAGCCAAGGAAAACACCCTGGACTCCCCAGTTGAAGTAGAGTTTCAGGAACCTCATCCTATCTCAGAGTATTTGGGAGGAGTAAGATGTAAGAAAATAGGTTCCTCCTGGGTCCTTGCAAAGCATTCCATCTGCAATGCCCTGTGTATTTGTATGCATCATTTTGCACAAGTAGGGTCAAACTCCTAAATACAACAGTCAGTGACTATAATAATCTACAATTTGATAAATCCAAAGACTCCAGCTTCTGGGATAAGAACTCACTAGTTAACAAAAACTGCTGGGAAAACTGGAAAATAGTATGACAGAAAGTAGGCATAGACCAACATCTTATACCCTATTTCAAGATAAAGTCAAAATAGATACATGATTTAGATGTAAAGACTGATACTATAAGCAAACTAGGACAGCATGGAATAGTTTACCTGTTACACACATGGAGAAGGAAGGATTTGTGACCTAACAAGAGATAGAGAACATTATGAAGTGCAGAATGGATAGTTTTGATTACATTAAATTGAAAAGTTTTTGCACAAGCAAAGTCAATGCAATCAGGATTAGAAAGGAAGCAGAAAGCTGGGAAACAATTTTTATAGCCAAGTCTCTGATAAAGGTCTCATTCTAAAATTATAGAGAATT
Source organism: Potorous gilbertii (assembly GCA_028658325.1). NCBI lineage: Eukaryota > Metazoa > Chordata > Mammalia > Diprotodontia > Potoroidae > Potorous > Potorous gilbertii. Next base: position 187,521,004 of record CM053770.1, on the reverse strand, counting down.
GAATCAAATTTATAAGCAGTTATTCCCCAAATGACAAATGGTCAAAGGATATGAACAAGCAGTTTTCAGAGGAAGAAATTTAAACTATCTATAGTCATATGAAAAAATGTTCTAAATCACTATTAATTAGAGAAATTAATTAGAGAAATAACTCAGAGATACCACATCATACCTATCATATTGGGTAACATGACAAAACAGGAAAATGATAAACGTTGGAGAAGATGTGGGAAAATTGGAACGCTAATTCGTTGTTGGTGAAGTTGTGAACTGATCCAACCATTCTGGAGAGCAATTTGGAACTACGCTCAAAGAGCTATAAAATAACCCTTTGACCTACCAGTACCACTTCTAGACCTGTATCCCAAAAAGATTGTAAAAATGGGAAAAGGACCCACATGTACAAATATATTGATAGCTCTTTTTATGATGGCAAGGAATTGGAAATTGAGGGGATGTCCATCAATTGGAGAATGACTGAACAAGTGGTGGTATATGAATGTAATGGAATACTATTGTTCTATAAGAAATGATGAGCAGGGGAGGGACAGGATCAAAAGAGAGAATAGCAACAATGGGGGACAGGATAGAATGGAGGGAAATATAGTTAGTCTTACACAACACGACTATTATGGAAGTCATTTGCAAAACTGCACAGATATGGCCTATATTGAATTGCCTGCCCTCCCAAAGGGTGGGGAGAGGGGGATGGGGAGAAGCTGGAACTCAAAGTTTTAGGAACATCTGTTGAATATTGTTCTTGCTACTAGGAAATAAGAAATACAGGCAATGGGGAATAGAAAGTTATCTGGCCCTACAGGACAAAGGAGAAGATGGGGTAAGGGAAGGGAGGGATGAAAGAAGAGAGGGCAGATTGGTGATATGGGTAATTAGAATGTTGTGTATTGGGAAGGGGGGAGGGAACAAATGGGGAGAAAATTTTGGAATCCAAAATCTAGTGAAAATGAATGTAAAAAAGTTAAATAAATAAATTTATTAAAATAAAATAAAATAAAAAAGAAATGATGAGCAGGCAGACTTCAGAAAAACCTGGAAAGATTAATATGAACTGATGCTGAGTGAAATGAGCAGAACCAGGAGAAAATTGTATACAGTAACAGCCACATTGTTCAATGACTGACATTGATAGACTTAGCTCTTCTCAGCAATGCAAGGACCCTAAGACAACTCCAAAGGACTCATGATGGAAAATCTCGTCCACTTCCAGAAGAAGAACTTGGAGTCTGAATACAGACAGAAGCATGCTATTTGCTCTCTTTTTCTTTTGTTGTTTTGTTTTGTTTCTTCTTTCTCGTGGTTCCTCCCATTAGTTCTGTTTCTTCTTTACATCATGACTAATGTAAAAATATGTTTAATATGAATGTATAAGCAGAGTCAATATCAGATTGCATGTCATCTTGGAGAAAGGGGAAAAGGAGGAGGGGGAGAAAATTTAAAACTGAAAATCTTGTGGAAGTAAATGTTGAAAACTAAAAATAAACTAATTATATTTCAAAGTTATTATTAAGCTGCAATTCTTCTCTACACCACAATAAAGAACACATTTATTGAAATGTTTTATTTATAATATTTTAAAAACAAGGTACTTTCAGAGTTAATCATATCAAGTTTAAGGGGGAGAAATACCCTTCTTGTTAGAGACAGCAAGGACAATGTCACAGTATATCTAGTTACATTAAATAGAGCTGTAAGTCTAGTGCCTCAGGGACAGGGAGAAATGGCTGACCAGAGTTGAAGTTCTGTGGGTGAAAAAAGAAACTGGGATTTTGCTCAACAGGTTAGAGACCATGCCTGGGGGGTGAGAAGGGTTGGCTGTCAATGAACTTGAGTCTCTGGTGAGATTCCAGTTCAGTTGGCAGAAGTGGCAATGACTCGTGGGATTCTGTCCCTATCCCTAACCTATCCACAGTGCCTGGGACACCATGGGCAGGTTTTTATTTTTTAATTGACTGATGGATTAAATTACATGAAATAGTACAAAAAACCTTTCTCATGCTGTTAGGTTTTTTCTGAATGAGTTGTCACAAAAAAGGAAGTGAAGAAATGCATGACTCTTAGGCACTGACTCCTTTTGAGAAATGATAGACCTCATGACGGGGTCCCTTTAATGTTATGGGGTCCAGATTTGTAAATCCAGCCCCAGACTCCCCTGCGCTCCAGTTCCACATCACCAACTGCCTGTTGGATATATCAATCAGATGTCCCAAAAATATCTCAAACTCAACATGTCCAAAATAGAATTCATTATCTTTCCCAAAAATCTCACCACTTTCTGGATTTTGCTATGCTTTCTGTGTTATCAAATCACCGCTGTCCCTCACTACACATGTTCAATTTTCATATCTTGACAACACTACCTCAAGAACATTTCTCATACCCTTCCTTCTACACCACACAAGACTTACATATTCCATACTCTATCCAAACTAGACTATTTCCCTTTGCTGACACCTTGCTTTTGCCCACCTTTGTTGAAAAGTCTCATTTCCCCATTTCTACCTGCAAAAATATTAGCCAATCTCTAAATCTCACCTCAAATCACAACTTCTCCATAAATCTTTCCCTGATCCTAACAGGAAGTAATCTTTTCCTACTCTGTGGTTCTCTCCTGCCACTTAATTATATACTATATTGTATTATAGATCTTTTTAAAAATCAATAGTGCTCCTTCAAGTAATTTCCTGAGGATGAGTCTCATATTTTATTCATCACTGTACACAACTTGGCTCATTGGATTTAGAACTTATATAGAACTTAGAAAATATCTAGTCCAAGGCCTTTGTTTTACAAATGAAGGAAAGCTCAGAGCCATTAAGGAGCTACCCAACTCATGCAGGTAGCCAATGGGTGGAAAGCTAGTCTTCTTCCATGACCCCACTTGACACAGTGCTTTGCACAAGCGATCATCATGTTTGTTGAATGTGTATAAATGTATAACATTGGTAACACAGGGTCTGAGAGTTGGAAGAGACCTTAGAAATCATCTATTCCAACCCCCTCATTTTGCAGATAAGGAAACTGAGGCTGAGAGAAGTGACCACAATGCAAAGACTGAGATCTTCAGACTATAAGACTAGTAATTTTTCCATTAATAGTAGTTTGCACAAAGTAATCACTCAGTAAATATTTATTGAATGAATCTAAAAGTATAACTGAAGATATGCGTTTAGAATCAATAAAGACAGAATTTTATTCAACGACATTTGCTAAGGGTCTAAGTATATAAAAATGAATTCCTCCAAAACCTGATATGCTCCATACTCTCAAAGCACTTGCAGTTAGAGAGCATACAACATGTAAATAAATAAATGTGATAAAAGGTGAAAAGTTTTTGAAGCAAAAGAATGAAGAACCAATGTGTCTTAAGAAAATCTGAGGCAAAAGAGATGATTTTCAGCTGAAGGAGGTCAAGAAACTCAAAGGAAGACTTCAAAACCATACTTTACATTGCATTCAGCCACTCACCTGAAAACCAGGGCCTATCCAATGAGGACATCTTGCTGTCTTCTCTGTGGCTGCACACGTACCTCCTCACAACTCATTCTCCACTTTCTACTTCTTGCCCTTGCTTTGGGAACAATAATCAAATGATTGCTGTCATTGCTAGTGGAAAGGGTATGATAATGGATCTGTTCTGTAGCTTTATTAATCATTCCTGTGACTTCCCAAATCAACAAGTAAAGTCAACCAACATTTATGAAGCATCTTCTATGGGTCAGGTTCTATGCTAAGTGCTGAGGGTACAAAGAAAGACAAAAATAATCCCTGGAGCTCACATTCTAATGGGGAGAAAACATGCAAACAACCATGTACATACAAGACATATACAAGGTAAATTGGAAGTAATATCAGAGAGAAGTCATTAGCAGTTGGGGGAGGGAGGAAAGGCCCTCCACTCTCCTGTATGTTGTTTCTCCTTATTAAAATATGAGTTTGATAACCAGAACTATCTCACTTTTGTATTTGTATCCCCAGAACCTAGTAAACCCTTAATAAATGCATTTGTTTTGGGAGAAGTATCTCCCTTTAAGTTAATGTGGTAGATCATTGCTACCAAATAAATATACCACAACACAAAAATTATAGAAGTAAAAACCTACGCTTTTTAAAATTATGCTGAAGCATAGGTTCAGGACTCAGAAAAAAAATAACTTTGAAGGTGTTTATAGACAAAATTACATCAGAGAGACAGAAAAATAAATTCTTTTCCATATATCAGTCTTTTTTAGGATATAAAAGTTAAAAAGATGGATCCATAATCCTGTTTCCTTCAATGTCATAAAAACTGAAAAAACTTAAGCAGAATCATAATCTCATAAATCCCCTAAGTCAACCAATCTCTTTAGGCAAACTAAGTCAGGTTATGGATTAAGCTACATTTAAAGGATTCACAATTGACTGATTGAAAAAGGAAATTTACGTGCCTATAGAGTCAATGTCAGGTGAATCTTTCCACAAATAACTAAATCACTTTAAGATGCTCAGACTTCACTGGCTTTTTGCCTAAAGAATGTCAAAAAAAAAGTCTTCCCTTGATTCTATCATTCTATGACTTGTTGTTTGTCTTTCGTTCTGGAAGAGGACTGTGATGTCATGACTTGCAAGTGAATTGGATTTAAGTGAGGGAGGGCTAGGCAGTCACCAGCTTCACCTTCTCTGGGTCCAATGGCAAGATATAGATCAGGACAACTAGAGCTAGCCCATACTATGAGTCAGATTTTTAGTCAAGTGAAGGTAATATTAATGGCAAAGAGTCTACCAAATATCTGTGAGAAATGGCATCATAAAATGTAATAAAAGGAAAATGAAAGGTTCCTAACACAGTTTCCTCCATTTTGATCATAGAGAGGTCTACAATAACCTCGCTTGGATCACGGAAGTATAAATACTGTGTCCATGTTGTCATTTGCCCTTCATTTTCAAGGAGGACTAGTGACATCACAGGGTGATGTCTTAACTTCTGAGTGAATTGGGTTTAAGTGAGGCAGAGTTGTACAAAGTTGTTAGCCTCACTCTTCTAGAGTCCTTGAAGCTGAGGGGCAAGATAAAAGTCAGATGCAGTGGATGATCTTGGCCTCCTTGATGTCTGACCAAGCACTAAGCACTCCTGAGTGCCTACTTTGACTGCCTTCATTGTCATTGGAAGAACCTGTTTTCATCCACCCATGGGGGTTAGGGTCTTCACATATTTGGGGTAAACATCCCCCTCAAATCACTAATGGGTGTAAGACCCATCAATTACCCTCAACCTGATTTAGCCCATCTTCTAAGATGGTGCACATCCTGCATCTTCTTAGAGTTGAGTGTCAGGTGGACACCAAAGGTATATGAGCTCATATACCCCTAAAAAGGCACTAGGCAAGCCCTCACATCAGAGATGCTAGTCCAACTTGAACACCGCATATACCAGGCAGAGAGGAGAAAAAGAGGAAGGAGGAAGCATGTGCACCACTGAAAACCACCTTTTGGTTTTTCCTGCCTTCCTTTTTTGCTCTCTCTCTCTCTTCTGAAAGGGTCATAAACACTATTGTCTGGGTCTCCTCTTGGGCACGTCTCACCACTAAAGCTCTGAGAACCTACAGCAGGAGGACATAAGGGCTCCAAAGTGACAATGGGAGAGAAAAACCACAGAGGGGAAGGAGAGGAGATTCTTGACAACCACCTGCTGCAGACCCAGCATGCACCCATATAAAGCCAAAGGCACATCTTGGTAATAATGCAGGAGATGGGAACAGTCCTTTGGCCACTTGGGTGGGAGAATCAGAGGAAAAAGGCAGACCGCTGAGAGATGGTGTAGCACCAGGATCCCAGACGACTCATTCTCCAAAGCCCCAAACAAGGGCAAGGGGAAAGAATGACCACCCACAAACCGCTCTCTACCACTCTGCCTCACACACTGAGGCAACCACAGCATCATATTGAAGGTGACACCCTCTCTACAGCTCACCAAAGTCCCCAAAAGCCAACAGATCTCCCAGAGCCAGGATGACTCCACGAACCTTCTGACCATATCAGCCAGAGAAGCAACAGCCAGATGTGTCCACAGAATTGTAGCACACACCTCTGCAGACAAACATAAGCACCAAAAACATTAAAGCCATATTAACACGCTAATGATCATCAATATTAAATAATATGAAGTCTCCTTGATCCATCTTTTTCCTAGAAACCTACTTCAAATGTTCATTTAATCAACTTATTTCATTCTTGTGTCCTAGCTTTCTCTAGCTATCTAATCCTAGGAAACATTTTCCCCTGGAAATTCTGGAATGAACCTCATTTCCAGGCAGTTTTGGAATAGACCTTGTTCCTAGGATAGTTCTTAGAGATGTTCCTCTAAGTAGATACAGCTTCCCTGGTTCCAAATCTCTTACAGAGATTCTAGAGCATCTCTGCTAATGCTGCTAAAACCTGCTAGTGATAGGACAATACAGTTTAGTAAGACCTAACACAATTTCTTAAATTTGACCTTTCAATAACTAGTTCAAACCTTATTAACAACAGAGCTGTAAAAAGAACATCAAATTGGGAAACCATACTTCACCTGAAAGTTTAGAGAATTTCAGTTTTTAGATACCATTTGATTTTATCTTTACCTGAACTCTATGCATATGGATATTGATATATACAGGCTAAAAGGACAATCTTAAAAACAATCCAAGAGGGCCTTATATAATTAGTCCTTCTGGTTCTTAATATTATCAGATAGAGACTTCAAAATAGACAATAAATGATCAAAGATTTATTTATAATTATTCATGCAGTTTATATGTAAAATCCTTAATCTAATTTTGAGGATTTATTACTAAAATATAATCAAAGTTTGTATTTACTAGGAAAAAAAAGAAGAAAAAACTTTACACAAAAAAATTCATCTGCACATATTCAATTGAACCTGAAGGATACCCAATACTTTGCTCTACATTTTAAGTCATGTTCTTAATTACTTTCAGGATGGAAAGAAAAAACTTTTTAAATATATCATCCAGGAACATCATGTTTACTTGTCCATTGGTCATTTTTTCTTAATAGAAACATTTGAAAGCCAACTCTGTGTGTGTGTGTGTGTGTGTGTGTGTGTGTGTGTGTGTGTGTGAGTGTGTGAAAACAGTATGGGCTTGTTTTTCTCCAAGTGAAATTTACAACTCCATTCAAATTCTAAAATTTACATATAATTTAAAACTTAAAACATTTACATTTTTGTCATCTTTGCATCTTAAAACTTGTATCTTTTACATCATATTTTTGTCCTATCCCCCTTTGGGATATAGATAAATATGTATGTAATTTGATAGATATATAAATATATGTGAATATACATATATATGTAGGTGTGTTTATCTCATCACATCATCTAGAAAAAAAGGTAGTACTGCACAGACCTAAAGCTACATATGAATGCATAATCATTAAGAAGGGGATGGATGGCAAGTATAAGAATCCATTTACCTAGTTGCTTAGATTAGAAAGTTGACCAAAATTCCTTTCTATTTGCATCCCACTGTAGTGACCCAGAGATGTTTTAGTATTACAACATGATTCATTATTTTCAGACTTCTTCAAGCTTCCAGTCATTTCAGATACTCCTGGCCTCCAGCCTCAAAAGGGAAAATGGAAGAGACCAACCCTACTTCAGGTGACTGAAAAAAAAAAAGACTTTTGGAAGACATGAAAGGAGCTTGTAGTCTCTCCATCATGTCCCTATTGCCTGCTTGCTACGCTAGAGACTTCAGGACACTTCCCCTTGGGCGAGGTCTAGGACTTTCTCTTAGTTAAGGTGAGTTACCTCACTCACAATGAGAGAGCTCCTTCACTCTATGTTGTCTGATACATATTCTCATATAAATACATATATACATATATATATATATTCTCTGATTTGTCTCGTTATTTAGATAATTAGGTTTCTTTCCTAATTGCTATGTATGTTCATTGTGGTATTTGGTGGGAAGGATGTGTTCATCTTAGTTGCCAAAAAGACCATACCATCAGAGAAATAATGACATGACTTGCACTTGACTTTGTTTTGAGTGAGGGAGGGCTGTGCAGGTCTTACTTTTCCTCACTTCTCCTCCAGAACCATCTGAATCCAGTTACCAGATATTCATCAGGATAACTGCAGATGACCCAGGATGAGGCAAGTGGGGTTAAGTGACTTACCCAAGGTCACACAGCTAAGTGAGTGTCGAGTGTCTGAGGTGAAATTTCAACTCAGGTCCTCCTGATTCCTGTTCTATCCACTGCACCACCTAGCTGCCCCTATGATGGGAAGGGAGCAAAGGTTTGGATATAAAGCTTAGGGTTCTATTTCTCCCACTAAAGAACAGTTGCCAGAAGTTTAGCTTGAACCTGAAAACTATATCCCCTACCAGGGGTGGGGAACCTGCGGCCTAGAGGCCTCTAGGTCCTCAAGTTTAGTCCTTTGACTGAATTTGAACTTCACAGAACAAATCCATTTAATAAAAGGATTTGTTCTGTAAAACTTTTGGTTTGTTCAAAAGACCATAGCCAAGGACCTAGAAGGCCACACGTGGCCTCAAGGCTACAAGTTCCCCACCCCTGCCCTAGACTAACAATATTTAAGGGAGAGGGTAGATAAAATTCTAGCCTAGTATCCCCACTCACTGAGGAGAGCAGAGTGACTCCAACCTTCTACTTTCCTTCTTGGTCTGTCTTGGAGAAGGGTGGAGGAGAAGAGTCTAAAGATATATATTCTGCTTCCCTGTGGGCCACACAACACCACCCCCTTGTTAGATATAAGGGACAGTCCTCACCACACTTATTGAGCAGGACAACATAAGTCTCAAGAAGAAAGCCAGAAGAGAGAAAACAACCCTCTTGGCATCAAACCCCAAGCAACCACACAGCCATACCCAGGATGGCTATTAGCATAGGTTCTTAGATCTGCTTTACTAGGAAAGATAGCAGTTTAAGAGGTCAGAAATCCTTTTTAATTACTTTGAAAGAAGTAACTATAGAAAATATAGAGAAATAAAGACCAACAGACAGGATTCTACTATCCGAATCAAAGCAATATTGCTATATACTTTATATACATCCCTGGATCAAGAGACATTGGGAGGGGGAGACAGGGATTTGCCAAGGAGGGGGGAATCTAAACATATGTTCACTCGGGTAATCACAAGATCTTTCTCATAAGCAAACCCCCAAAATAAAATACCAACTTCCCAAAGACTCGGCTTCTAATTGACTCAGAGTCAGTAAGCAGGAAACCTACATGATTCAGCATAGCTGTGAATTACCAGGGTTCAAAGGAGATTGAGCCTTCAGATGCACAATTTAGTCTGAGTCTGGGAAACTGAACTCCAAAAAGAAAAAAACCCACTTTGCTGTTGGAGACTAGAGTCTTAGGGGGTGGAAGGCAGGGGCAGAGGGGAATGGAGGAGAAGCAGAGTGGTGGGATTCCCAGACCATGGGTTAGATATGTAGCTACCATATAAGGTAAGTTTGAACAGTCTAACTGCATAATGAGTCTTAGAAATCTAGGCCATAGCTGATATATTTCATGTTACATAATACACGTGTTCCTGCAAAGGTCTATGCAAAATGAATAAATTTGAATCATAATTTCCTATTGATTTACATTATAAATCTAATCTAGTCTCTGGCTCTAAAACTGGTACTAGCTATGTTAGCTTTGGCAAATCATTTAACTTCCCTGGGATTCTATTTACTCATTTGTGAAATGTAAGAGCATTATAGTCCAGGACTGATGAAGACCCATACGGTGGTTCAAGCTTGAAATTGAATTAAATGAGATTCATGTGGAACATCTTAACAATTAACAAAAGATTACTTGACTACAGCATGTAAAGAAGAGTCTTAGCTACATCATGTAAAGGATACCACACTTGGCTCTGGGAGATAAGGCCCTTTTATCTCCAGAAATGGGTCAGCAGGGCAGAGTGTGGTGACTGTGGTGACTGTGGTGAAGTCATTAGAGGAATGACTCCTCCAGGGCACAATTTTATGTCATTAGGTAATAGTTTCTTACCTTTTAGGGGAGAAAAAACCAGCACAATCTACATGACAGAGACATTGTTAGGTAGTGTTCTACCACAAGGGAGTCAGATTAAGTGATCTCTGTGGTCCCTTAACAACACTATGCATTAATTGATTATAATCATATTTTTTAAAATAGCAATAACAGTAAACTATGTCTTTATAATATTTTACATTTTTATATGCCTTATCTTACTATTATCCTAGTATGTCAACACTATGAGTAGACAGCATAGATATTACCCCCATTTTACAGATGAGGAAACTGAGGCTCCAAGAGATTATTAAATGCTTAAGGTGAGTGGAGGAAGTGAGAATTCATGTCCTCTGAATCCTTGTCTCTTTCAACACTATATAACAATGCAAAGGAAGAGGACTGAAGATGCTGTATAATGTTCAGGGGCTGCTCTTTACAAGAGCTCAGATACAGTGGGGTTGAGGTGAGAGTACATCACTGGAAGAAATAAGCAAGTCGTTTTTTTCCTGCTCCCACCCAATATAGAGGTCTTCCGGTAGCCTCTGTTTACTTAAATTTGGGGATCTGGGAGGAGGTTCCCAGCTGACTACCACCTTCTTTGTTAAGCTGAGTTTGGGTAAATATATCCCATAAAAATTCTTTTGATCTACATGACTGAATCTGGGCAAGAGATTCATTATTAAATCTATTAAGTCCTTTCTTACATTCCTCGAAATGAGTCTTTCTCCAGGTGATTGAGAGATAGGAGAAGCAATACAATACCTGGAATGATTATTGTTTAAACAGTCCCTGGAAGAGGCAGTGTGGTATAGTGGAAAGAGCTGGACTTGAGCCCTGTCTCTAACATATATGGGCTTTGTTACTCTGAATAAGTCACTTAACTTTTCAGGCAACTCCCTAAGATGGTAAATTGCAGAAAATATATGGATCTGTAATGGCAGGGGAAACGTCAATGAAATCACAAGTTTGAATTTTTTTTTAATCCCTGAATTAAGCCAAGATTGGACCCAGTAACAGTTGCAGTCAGAGGACTGATTCCCTGTACCTCCCCCTGTTGTCCCACAGTTACACTCATCTCGATCTCATAGGAGATAGTACACAGTGAAAGGGTCCTCAGAGGGGCAATAATTCCTCTCCCTATGACAGTTTTTATTCCCAAATGCTGGATGTTGTATCAGCCTATGAGTTGGTTGAGCAATAGTTAAGACAGGGTGTATGTGACTTGAGGCATATCTGTATTACCTTTGACAGTTGTTTTCTACTCCCTTCTCCCTCCTCTTTCTCTATTGTACAACCTTGTTTTTTTCCTCTTCCCACCTAGTTAAATTTTTACTATGCCCACTGTCCTTACATCTCAGGTAAGATTGTAGCAGGAGGGGTCAAAGCCATTCTGGGAAGCCATGCTAGAGGTGATGAGGACCTGAATTAAGGTGATAGCTGTCTAAGCAGAGAAGAGGAGTCAAATGCAAGAGATGTTGTGAATGTACAGGTGTCAAGATTTGGCAATTAAGTGGCTATATGAAGGTGAGCAAGAATAAGGAGCCAAAGATAATGCCAGAATGACAAACCTGGGGAACTGGAAGAATGATGGTGTCTTCAAAAGAAATACCAAAGCAAAGGGGACAGGTTTGGGAGGAAAGATGAGTTCTATTTGGACATGTTCAATTTCTAATGTCTTCAAAGCAATTGGTGATGAGGGGTTAAAGATACAGGGAAAGACTAAGGCTCAATGGTACAGAGATGCTGCTTAAACCCATGAGAGCTGTGGCAGTTGCCAAGAAAAATTGTTTAGAAAAAAGAATTGGGGACCTTGGAAAGAACCTGGGGGAATAAAAATATTTGGAGATAAAATGGATGGTGAACCATGAGGAGTAGCCAGACAGGTTAGGAGGAGAACCAGGAAAAGGTAGTGAGAATCCATAACAGCCCTGAGGAGAGGATATCCAAGAACAGATGGGTCAAAAAGAAAAAAGACAGAAAAGTCTACAAGATTTGGCAATTAAATAATCGCTGAGAACTTTGTAGAAAGCAGTTTCAGTTGTGAAGAGGTCGAGTGAGATTGCAGTCTCCTCGGGGAGTGAGTGATAGGAAATCCTAGATGTCCCTCTGGGGTTTTTCTGTCCTGAGCCTCCTCTTCCCCATCCATGCTACTTCTCTTGGTAGTCTCATCAGCTCTCATGTATTTAATTACCACCTCTGGGTGACAATTCTCAAATTTCCCTATCCTGCCCCAAACTTTCAGCTGATCTCCAATCTCACATCTCTAACTACCATTCAGAGAGTTGGATGGGGCATACTGGATGTCCAGTAGACATCTTAAACTCAACATGTCTAAAACAAATCTCATTATGTCTCCCCCTAAATCCTCTGCTACTCCCACTTCCACTCCCCCACTCCTACCTTCCATATTTCTGTAGAGAGCAATACCATCCTCCCAGTCCCTGAGGCTCACAATCTAGGAGTCATCCTCTACTCCTCACCATCTCTCACTCACCATATCCAATTAGTTACCAAGGTCTATCAACTTCACTTTTGCAACATCTCTTGACTACACCCCCTCTTCTCTGACACTGCCACCATTCTGGTACAGGTCTTCATCACTTCATGCCTGGACTATTACAATATCCAACTGGTAGCTCTCTCCTCACTCCAGTCCATCCTCCATTCAACCACTAAAATGGTTTTCCCAAAGGACAGGTCTGGTCATATCACTACCACCCCTCACCCTACTCAGTAAACTCCAGTGACCTCCAGGTTCAAATATAAAATCCTCTTCGTACTTACCCCTTACACATTCTCTTCAATCCAGTGTCATTGGCTTCCTAGCTGTTCCACAAACAAGACACTCCATCTCTCAGTTCTAAGCATTTTCTCTGACTGTCTCCCATGTCCAGAATACTCTCCCTCACCTTTGCCTGCTGGTTTCCTTTAAATCCCAACTAAAACCCCATCTTTTTTACTGGAATCCTTCCCCAGCCTTTTGTGTATTAGTGCATTAGCCCTTCATGAACAGGTTGTGAAATTACTACTCCAGAACTTGGATCCAGCTTTCAAGCAAACTCACTTAAATAAGAATGGATTCCTTTTAGACATAGTTCCAGTTAGCCCTTCGCAGGCCTTCCTTATTCCATCCTCTCTGCAGGGTCACTGGGGCCTCTAGGTTTCTGCTTTTAAGCTTTCTACACTCTGAGGAAACAATTCAGGTCCTCCCTAATCAGCAGCTTCCTTTTCTCCTAGTTTGCTTCAGACAACTCCATTCTAGAAAGGACCTGGGGAGACCAAGAGATATAATGCTAGAAGGCTCTTTACTTTTAAATGTTATAAGGGAAGTGAAATTGTCTTTGAAAATCATGGTAAATGGAAATTTATTGGAAGAAAGGTGATCCTTTATCCGATGTGGTGGTAATCTTGAATCCCTGGATACAGGTAAGGGGATATCAATCCAACCTTTACTGAAAGGATAATAACCTCTCAGTAGAGGCCTCTAAAATGACCAAAATGTGGTGTCATCAAGTCTTTGATGGGACTCTGAGGAAGAGAGAGGTTTTGACTGATCTACTGAGGAATACTTGGGTAGGTAATGGAAAGGGATGACTCCCAGTTTTAACTCAGGTCCTAGGACAAGTTGTTTACAAGAGGTCTGTTATCTCTTACCTGCCTTCATACAGATGTCCCAAACCTATAATTGGGATGATATTGTAGGTATTTTCATCTCTATTGTGGACCTGATAATTTTCCTGGTGCTGCTTTATGGTAATCATGATTGCTTTTATACCAGGAGACCTACTATAACTGCTCCCATTGTATGAATTGTACTTTTAAGAAGATTGTTTTGTTTTATGCATTTATCTTCTTATTATGTATAATAAGCTCTTCCTCCAACTTTGCTTATGATATTTTAGTGGTAGAAGGTCCCCTAGAAAATTGTTGAGACCTTGCACTTTTTTTATGTAAGCCAGGCTAATTTCTCCTTAAGGGAGTAGGAAGGACATTCTCCAGACCATCATTAGTTTGACTTCCTTGACCCATAAGACATACAAGGCCCAGCCTGTGCGGATTTGGTGGTGGCGGTTTTAGCAGAATTTGCAATACTCAGTAGAAAATGCCTTTCTTGATTTAGCATGATCACTTAGTTACCAGGGCGAACACAGCCATGAAGAGGTATAATCCACTTTATTTTTATTATTCTTTTTAACCTTAGGAATTATCTTTTTTTATCTTTTGTTTAGTAAAGACATTTTTATTGCATTTTATGGTCCATAAGTGTCTCATTGCACCCTAGCTCTGTGTTTGAATCACTGAACTGATCTGAGTTAGGCCTAGCACAGAATAATCCTGAACTGGATTTCAGTCACTCTGTGGAGTTCGAGTTTCTTATACATTTGGCTGGGAGAGGATGAACCATCTTATTCCACACATCCTGATGACAAGAAGTAACTCCACTGGGTCTGGAAAGAGAGGTCAATATTTGTAGGATGCTGGCCGATGGTCCTTGCTTACCTTTTGGGATCTTGTTGTTTAATCAAAATTTACAACAGTGCCTGGCACAGAGTAGGTACGTAATAAAAGCTTATTAACAGATGACTAAAACTGTTCCTATTCTATATATTTAATTCTGATGTATTTCATAACCCTCTTTGGCCACCAGATGGGAGAAGAGTGCCAAAAGGATGTCGTGTCTTCAAGGACCACCTGATGGCAGTCAAGAGAATGGAAATGAGGTCATGTCATCTAGCAAGGAAAGAATTCTGAAACTGTCATATTCCCTTAGCCCACCAGATGGAACCAAGACCCTGTTAGAATGCCTAGCTGGCCTCAGGTACAAACCGTGGGCCCAAGGAACAGTCTACCACTTGGCATGTTGATTTGTTTTTATCAGCTCCACAAACATTTCAGAACTACCCAGTGAAGTTTTCTGTGGCCCATTTTCTCTAGAAAAAAGCACAGGTTACTCCCACAAAGCTACTCTGGCCAATTACCTGACTGCTTCTGTTCTCATCCAACCTGGATTAGAGAAGGATACAGGATAATAGGATCCCAAACACCTGGAGGAAAGGAGGGGAGTGTTAGTGCCAACCAAAAAGAAAAGGACCAAAATCACTTTCATCAAAATATTTTACTAAATCCCTGGATCATCTCAGGAAGAAGCCTGTGGAATTCCCAAGCAGTCATGGCTCATGCTGGATTTGAACCAAGAGATGATGGAACAGGAGGAAAAAGATGAAAAACTAAGGGGTATTTTTTGTAAAAGGAAGAACATCCCATCACCGCAGCTGCTGTAACCACCATCAGGAAAAGGAAGCAAGAGAGAAGATCTAGGAAATAGGAAACTTAGAATGAGTTTAGTCTCACACTTAAACTCTGAGTATAACAGGTTCTCACCACTAGGAGTAATCTGAAGGGTAGTCATTCTGCCACAGGTTTTCTCTAGTAACCTGCACATCAGGGGAGTGAGCTGGAATAGCAATAATTCTTATTAACTAATAGTTCCACATCTTAGGAATTTTCTCAGTATACTCGACCTTAGGGAGCTAAGCGGTAGATTTCGAGGGTTGATATTTGGGTCCAGTATTGTCTCTCACTGGAAAACCCTTGAAGGGTCTCCATCTCCTTAATGCAAAGGGTCTTAGCCTTTTTTATGCCATGGCCCGCTCTGGCGATTTTGTAAAGCCTATAAACTCCTCCTCAGAATAATGTTTTTAATGGCATAAATATGCAGGATTACAAAGGATTCTACTGAAAGAAAAATTACCAAAATATACTGTAAAATCAGCATGTTGGCCCCAAATTAAGAACCCTTGCTAGTGCCTTATATATTTTTCCTACTGAAATCATACATATCCATGCTGAGTATTTATTATGAGCGTGGTGTGCCTACACTAACAGGATTTTTCATCTTTAAGGACAGAGGTCATTAGGACACTTGAACTGGAGACTGCCAGAGTTAACTGAACAAAAGGTTACAATTACAAAATATTAGAAGTTAGAATCAACTAGACCAACCTTTTCATTTTATAGGTGAGGAAACTCAGACCCAGAGGGGTAAATGACATTATTGGCAGAGCCAGATCTAGAATCCAGGTTCACTAAGGAAATAATTTCATGTGGACTGGACCTCATTTTGCCCCCTGCCATTGGAAGGCTAGGCTGAATATGAGGGGATTTTGTCAACAGAAAATAAATTCTAGTGAGCAAATATATACAAAAAGGCTCATCTGATTAAAGAAAAAATGTATTACCTTCTAAAAATCTCATCACATGAGGAAGAAAAGAAAGGGGAGGAAAGATAACAATTGGTCTTCTGTTTAAAAATCTGCTATACACATATAGAGCACTTAATGACAGTGTTTCTAGGACTTTGATTTGCCATCGCTTTTAAAATTTCAAATCCTACTTGTTTATTTTTAGATTTTGTTGATGCCTTTTGTTTATCTCCTATTTTATCCTTTTGAACCTTCCCTTATGAGAGAGAAAAACAATTCTGCAACACCAAAAAAAACCCCATAATACAAAGACCACATGATTAACAACATATATAATAATATATACTAAGAATCATCTCCCAATAGTTATTTTCTGCCATGAAGGAAGAGGTATACTATGGGTTCTTAAATATTCTTCAGGACCCTCTGGTTTTTCCATTATTCAACTTCTTTTTAGTGATCTTTCCATTTTCCTGAAATAGTCTATATATTTATTACTGTTTGCTCTGTACCAAATTAATACTAATCTTCCCATGTTTTTCTGAATTCCTCATATTCATAATTTCTATTGTACTGAGAATAATTAGACTCATCCACTAGCATTTATGAAGTACCCGCTTGTGCCAGGCCTTGTGCATTCATATAGGATAGGTCTGTTTTGTTTCACTGTTCCCCAACTCATAGGCACTCACCGTGTTTCCAAGATTTGGGCAGCTGAAAGAGTATTTTGTGAACATTTTGGAATATCAATATTTATTGATATTGTTTCTATCTTTGGCTTCCTTAGGGTCTATCTAGTTCTTTTGCAATAAAGCATACATAATTTTGCTTCTCCAATGAGGTTGCTCCCTTTAAAAATTAACAGTCTTACACAAGGCTACATACCTTCCCTAGCTAATTGAGGATTACTATACTCACTTCCAAATACAATTTAGCAAAGTAACATCATCTTACAGAATTTTCAACAGGCCTTCCTCAGCACTTGCAAAGGCCTTTCCCAACCCAAAGACAATGAGGAAAAAGGAAAACAAAATAAAATTTCCCTCCCAATGGGAATGCCTTTTCACTACAGAGCTTCCAAAATTATATGGGGCTCTCCTGATAGGGATTAGGAACCTGAGATTAATTGAAAGTCACCCTCTCATACTTCAAGTGAAAAACCAAATTGCTTTGTCTTGGGGCTTATGTAACAAGACCCACTGACACTGGTTGGGGAAAGGAGTATGGCATTCAACCTCTCCCTTTCTCACTAAGAGAGGCCCCTCTACTTTGGATTCGGTTACAGACCAAATGTTCTAACAAACTAGTGCTGAACTCAGGGGATGCTTGGGTTATCACCCTCACCCTCACCCTCTCCCATTAAAGGACTTCTCTGCTCTGAATCCATGTTTCAGTCTGGGTTTAATCTTGAGCAGTTGAAATTTCTCCAGGAATCCCTGCACATAGGGCATAAACTAGAGTGCCATCCTAACCCCTCAATAGGAAAAGCAAACTAGCTCATATAATGGAGTGTATGTACATCACATAATGGAATAATGGTCTATGTGTAGTAGTTTAAACCTGAGCCATAATGATGGAGAGAAGACAAAGTAACATGCCTGTTGTTAGATTAAATAGAAAATGGGTTCTGTAATACCCCAAAGGAGATTACAACATCCATCTTTGGGTAGAGCAAGTAGAAGACTTTGACTGGGCATTCACTCGTCTATTCTGCTATCTCCAAGAAGGGTATTGGGCTGTAATTACATCTATTCCACAACAGATTTGTGTAATATGATGCTCTTTTAGGGTTCAGAATAAAATCCACTTTCCCTGGTCTCTAAATTTAAGGGAAGGTAACAGTTAGTTTACACTCAGCCAAATGAGTTCCTTCCACCAACCAACTGTTATAAAAAAAGATCATCACAGACAGTCAGTAAACCTTTATCTTAGCTGAGATTCAGCAAATTATGGCATTCAGGCCAAATGTGGCCTTCCTGTTTTGGTACAGCCCAGGAACTAAGAATGGTGTTCCCGTTTTTAAATACAAAACCGCACAAAAATAATTAGCAGTCCAGATTTGGCCCATAAGCCATACATAGATTGTTAACTCCTAATCTAAGCAATCAGTAAAACAGAAATTTGAAAAGTTATACAGATTAGCATAGACAATAAAATACACAAGAGAAAGTGAACGAGATAAAATCTTAACTAAACCTTCTTACCCAAGAAGTCTGCTCTTAGAAGTCTCTGGGGCTGCAGGAAAATCAGAGGATATGTTGAAGGGCTGAGTCTGCCCACATTGGTGGCTCTGGGCACTCCTGTTAGCCTTTCAAAATTTTCATTTTGTCCCCCTTGCTATCTCTTTCTTCAACTCCACCTGTCTCACATTCTTTTCTCTCCAAAGTTTCTCTCACATACACCATATGCAACATCATGGGCTCAAAAGTCTCTTGGCCAGTCAGAAGTTATATCTTCCTAAATGTATAGGGTTATGGGGTTTTATACAATGTCATAGGGTTGTGCTTCACGGAACTGCCCAGACTTTGTGGGGCAGAAATGTTATCCTTAAAAACAAAACAAACTCAGAAAAACCCTAAAAAAACAGGCCTGGGAGTCCCAAAATGGGACTAACCACTTAGTATTGATTACTCAAGTTTTCTAAGGCATCAGGCAAACTCCATCCTAGGTACCTGTTCATTAGAATCTCAGCCAGTCCTTCTGGACTCATATCATGGTAAGATAAGCAGTTAGATTGCTTTAAAAGATGTTAAAAAAAAATAGCATGGATGAACTCCCATAGTGTGTTATTCTAGGCAAATGGCCTAGGCACCAATATTTTAGAAATGCAAAATCAATACTTCCCACATTAGCTTCCATATTCATAATGTGTACAATAATAGAGTAATAACAATAGGTATATATCACTTTAAGGTTTGCCAAGTGATATATAGACATATATCACTTTACAAACTATGTATGTATATATATGTGTGTGTGTGTGTGTGTGTGTGTGTGTATTTCTGTGTATATATACATATACATCTATACACATATGTATATGTGTATACATATATATATCCAGCAGATCCTCACAGTAACCCTGTGAAACAGATTCTGTCATTATCCTCCATTAGAGGAGAGAAATTAGGCACACACTACATGAAGGATTTATGGGAAGACAAGGACAGAAGAAGAACAAAGAAGGGAGAAGGCATGGATGGATTACAATCTGTATCAGTGGAAAGAGTATCCACATGAGTGTGGCCACAAGTGAATCAAAATACATTTGTGTTGTTGCAGCTACTGATAACATTCTGGGAGGGGGGGAGGGAAAAGGAAAAGATAAATCTTGAAATCAGAGTTTTTGTAAATGGAGGAGCATTATATACCACAGTTGGAATGAGAGCTTTCATTATGGTAATATCACATAAGGAACTATCTGCAAAGCAATTTACCAATGAATTTTCCACAGTCAGCTAGGTGGTACAGTGGATAGAGTGCCAAGCCTGGAGTCAGGAAGACCTGAGATCAACTCTGGCCTCTCGTACTTACTAGCTGTGTGACCCTGGGCAAGTCCCTCTATCCTATTTGCTTTAGTTTCTTCAGCTATAAAATGAGCTGGAGAAGGAAATGGCAGACTACTCCAGTGTCTTTGCCACGAAAACCCCAAATGGGTCCCAAGAAGTCAGACACAACTGAAAAACAACACAAAATTAATTTTCAAACAGATAATTAACTTCTCCTTACCTCAAGGAGCAATATGAAAATCAACAAGCAACATAAATATGTTCAAAGAGGAAACAGGGAAACAAAAAAGAGTGGCAAATCTGGTTTAGTTAGAACTCAACCTGATTGGCCCTTATTAGTCATAAAAACATTATCCATCATTCATCCTGAAGATTCTGCCCTTGGTCAAAATCACCTAAGTGAAAACGAAACAAGCAAACAAACCTTGCCTTGCCAGTCTCATTCCTTGAATAATCCAAGGTAGTGCTGAGCCTATTGTCACCAACGACCAACATGTGGCACACATCCATTTCACAGCACCATATTCAATGCAAACTAAGGGAATTGCAATGTTTTCATTATATTTGTTTTCTGCTCTCAAGGACTTTGTAAGCAGAAAAGAAAAAAGAAGTGACTAGGCAAAGATACAGGTGATCACAGGTATGGTCTAAGTGTACAGAAATGACTATGCTGGATGACAGTCCAAGTCTGGCCAGAACTAAATTCCTAATTTTGGATATTTCCCTAAAATAAGCTAACATTCTCTGGCCCCAACAGTTTTTAATGAGCCCATAGAGAGACCAAAGGAGTTGTATACTGGCACAGATGGTTTGAGTAGGCAGCATAGAAAAAGTCTTTAGTTGATCTTTTGAGAGAAATTACTTTGCTTTTCCATGCCCTAGTTAAGCATTCTAAACTGAGGGATGATGAGAATGATGCCCATTCCCAGGTGATTTTGAGACATATCCACATCATTCGTTGCATAGAACCCCTCCTCACATCACTTTCTTTAATTTTAAAATGGATGGAGAAATATCTGTTCTGCTAATCCCAGCTTCAGAGGACTGACAGTGAAGTTAATCTCTCATCTCTCAGCAGAGAGGTGGTGGATTGCAGGAGCAGAATGAGGCATGACCTGTCAGACATGGCCAGTGTGTCAGTTTGTTGTGTGTGGTACTTTCTTATAAGAGAAGGTTCTATTGCAAGGCAGCGGAAAGTCATTGGGAAGTGACAAGGATTTTTTTTAAGGCATCAGTGAAACATTCATTTAGATTCTGGGGTCACACGCTATACTTTTAAAACACATTTGTCTCTCCTCCTGATTTCACAAGATTTCTGTAATAATTGAATGAATTAATAGATGAAAGTGCTTTGACACAAGCACTACTCATAGGCGAGCCAATCTTTCTCTTAAAGGCTCTCAGGATTCAAAGTTGTACGATTTTCTGGTCACTACTCTTAGTATATGTCCTTCACGATAGGTGATATTTCTAGTCATGCAAATAAGAATGTGTGCATACACATTCCTAAAAGAAATCTGGCAGTGGACCCCAAGAGAATGGGGAAGGAAATGGTAGACTACTCCAGTGTCTTTGCCAAGAACCCTAACTGCCTCACCTTTCTACTCTTTAATGGAATCGGGTTTGAAAGGAGCCAATTGTTATGTTCTTTGAGGCTAGTGATGTAGATAGGAAAATGAACAAGAACAGGTAGGGCCAAAATAGATTCCTAGAAAGGTATAAAAATGGTGGTGGGAATGTTTGGGGAGTGGAATATTTGAAGAGCCACCTCTGCTAAAATCCTATTCTGATGCCTCATAGCAGTATGGCGGGGACACTGTATTCTATAAAATGCAAAATCAATATGCCCCTATTAGCTTCCATACTCATAATGAGTACAGTAATAGTATGATAAGTTATATTATAGCAATATAATATATAAATATGTAAAATAATATAATAAATTATATTACTGGGTTCTTGAAGGCTCTGCAATCTCTGATTCGTGCTACCAAGCCAAAAAATGTTTCAGCTCTGGGACCAATAAAAGATTTGGTTTGTTATTCAAGGACTAGCCTAATTAAGTACTGACAGGCTCATCACCAGAAGGTTGGCCTGGTACCAGGTGATGAATTCCTTTGGCCAAGAGCACCAATAAAATGTACTAAAATACAAGGCAGCCTTTAGCCTTCTGTGGCCCCCTTCTGCTTCTGCAGTGATAGTGGAGGACCGATGGGAAAATGAATAGATGGTTCTAAGGATAACATGATCTACAAACATTAATTTATCTATAGATTCTCTTAATGTGTGATCCTTGTCTCTACCAGATGCACTATTAGAGGAACTTAACTACACATATAGTGACATTCTGTTTATAAATGAAACCAAAAGACATAAACAAATTGCAGCTAAAGGGAAGGAAGAAAGGCTCACAGGTGTTCAGAAAGGTGAATGGAGTTGGTTGTGCTGATTTGGACAGATGCTTAAAGGCATAAGAAGGATACATTTTTTGAGACATTTGCTCATCTCACCTTTAAATATTCTCAATGTGCATTTATAAAAAAAATGACCACCAAAAAGTTAATTTTAGCTTACTTGTTGCAAAAAAAAAATGAAGACGTAAAGCAACTTTATGAAGACTCTAATAAGTTCACCAAAATTAATTCAATACATGCCTTAATACTAGGGAACTCCAGTAAAAAGATAGGTACACTCATGAAAAAAAAGAAACTATGAAAATTATGATAGCAATATGGGGCAAAAATCAAGAAATGAAAGAAGCCAAAGATTTGTAATAGACTACTTATAAGTTTCATACCTGTGAATCATGAATAATTTTTTTAGTGATTCAGTGAATAGAATGCTGGACCTAGAGGTTCTAGGGGTGGGATATCTTTTGTTTTACAAGTTCAAGTTTTACAGAACAAATCCTTTCATTAATGGGATTTGTCCTGTGAAGTTTGGATTCAGTCAAAAGGCCGAAAATGAGGACCTAGAGGGCCACATGTGGCCTCAAGGTCACAGGTTCCCTACCCTAAGTCTGACTTAAGAAGATATATGTTCAAATCCACCCTCACACACTTGCAAGCTATATAATCCTGAGCAAGCCACTTAACCTCTATCTGCCTTAGTTTCTTCTATTGTAAAAGGGGGATAAAATAACACCTAATTTGCAGAATTGTAGTGATCATCAAATGCGATAATATTTGTAAAGTGCTCAGCATAATGCCTAGCACACAGTAGGCATTATATAAATGCTTATTCCTTTCTCTTTTCTACTCCACCCTGAATAAGGTAAATACAGAAAGATATGGATTTGACTACATCTTAACAGAAAAGGGCTCCATATAAAGAAGTCATCCTAGAATCAACAGTCACGATTATTGATTAACTAAAGCAAAGGTCAAAGTAAAAACCAAACCATAAGGAAAGAAATGAGAAGACACTGTATGTGACTACAAAATCTCCAATCCAATCTACTTAAACAAGCTGTCAATTCCAAAAACTGAAAAATGGATAAAAGCAAAGGCATTGACTCTATCACCACCTCTTAGAGTTGTTTAACCCATGCGAGAATGTACCACAACAAGAACACCAAAACCCAATAAAACAAATATTTAATTTATTTGCCAAGTAAAAAATCACAGAAACTAAGGGTAAGAAAGTTTACAATGCAAACTGATCTGGAAATCACTGCTGAGGATGAAAGAAAATTATGAGCAGTATAACTTCAAGAAATAACAGTTGAGGGGAAAACAAGCCTATAGAAAGGTTGGCACAAAATCCATCCTGAGAATATCTGTGGACAGGACTGGAAGGAAGACAGCAAACACATGAATTATTCTTAGTGTCAATGAGAATAAAGTTACCATATTTAGACTTTACCATCCTAATAACTGAAATGCTATATTGGGAAATGTCAGTTCCTTAAGAAATTGGGGAAAATACCTAGATCTAACCTGATATACGTAAGTCATCCATTTTGGAGTTTAAAAAAATTTTTTTCAGAGCTCCTCAGAGATTTATTTTCAAGATTTTTCAAAAGAATGGAAAAGATCAAGAATAGTGATTTAAAAAAAAAAGGCAACTGAGAAAACTATAGCAACTACCAATTCAGATGCTTACTTTCTCATTTCCATAAAAATCTTTATGAAAATGGTCTATTCATGTATCAAGGGTATCCTTGATGAAAACATGAGCAGGCTTTCACATATGGCTTTCTATAGCAGACTACAAGTTTATAGTCACACAACTGAGAGGTATAGTGATGCCGTTATGGCCATTGTTTGTTGATTTTTAAAAACATTTCACTCTAGGAAAAAAATACCTCAGACAGGGGATTTTCCACACATATGTTTTAAAATTCCGTAGGATTCTATAACAGATCTAGCTACATTTGTTCAACAGATGCCTAAAACAGGGAAACATTTGTTTACTTATGGTATTCATCAGTGTCATGGGGGGTGTCCCAGCAATAGAAAGGTTCTTCAAATGCACCCATTCACAGAAGGGATTGTGTGGATTGTTTCAAACCCTAAAATATTACAGAGCTTCCTCAGTGAAATCTGTGATGTACATATATTAAGTCCAATACTAGGGACTGATTTAGGTCAGGTCAGAATCTCTCTTTGGTTCATTATTTCCCCAAGGAGTTTACTCCTGGAAATTTCAGATACACAGGTTAAGTATAACTCATATCTAGGTTCCCCCAGATGGAGGTAAAAAGGGTCCCCTGCTCCTTACAAGCACTAAGGTAACAAAATGGCTATTGGGTATGGAACAGCCTTTATTTTACCCCACAGAAAATAAAGAAGATGCAAAGGATTCATAGGAGTCCAAAAGAAGACATAGAAAATATATACAGTTCTCAAAGGACTCACTGAGAGCAGATACAGAAAACATATAAAGCATTCAAATAACCCATAAACTCCTCCTGCAAGGTAACCATACTTTGGGGCTGTTGAGTAAGCTGAAGATCCTGATAGGTTTCCAATGGCCTAGTTGCCCCCGAGATGACCAGCTGGATGAGACTCAGAATGATGGACTCTTGATATAAGAACCAACCTTCTAGGCTATATTTTTTAAAGCAACAGATCACTCTCAACTGTACTGTTTTTTCCTTGTTCAGTGTACCTGTAGGGATGGGGGTTGGACAGGACCTGTGCATACCAGTAATGGTTGATAGCTGTACCACCCCCTTACATATTTTCCCTTACAGACTCATTACAAACCCTGTCAACTTTCTCTTAGTTCAAAAGGGAAATCTAGGATATGCTCTGGGGTAAATAACAGAAACTCTGACTGATCTCTCATTCTAATTGGAAGACATCTCCCTTTGGGATAGCCATCCCTCTTTCAATCCAAAATCATTTGCTTATAGAAACCCTGTTATTGACTGATTGTCCAATTCCAATATGAAGGTTTCTTCTTTACTCTAAGAACGAGTAACAAGAGAGATATAATTCTCTTTATCTTTTTATTAACTATAAGTCCCCAGCCAGAGAAAGCACTTCTGGCAAAATACCTCAATGCTATATCTATCTCTATCTTTCGCATGATATTTCTCCCCTTAGTTGCTTCTCCCAACAGGTAAAACCCTAACCAGCAATTTTCTGCTTGCTAATGTTTATAATGACAAAGTAAGCATTTAAAACAAAAATAGGCAAACAAATTCCCCTACTCTATACCCAGAGGAAAAGGCTCTCAGGCTTCCATGAAGCAGCACAAGAGGGAAAAATATTCACTATATAGGATTACTGTCTTGGGAGTCTATAGGGAATTGAGATGGGAGAGAGAGAGTTCAACAACATGTCTTCCAACCTGATACACTTTGTGCCCAGGAGATCCAAACAGCCTCTACTCCCTGAGTCCTGGCCCCTTTGCTCTAGTAGCTTCTGCTCTCTGAGTACCACATGGCTTCCAATAGCTTCCCTTTCTCCACTTTTAGACTTGGAGAAAAATCGTCATTACCGGTCACATACTTTTATAGGAATATCAAATAACATAAAATACAGATAAGCATTAAAGCAGTGTATAGCAGGCTAAAATATGAATTGAAAAGGGGTTGGGCAGTAAAGTCTGGTCTTTCTTCCTCACCCCTATCAAAAGCAGACATATGAAGAAAAGTGGTTATACATAGCTAGGGAAGTGATGGGGGGGAGAAAATTTTATGAAAATGAGCTGTGGGCTGAACTTTGTTCTCGCCACCTCTCTCAGCTACTGGTTTCTAGTTTCTCTGTGACCTGGTCAGCATTTTGCTTCCCATCCTATTGCCACTTTTGCCATTTCTTGTTTTCGGAGGCTGGAGGTTTAACATACCTATCCCACGCTCCTTGCCAGTTTTAGCAAGAGAATCATGTAGCTGGTCATGAGCCCACTCCTTCCTTCACCAAGGCTCTATGTGGCATTACCTGGCAGGCAATTACATGGTACAGTGGCTAAAGAACTGAACCTGAAGTCAAGAAGATGTGAGTTTAAATCCAGCCTTAAGTAATTACTAGCTATGTGATCCTGGACAAGTCTCTTAACTTCTATTTATCTATTTTAGTTTCTTCTCTATAAAATGATGATAACAGTTCCTACCTCTCAGATTTTTTGTGAGGATAAAGTAAGATCATATTTGAGCCTTTCAAACCTTTGTGATCTATACATGCAAGTTATATATCCTTATTATTATATCTCAGCGATGGGAAGACACCAAAAGAATAAACAATATTGCTATCAAAAAATAATTGAAAAAATACTAATAACTCTTTATACCTATACCTACTTTTGCATCTTTATACAAATTTTATGAGAAATAGCAACAATATGGTGAGCCCCCAGGTACAGAAGCCATCAAGTTGCTTAAAGAGGGTGAACCAATCCTGGTCAAAAATGGAGGAGGCCAAAATTCCCATGTCAATCAACAGCATGATTGGGTCTGTGAGTAGCCCCTGCAATTCCAGTCAGGGCAAGTTGAAGAGACTTAAAACAAAAAAAGAAAGAAAGAAAGAAAAGAAAGATAGAAGGTCCTAGCCAAGATGGCAGAGGAGGAAGAAGCAATAAATTCTAGTTCCCATGCACAATTATTCACCAAAAACCTAGAAAATATACCAGAATTAGTCCTGATCAGCAAATCCAAGGAAAAATCACAGAAAGTCATTTTTCCATCCAGGTCAGCATAGGAAGACAGGTACAGGTCTGGGAACAATGGATCCTTGGGCTGGTCAGAAGCATTGGAACTTCCAGTGCAGAGACACTGAAGAAGATCCTACAACTAGATGTACTAGGACAAGAAGAGGTCCCAGATCCAGAACAGAGGTGGCTGACACTGTGCAGTGAGCAGAGACAGGGGCCAACTGGTAGCTTTGTCACTCATACCCCAGAGCTGGGGCATAGCCTGTAGCCTCAGGGTGAAACATATGCCTTTGGGTGGTAGACCAGGACAAGGAGTAGTTGCATGCCTGAGGCAGTGTATAGGACATGTAGAAGCAAGTATCACCTATATGGCTCTGACCCTTGGATTGGAGGAGCATCTCAGGTCTGGTCTCCAGCCAAGTCTAAAACCTATAGCATAACAACCAAGGTAGGCATCTCAAAACAAGTGGGCCCCTGAAGCTGAGCCTGGAGAGTCTTCCTGACAGCTGATAGCAGCCAGGGCCTGAAGCAGTATACTGGAATTAAAATCACGGACAAGCTCACAGTAGTGTTGCCCAGATTCAACCTCAGATCAGAAGCTGGCAAAGTTCAAACCAAGAAGGTAGTCATCAGACTTTGGCCCCCTGAATAAGTACATATTCTCAGACTAAGCTTCCTCTAGGATTCTTGAAGGATGCAGCTTTTAATATTTGAAAAAACAGTAGCAGCACCCAAGGAAATAAAAACAGTATCCGATGTTGCTGAATCATTACTCAGTCATGTCTGACTCTTTATGACCCCCCCATTTGGGGTTTTCTGGGCAAAGATACTAGAGAGGTTAGACATTTCCTTCCCAAGTTCATTTTGCAGATGAGGAAAGTGAGGCAAACCCCTATTTGTCCGAGATTTGACCAGGATCATATAGCTAGTAAGTGTCTAAGGCCGAATTTGAACTCAGATCTTTCTAACTCCATCCACTGTGCCACCTACCTGCCCTTAAACAGGACCATGCAAGGCTCAAATATTCTCTTCAGGAGTGCATGGAAACTGACAATAACACAAAATTAGAATTGGGCAGTAAGGCTGGAAGAATAAACAAACACAACAAAATAATCTCATCATAAATAACTGCTATATTGACAAAGATGCCCAAGACACAAACCAGAAGAAGAGAATGACTCCAAATTATTCTTTAAGTAAAGCCTCAAAGGAAAAAAAAATAACTTGTGAGCAAATTCAACTAAAATTCCTAAATGAAATGAAGCAAGAGTTTTTAATAAGAGCTAAAGGAGGTTTTTTAATGACTTTTAAAATGAAATGAGAGCATTAGAGGAATGGGGGTGGGGGTGGAATGAGAACTATGAAGGAAAAACTTGGAAAAAGAGTAACACTTTGCACCAGAGGTACAAAACCTTACTCAGAAAATAAACTCCCTAAAAATTAGAATAAACCATTAGATAGTATGAATTACGAAAGCAATGTCAAATGGTTAAAAAAATAAAATGTTAATTCATGCCAAAAAACAGAACTGACTTAGATCAAGAAGATATGTGTGTTCATCCTTCATTGCCGAAGAAGACCATGCCATCAGAGAAATAATGACATGACTTGCACTTGACTTTGTTTTGAGTGAGGGAGGGATGTGCAAGTCACCAGCCTCACTTCTCCTCCAAAGCCATCTGAATCCAGTGACCAGATATTCATCAGGATGACTGGAAATGAGCCAGGATGAGGCAATTGGGGTTAAGTGACTTGCCCAAGGTCACACAGCTAAGTGAGTGTCAAGTGTCTGAGATGAGATTTGAACCCAGGTCCCTCCTGACTCCTACTCTGGTGCTCTATCCACTGCACCACCTAGCTGCCCCAGATCAAGAAGACAACACTTAAGATGAACTGAAGCAAACAGGGTCACATAGCTAATAAGTGTCTGGGGCCCAATTTGAACTCATGAAGATGAGTCTTCCTGATTCCGAGCCCACAGCTCTATCCACTATACCACCTAGCTGCCCCATTTTCTTTTTTGTTAGAATTTTCTTAACTTATTTTATGAAAAAACATTATAGAGAATTTTATGAGAAGTCTAAAAAGATACTATAATAGCAATGACTTGAAGGAAGATGAAACCATTTTCTTTTTTATGATTTAATATATGCTAAAGAAAATAAAGAAGGAAAATGAAGGTACTGTCTTTCTTTATGAAACTATTGTATCCCTTATTTTGTGAAGAAGATGAAAAGGATTCTTGGGGAAAGTTTGTGTTATCTTGAATTAACTGAGTGGTGTGGGGCCATGTTTCCAGAAGTAATGAGAAGTCATCTGCAATTACAGAGTGTGAGGGTTTGAGGTAATTCTAGCTATGGTCACTCACAGAAAAAAAAAATGTACATAATTATGTGTGTGTTTTATTACTGATTTCATTGTTAATATAGTGTATGTTCAATAACTTTAATATTCATTTAATCCTAAGACATTAAGGGATTTGATATAGAGACATGAGTAGCTAGCTACTATTGGGAAAGTAGGTTTCTTCAAGTTATGAAATAAATAACAGTTGATTAACTGAAGTGGGGGCTCTGGGCTTGAGTGTATTGAGAGATGTATTGAAATTGTATTAATTAATGAGAAAATATACAAACACATCCCCAGACTACTCTTAAACTCAGGATGATAAGATTAAATAAGAGAATAAGTCAAATAGCAAACTAAGGAGAGATCTGTAAGTAAGGTGTACTTAAATTTAACTCTGGAAACCTGTACATGTAAGAGAAGAAAAAGGATGTGTATAAGGGGTTACCCTCTGATCCTACACCACAGTTTCGGATTTCTTTGGCTTCTTTTGTCTGCCGTGCAATACTGCTGATTAATAACGATCTTCAACCTACTGAAACCCTTAGTTCTTTCCCCCGCAAACTATTGTTTAGTCATATCTCACATTTCATCCAAGTATCAAAAAATCTTAAGATTTAAAGTTTGGAGGTACCTTAGAACTTGAATGATCTTGACAAAGAAGTCAATCAGCCCTTGCGTTGAATTTCAAAGTGCTAGAAGCAATTTACAATAGAAAGCTACCAAGCTAAAGACATTTACTGAAGAATACAAAAGACCATATGGAAATCGGAAGCCATTCTCACTAGCCCAGAAGTGGCAGTCATTTAGCATAGACAGCCAGCTGTAAGTTTCAACTTCCTACATTCTATGGCGTGCTACAGACAGCGCTGGTCAAAAGATGCATGATGACATGGAGAACACTGCCCTTCTACTGAACCAGCCCACTCCTCCTACCTCAGAGGAGGAGTTTTATACCCACTTTATATACAAAGTGGGGCTGGATGAGAAAATACTGGTGTTTTTTCCCAGGACAATCTTATACAAAGCACCTCAAGGAGAAAGAAGCAAGGGGGCCGGAAAAATTTATGATCACTGGGATACAATTTCTCTTATCTCTAGGATTGGGTCTTCTAGAGCCAAGGACAAATCTGTATATTCATTTCCTTATTTGTTCAATGCTGAAAACTACTTACACCCACCCTGTGCCTCTCCTTTGTCTTTAGTATGATAGGATACATGCCTGATCTATGAAGGATGAGGGCTCAGGATTTCTGAGTCAGTTAATATGTTACTAATGTTCTGCAGTTCACTATACAGATTAGCTGGTCTACCTCCCTCAGTGTGTGTGTGTGTGTGTGTGTGTGTGTGTGTCTGTGTCTGTGTCTGTGTCTGTGTCTGTGTGTAAACTGAAGCTCAGGAGAGTGAAGTTACCTAAGATCACACAGATAGTAAGTTGCAGAGCTCTGACTCCAAATCCAGTCGTCTTTTCGCCATAGTATCCTGCCTCCACACTGAAGGTAAATGTTGTTTCAATACAAGTATAGGCTTTTTCATATATTATTATGAAACTTCATGCTGTTAGATTCAACAAAGCTCTTGAGAATCTCCATTCTTGAGAGGCTCCATTCTCTCATTCAAATGTTTAGCTTTTCCATTGCCCTAACCATCCTCCTATCATCTAAAGAAGTTGATAAATGTGACATCTATACCATCATCCAAGCTAAAATATTAAAAATATTTCATATGAATGAATTAATATTTAATGTTTTAAATATTAAAACAGGATGAAAAAAAATCCCGGTGGAATCTTTCCCAAAACCACTCCCCAGATTAACATTGGTCCAATAATAATTAATAATAATAGTAGCTACCATTTATCTTACCATGTGTCAGGCACTGTGCTCAGCACTTTACAAGTATTATCTTATTGGGTCCTCACTACAATTCTGGAGGAAGATGCATGACTATCACCCTTTTAAAGATGAGGAAACTGAGGCAGACAGAAGTTAAACGACTTGCTCAGAGTCATACAGCTAGTAAGAATCTAAGGCTGGATTTGAACTCATATCTTCCTTCCAGGTCCAGTTCTCTGTCCCCTTAACTTCTAATCAATCAATCAACAAACATTTATCATGCACCTACTACATGTACTACACTGTGCTGGATACTAAGAATATAAGTACAATGGACATAATACTTCTTCCTAAGGGGTTTATATTCTAATGGATGAGAAAAGAATTATACTTATAAGTATATACAGAATAATTATTTTTAAAAATACAAATAAACAATACATTTATAAGAAATCATTACTGAAAGGAAAATAGGAGGGAAGAAAGTAAAAGGGAGGAAAAAAGAGAAATTTCTTTTCCCTTGCTGCAATCTAAGAGGTGCAAGAGGAAAAGGTAAAGAGGGATTCATTCAGGAGCCAAGTTCTTCTGTAAATCTGACTCTCTTCTCTGCTGCCAGAGATCATTGCTCAAAGCTATTTTGTTTACATCTCCAGTCATCCTGATCTATATCTTGCCACTGGACCCACATGGCTCTAGAGGAGATAGTGAGGTTAGTAACTTTGCCCCACTTAAATCTTCACTTCCTGATGTCATGGTCCTCTTCAAGAATGACAAGCAGTCTATGTATAGTGTTCTTCTGGTTTTGCTTACCTTACTCTGCATCAGTTCATTTCAGTCTTTCCATGTTTCTCTGAACTTCTCCTATTTATCTTTTCTTATGCCACAAAAAATAATTACATCACATTCATGTCTCACAATTTGCTAAGCTGTTCCTTAATCAAGCTCTTATGGACTTGTGCATAGAGATCCATACCTGGAGTCAGGAAGACCTAAATTCAAGTCCAACCTCAGATACTAGCTGTGTGACCTTGGAAAAGTCATTTAACTTGTTAACTTGTCTGCCTCAGGTTCTTTATCTGCAACATGGGAATTAATAATAGCACCTACCTCCCAGGATTGTTATAAGGATAAAATGATGTAACAGTTACAGAACACTTTGCAAACCTTGGAGATACATATAAATGTTTGCTACTATTATTATTTTCTTTTTGTTGTCCTGAGGATTCATAGAAAGCCTCAGCTTTTTAAAAAATATCAGAATTTCTGACCTTATTCTTATAGGAATCATACCACTCTTAGGTAGTGAATTCCAGTTATTTGCCTTAACTTCTGTATCTTCTACATGACTTTTTCTAAAATCTGTGGATGAATTTCTCATGTAGCTACATCAGTCTCTTTAGTCAGCTCATCCAAATCCTCTGTGTCTCTGTTGCCAGAAATTTGTTTTTGAGAGCATTACTCGGACCTCAGTCATCCTTGACTCCTCCTTCACTTCCCTCTATCTAGAGCAGGGGTTCTTAACCTCTTTTTTTGTATCATGGACACCCCCTTCAGCAATTTAGTGAGACCTATGGACTACTTCTCAGATTAAGGTTTTTAAATTTATGAAATAAAATGCACAGGGTTAAAAAAGAAAGAAATTATTTTGAAATACACTTATAAAAATAATTTTTAAAACAAGTTCACAAACTTTAGGTTAAGAGCCCCAAATTTTTAATCATATACCACATCCTACTGAGGCTTTCA
Source organism: Potorous gilbertii (assembly GCA_028658325.1). Taxonomy (NCBI): domain Eukaryota; kingdom Metazoa; phylum Chordata; class Mammalia; order Diprotodontia; family Potoroidae; genus Potorous; species Potorous gilbertii. Next base: position 187,488,246 of record CM053770.1, on the reverse strand, counting down.
ATGTCTCTCACTTCTGTTCCTTCCTTTCCCTCTATAATTAAGGTGATTTGTTCTGTGAAGTTTGGATTCAGTAAAAGGGCCGCACTTGAGGACCTAGAGGGTCACATGTAACTCCACCCCTGATTCTATCCAAATCCATCATTTTATAGAGGAGGAAGATAAAAACCAGAGAGTGAAAAGAGCCAGATTTGAGGCCAGAAGCCCGGAATTCAATGCCTAACTGCCTCTTACTATTATATCTGACAGGGCAGGGATCATTTTTCGCCTCTTTTTGTATTCCCAGCATTTAGCACAATGCCTGGCACATAGGCGTTTAGTAAATGCTCATAGATTGATTGATTAATGGGTGAGACTTGGTTCCACCTCTTCATGCCTTGTTTTCCTCATCTGTAAAATGAGGGCACTGAGTGCTTCTGCCCCTTCCAACTCCTAAAATTCTCAAAGCATACTCCATGATAAGTCTACTTAGAGTGCACACACACACACACACACACACACACACACACACACACACACACACACACACACCCATGCCCTCCCAAGTCCTAGCTGTTTGTAATGTTCTTTCAGCATTTAATTATATTCTGCCTTGTGATATGTCCTCTATTAATGTCTCAAACTGTTATTTAACTCTGGCTGTCATTCAGCTTTTCCTGTTCCTGCCTTGTCCCCCGTCTCCCTCCAAACCCTTCAGAGGCAGACACGTTTGGGGTGCTTGTTCATTCCTTCCAAAGCCTCCCACGATGGCTCACACAGAGAAGGCACTTAACAAATGTTTGTGGATCTGACTTGGGTCCTAGACTGCCCGAAATCGGTCACAAACAAGACGCCTTGAGCCCTGGCTCCTCTGGAATGATTTACATCAGTCCCAGAGACTTGTTTTTGGCTCGGATTCCTCTTCCTCCATCATTTCTTTTTTCCCTTCAGCTGAACAGCTCGGCTCAGGGTAACCTTAGCCATGGGGGGACTGAGTTCCTGGGCAGAGAGGACGGTGGGTGGGACCAGATCCAGCGGGTGGAACCTTGGAGACAGCTCAGTTACCTTGGTAGAGATGCTCAAACTCAGCTCAGAGTGTTTACTTGGTGATAAACATCTCAGGGGCCCCCTTTTGGATCCTGTGTTGGGCTGAGTTGGCCCTACTCAGAAACAGCTCTAAGGACCCCAGGATCCTGGATAACCTCAGCGTGCAGAGGACCTCCACATCTGCTCACTTCCGATCCAAAGTCACCCCAGGATACCACTGGGCTCAGTGGGGTAGAAACAGACACTGCACCTTTAAGTCTCCAGCCAGTTGAGAAAAACAAGCTGTGATTTATATAAGCGGGCAAAATCATGTGATTTGCAGGAAAGCTCTCCCCCTCTCCCGCCTCCTGCTTTCCCCCCTCCTCGTTTTGGCCTCCAACTGGCAGAGAGAAATTCCAAGAAAGAGGCACCAGCTGGGGGAGGGGGGTTGCAGGCTGGAGGGGAGGGGGCGGGCCGGAGCATTCATTCAGAAAGCGATAAAGCAAAACCACCAGAAAGAAGCGGGGAAGAGGGAATGAAGGGTTAGAGGGTGGAGGAGGGGGGCTCGAAATGGGAGTTGGGGGGCCTCCACATTGTTTTCATTTCTACTGCTTTTCCCTGTCGAACTGAAGGTTCCAAGAGATTCCCGTGTTCTGCCTCCCAGGCTCAGTACAACTTGGTTCCCAAACCAATCCCACCAGCAGGTTATTTATATTTCCTCACGCAGAGGGAAAGGAGGAGCCCCTCGCAGAGCTCACTGTGTTCTAAGAGTCTTTGCACAATGTAAAAAGTGTTACAGCTGCCAACACATCGCTCCCTCTCTCCTTGTCCCCTTTTCCTCTCTCTCCCTCTCTCTCTCTCTCCCTCTCCTTGCCTCTCCTCCCCTTTCTCTCCTTCCCTCTTCTTCTCATCCTCTCTTCACTCTCCTTTCTCTCCTTCCCTTTCTTCCAACTTTCTTCACCCTTCTCTTTCTCTCTCCTTTTTCCCCCTTTTTTCTCCCTCCCTCCCTCTCTCTTCCTTTCCCTTTCCCTCCTCTCTCTCTCTTCTCTTTTCCCTCCTTCTCTCTCCCTCCTTTTTCTTCCTCTATCCTTTTTCTCTTTCCTTCCCTCTCCCCCTTTTCTTTTCTCCTCTTCTCACTCATTCTCAAACCCTTTGATCAAAGGGTGAACTTGGTTATCTAGTCATCACCATTTATACTTACTTCACATATCACGGACTGAAGACTTTTGCTATACCTTTCTAGTAGGAAAAAACACAGAGAGAGAGAGAGAGAGAGAGAGAGAGAGAGAGAGACCCCGACAAACTGGTTTCTGTATCAAGGAAAACATACCAGGAGAGAAAGCGGTTCAGTAAATAATTTGGTTGGAAAAGGGCACGATTAAAAACAGCCTTTTCTACAGCAAAGAAGTCATAGTGTTTAACCCAGAGAACTTAGCTTTCAGCAAAAAAAAAAAATGATGTGGCCTTTTTGATCAGAGCCAAGGAAAACAGAAAATACATAATTTAGAGACCTTAAGAACCAACATAGATGCCTTTAAAATATTCGGGGGTGGGTCTTATGTTTACAAGGAGCAAAAGGCCTTCCCAGAGGTTACTCCAACAGTTTCTGAGGAAAGGGGGATTACTTAAACCTTTCTGGGGCACTGAGAGACTAGAAAAGAGATTACTCAAGGAGTCATTTCATCTATCCCTTTGCATAGACAGATTCCTACATTGTTAGAGCAGGAAGAAACCTTAGAGATCATGGAGGGAAGCATGCCCATTTTACATATAGACAAACTGAAGTAGAGGGAGAAGTAGCTTGTCCAAGGGTCATCTATCCGGTTATTTACATGATATTAATAATATCAATATTATCATGCTGATGGGGATTCATCCTGTTCTTAAAGATCCCCAGGAAAACAATAAAGCTAGCTTTTATATGGCACTTTAAGGCTTGAAAAACACCTTACAAATATCTCATTTTTTCCTCACAATTACAGTGGGAAGTATTATTCCCATTTTATAGATATAGAAGACTGAGGTAGACAACAGTTAAGTGATTTGTCCTGGATCATCCATCTTGTGTCTGAGGCTGGATTTAATTCAAATCTTCTTGATATAATATGATATTTGATATGATATTAGATATGATCCTATACACTTATGTGTCACTTTACAATAACTTCCATACTCGGGCACTATGACTTCTTGTATGATCGAATATGTGACATGGAGACACTGGTACAGGACCACTCAGAGAAGGTACACTATGAGCAAAGGAAAACAGAAAGAGCTGAAGATAAACACAAGATGAGAATCCACCCCAAATGTTCACATGGACTATGTCCCTGACCTGTGGTAGAACATTCTGAGCTCTTATTGGTCTGATCAGCCGCGGACACACTGAAACTTGACTCTAACACAGTGATGTCATTTTGGTCCTCTTCAAGAATGAAAGACAACAAGCGACAGGAGATTCAAGCTTATTACCAAAACTCCCCTCATTCACATTTCCCCATGCAACCTGAATGAACCCTGTACATAGAGGTCATCCTGTTCTTCCCCTTACCTTCCTGTAGGAAGGATGCTTAATGGAAGAAATCCCCAGGGAAAGAGTTCTGGCACCAATTCCAAACTTTCCTCCCTGAATAGTTTGAAAGTACTTCCTGAGTTCAAAAGTTTAGCCAAGGGTAGACATTCTTTGTTATGTTTCAATTCATGAAAAAGAAGAAAATGGAGGTATCATTGGGGAGCTAAAAGGTAGGAAATCTTCACGTGGTGAGTTCTAGGAGATATCAGCAGGACGGTGCCTTGTTTTTGCCTTGATGTTGCTCCACTGTTCTTCTTGAGAAGGCAAGAATGGAGTAGATGGTCTTCCTCACCCTTACCATGAGCTGCCCCTTCCACCAGTTGAAAGCTGCATACGTCTTTTGTGTCCTGCCAAAATGCAGACTTCTCCTTTAGATTGTAAGCTTCTTGGGGGCAGGGAATGTCTTTTGCCCCTTTTTGAGCTCTAACTTCATCTCTGACTCCATATTCCACAAGTTAACCTCAACTGAAATAATATGACTAATATGACTCATTTATTTCAGTCTAAAGGCACTAGGATTGATTCCTGTCCCTAGCTAGAGTTGCATATTTTTAAGAGGAGGCATAGGCAGTATATCTATGATAAATGTACATTTTAAACAAGGTGTTGAGAGATGTTTGGGGAGGACTAGCACCTCTAGTGGGAGGACTAGCACCTCTAGTGGAAGGACTTACCAAGCCCTTTTCAGGGCTGCTGAAAAGATGTCCACCTGTCACCCAACTCTCACCTGTGGCTCCAAGAAATTGTAGCATGAACAGTAAAACTGTCTGCTAAGACGAACTAAGCCAGGTTGAAAGTAATCAATGGGTCTCAAACCCATTGATGAGTTAGGAGGACCCCAAGCACATGAAGACTTCTGCCAACAGAATGGGAGGATGAGAATAAGTTGTTCCAATAGACAGCTGAAGCAGACCATGAGGAACACTTAAAGTCTGGTCAGATATCAAAGGCACCAAGGTCATCCACACGGTACATCCCCAGCTGTTGACAATCATCTTGACTTTTGCCTGCCACAGTATTTCAATAATTCTGAAAGAGAGAATAAAGCTGCCAACTTTGTGCAACCCTACCTTGCTTCAATTCAATTCATATGCAAGTCAATACATCACCCTTCTGATGTCACTGGTCCTCTTGGAGAATGAAGGACAAACAGCAATAACAGACTGAAAAGCATTTGAACTCCAGTGAATTGTAATTAACAATCTGATCCTGGAAAACTGATTTGTAAACACAACTTCCTCTTATTATAGAGCTAGAAACTACATAAAATGTGTAGGCTTCAGTGTGCACAATCTGATGTAGTTATTATGGATGAACTGCTTTTTGGACATCTTGAACTGGATATGCTGTGAGCATCTCTACTTAACAGAACTCATTATCTTTCCTCCCAAACTCTTCCATATTCCAAAAGTCTCTGTTACTGTTAAGGACACCATCATCCTCCTAATCACCTAGCTCCCACCTTAAATGTCACCCTTAACTCCTCACTCGTATTCATCCCTCATATCCAATCTGTCGTGAATTCTTATGGCTTCTACCTTTATAACATCTCATCTAAACATTCCCTTCTCTCTACTCACACAGCCACAATCTGGTACAGGCTCTTATGTCACACCAAAATCCAATAGGCTTCTAGTTTATTCCTCTGCATCAAATTCCTCCCCACTCTAATCCATCTACCATTCAGCTGCCAAGTTAATTTTCCTAAAATGCAAATCAGGATGTGTCATTCCCCAACTTTACATTTACCCTATTGGGGGTTTTCTTGGCAAAGATACTGGAGTGGTTTACCATTTCCTTCTCCAGCTCATTTTACAGATGAGGAAACTAAGGCAAATAGAGTTAAGTGATTTACCCAAAGTCAAACTGGAAATGTCTGAGACCCATTCATCATCTTCCTGATTCTAAGCCCAGCCCTCTATCATGAGCCACAAAGGATCAAATATAAAACCCTATCTTTAGCCTTTAAAGCCCTTCCCAACTCAATCCCTTTCTACCATCCCACTTTTCTTTTACTCTACTCCTCTTCCCATACTTTATTATCCAGTGTAAAGTGGTATAATGCTAATCAGAGAGTCAAAGATCTTCCCCACCCATTAATGGCCCTGCTCATTAAGGAAAGTTTGATTAGGGGAGGCCCACACCTTTTGTTAATTTCTAATGCACTGGTTTTCAAAGGTTGTGATGCCCTCTGGCTCTGAAAAATGTATAAATACTTTTACCTTGGGGCTTAGTTTTTGGAAGATGGTTTGTGTGCCAGATGAGACTCTGGAAAGCCACTAAGGAGCCCAGCTTTGAAAACCCAGATGTTGGTGCTTCTCTCTCTGGTAACTATGAATGTATAGTCACACAATTGGATCTCTCTGTTGATCTGTAATGTATATATTGCTTATGGTCAGGCAGATGGAAACCCTGTTGATTATTATTTCTTTGTATTTTCTCTGAAGTTCAGAGTACTGACGTTTTCCTTGAACTAAGTGAATGATATATGTGCTTGATTAAATGACTGTTGACCCTTCAAAAGCTGCTTTCCTTTTAGAAAAGCAGATCAAAGAACCTATGACAGCAGGCCATCCTGGATGTGTCAGGGTGCTTGCTTTTACAAGTGGCTGTCTTGCTCTTCCTTGCACATGGCACCCCATCTCCATGCCTTTTCCTTGGCCATATATTTCCCCATGCCTGGAATGCTTTCCCCCACTCCCCTCTGCCTCTTGAATTCACTGACTTCCTTCAAGAAGCCTTCTGCAAGAGTGCTTTTCCAATACCTACTGCTCCTCCACCTTCTACCTCACCATGGCTTGTGCCTTCCTTCTGAGAGGAATTCCATCTATCTTATATGTATATAGTATCACTTTTATGTAATTGTTTGCATGTTATCTCCCCCATTTCAAATGTGAGCTTTTTAATGGCAGAGACTTCCCGTTTGCCTTTATTTGAATCCAGGGCTTACCATAATACACAGAACAAAGTATGCTTTTCATTAAAACTATTTGACTGACTGACAGACAAATAGAATTACAAATGTGGAACATAGTCTACACTATCAGATTGTGGATGATAGATCATACATTTGAAACAACACAAATGGCCACTTCTGGGCTCAGTGAATCTGGGACACTCTCTCTTGTTCTCCATTAAAGGGCCTCTTCTTAGCTCTGGACCATGCACTCAGATTAAGTTTAATTCTGTGGGAGTCTGCCCTTAAGAGCAAAGCATTAGATTCCTTTGCTCTCATTTGTCTACTCCCCTACTGCAGACTGCTGAAGATAATCACTTATTGCTTGGGTTTGTCTCAATTTTTTTTTTTTTTGCCAGACAGCAGAGTCACACAAGGTCATCAACCTCACTCTCTCTTCCAGAGTCATCAAAGTCCAGTTGGCAAGACAAAAGTCAAGAAAACTGGTGATAGCCTGAGATACGATGAATGACCTTGGTGTCTCCAATGTCTGACCAAGCTTTAAGCGTTCCACAGTACCTACGTTAGTCGTCTTCACGGCTGTTGGAACAAATTGCTCTCATGCACCCATTCTGCCAGAAGAAATCTTCACATGCTTGAAGCAGACATCTCCTTTCTTGCCAATGAGTCTGAGGCCCATCAGTTACCCTCAATCTGGTTTAGCCCATCTGCCAAGACAGTTTCACCAGGGTGTGGCCACTGCACCTGCTAAAGCTTCTTGGAGCTACAGGTGAGTTAAGTACCAAGAAGACACCCAAAGCAGATGAGCAGTCTTGAAAAGGTCTCGGCAAGCCCTCAAACCAGAGGTGCTAGTCCTCATTGAACACCCCACATCCCCTTGTAGATCAGGTGTTTATTTCCTCTACATAAAAATGCCAAATACAGAACACTGACAAGCCTACACTGACAAAACTTAAATAAGCAGTAACTTATAACAATTATTATACTCTCTTGGAAGAGTGATATTTAAAACACCAAATCAAAAGGCATCTGCAGGACTACTGAACAGGCATTCCATTTTTACCTAAGCTCTGCATTGTCTAAACAATTCCATACAATTCAATGTCTTATGATAAGCTAGGTGATGACGAGTTCATCCTCCTATTGGTGCCCAGGACCTTTTCTAAAAAGTACTGTAGTAATTTCCTGGGGATGTTCCAAAGTGCAGCCATATCTGAGTGAGTTCCCAAATTTTCAAATTCACAAGGTTGCCTACAAGACTTTAAGTGTCCATCTCAGGATCTTTGCTCAGTTACCTATATTGAAGAAAGGAACACAGCAGAAAAGTCAGCCCAGGGGCCCAAGGTCCAGGTTCAGACTCACCTAATCCAAACCATGTGCTCTAATTTCCATTTGCTTAGTGCTACCATACTGCCAGAGTGGGGAAAAGTAACTCTTCTACCATTCCTCATAAAAAGAACAGAGAAAGAGAACAACTTGCCTCAAATACTGGAGTGGTAAAATAAGAGAAAGGGAGATAAGGTTGTCTCTTCTTTTTAACATATGTAGAACCCCTTCCTTTTACCCATTTGAAAGGTACAGGGGTGAAGACAGCCAAGAAACCACCCACTCCAAAATGCCAGTTTCTTCAGCATTGAGCCATACGTGTCCCCAGGAAGTGCCAAGGTAGTTCCAGGAACCTTTCATGAGATGTCATCTGCAGGTCCAACCCAACCCCTGCTATATATTTGTAGATTCTGAGTTCTTACACCAGTTGGCTTTGCTTAAATATTGTTCTTTATTACAAGGAAAAAATTCATTGCGGAGGAGGATTAAGGGTAAATGACGATGATGTAAAAACAAACAAAAAAACAATAAAACTTGTAAAAATAAAACAAATGGAAAAGAACAGAAAAGAATGGAAAGAGTAACTAGTAATTATCATTTTAAAGTATATTTTTGTAATATACCTCACTTTGCAACTATCCCTCCATACCTTGCTTAAGGAACAACAGGGGCTTTGTGTTAGGGGAGAGAGAGAGAGAGGAAGAAACCCCGACAGGGCAGCAGCAAAATAGGGTGGTCAAGGTCAGAGTGCAAAGGATAGACAGACATGCCAAGGAAGCTGGATTCTTGCTGAATCTACGCATTCTGTTCCATGGGGTCAGATATGATCGAAGGTCCCCACCAGTGGTCTGGGAAAGCCCTAATCCTCTGGAGTTCCAGGTTGCCCTGTACCCTTCATCCCATCACCCAAACCGTGCAGGGGGCCAAGAATCTGAGCCCAATATCTATGACTAAAGACAATGTCTAAGGAAAGTGGGAGCCAAATATCTCATGATGAGGAAGTGTGATATGTTACAATCTTTTGCCTGCTCAAGGAGGTGGGAGAACCGTACATTGTCTAAAACTCTTCAGTACAGATTGATTGGAGGGTGGTTGGAGAAAGACAGAGACTTCTAGGGTCAAAGAAGAGGTTGACTAATAGCCACAAGGCAGGTGTTTAGTATTTATTATTGTACAGGGTCTCATTATTAAGTACTGTTTATTAATTCTAAACTGATTAAAAGCACTGTAAGACAGCATTTCAGCAGGTTATTGTCTACTTTGATAAGGAAACAGCTCTGTTTTGCCAAGGTCAAAGATTATTGAAATACAACAGTTCAAAAGAAGAGTTTTATCTGGTGGGTTTGGGTTCAGGAGAAAGTTCCAATTGGTAGAGCCATATAAATCCACCCCCCACTCCTATCCCCCCTCCTCCCAAATACACACACACACACACACACACACACACACACACACACACACACACACACACACCACTAGTGATCCTGTCCCATAGTGAGAGGCAGAGCTAAGGGGTCAGTCTCAGGTCTTCTGATAATCTCAAGGAACATAGCACTTCCACCCCATTGGGGAAATCATCCAAGTAAACTCAGTGGAGTTCAAATCACAAGAGTAAAGATGGACCTTCCCATAAAATATCTATCAATTTTACTTCATGGTTAAGTTTTTATTATAAATAATTCTAAATATTTAATTTATTATTAGAATTAGTAATAGAGAGGCATTAAAGTACAGAGAATAGAGGGCTAAACTTGGAGTCTAGATTCACCACATCTGGATTCAAATTATATGCAATATGGCTTTGTGAACATGGGCAAATCACAGAACCTCTCACTTTCTCCCTGTACTGAGTCCTAGGACTTAGAGACAATTCTCTAAGAACAGATAGTAGCCAATCTGCATTGATAAGGAGAGTTTACATAACAGGAGCTATCCACACTAATAAAATCACAAGTAAACCCCAGAAAAAGTCAAACTTACATTAAAAATTAATTTAAAAATGAAAATGAATGTAGAGGTATTGCTATCATAGACTGGGATTCTCTGAAAATGAGAGCTTTTGATTTTGTAGGATTTTTAAAATTTCAAATCAGATTTAGGCATTTGGTATGTTTTTATCATATACCCAAAAATGGTCCCCTGAAATAAGCCCTCCTCAGAAGGTTCTCCTTGGATAAATATGGCCTTAGAAAGAAAACAGCCTGTAAATCATCCTACATCCCATGTTATTTTGACCTCAATCTCCTGCAAAATGAGGGGATAGAATTAGCCGATCTCTGAGGTCCCTTGTAGCTCGAACATTCTGTGATTATTATTTCCCAACCCAGCTTCTTAGAAACCTCTCCAAAAAGGCAAATAAGTTTTCTTAGCTAAATAAAAAATAATGTTGTTCTGGGAGCCCAGGGTTTGCTGCTACGTGAATGGAGTGTTCTTTAAATGTAGTATTTATGGTAATATTTCTCACTTCTTTCCTTCTCTGGAGCCGCCTGTGGTCTTTCTACAGCTACATGAGATGGAGAGAAACATGTAACTCCCTTTCAGCGGAGGGGCCCACGAAAGGGGAAACTGGCCAGAGCTCCAGCCTGGGTCATGTCTCTAGCTCTATGGGGAACATTCCTGCTTCCCAGCTAACTCCAGAAAATTTCTGAAGTTTTTCAACAAGGATCATGAATCAAAAAGGCCCACATCCCGAATAGTAGAGTTAAGTGGCAACCAGTACATTTGGTAAACTTCATCTAAGGGCCGGGGTTGGGAGGGAGAGGAAGAAACACAAAGAACTGGAAACTGAGGGCATGTCTATCAATGGGGGAATGACAGATTAAATTGCAGTATAAGAATATAATGTAATATTAGTGTTCCATAAGAAATGACAAGGGAAGTATGAACTTGTAATAGGAGGGTGGCTGGAATCAAGGAGTGAGCAGGCATTAGCTCACTAGCAAATGAGGATGTCATAAAAAGAAAAGGTTAACTGAAACCTTTTTAAATCCACAAAGAAGAGGTTCAGATGAAAGCACAAACAAGCAAGATACTTGTGAAGGCAACCTGTTGAAATTATTCTATGCTTTAAAAAAAAAGCAAGTGGCATGAGATTTCTGGTACCACAGACAATTCTTTTTATATATGGAAATATACAAAGTGGGGCACAAGTGTATATGTATATGTGTATAGACTTTGTATATGGGAATTCTTGGAGGGAGGTTTTAAGTTCAAAATAAATAGATCCACGTATATCTTTTAAAAATGTATCTACACACATATATGTATATATGTGTATGTATATATACACATGTGTGTACATATGCACATGTGTATATGTATATATACATGTGTGTGTACATATACATGTATGTATATACACATATAAAATCTAAGTTCCAAAGACTCTGTATGGTCCTCTGATCATTGGTGGAAATCAATGCTCCCACATCTGTGTGAGATGGGCAGGGTAGAGTTGGTAGAATTGGAAAGAAGAAAGATTACGTCTCTTCCAACTTTCTTTGAGTTTGAATTTCTTCAGGTTCTGTAGTCATTTCAGAAGTTTCTAGCTTCCAGCTTTGAGAGAGAAGATGGATGATGTTAACTCCACTTCAAGTTCTGAAGTGGAGAATAAGTCTCTAAGAAGAAGTTGACATGAGAGAAGCTGGCACTCTTCATCATGTCCCTGCCTTGGATTGCTACTCTAGCAACCTCAGAATTTCTCCTTGGTTGAGATCTGGGACACATACTCTTGGTTGAATTGAGTTACCGCATTCCCAGTGGGAGAGTTTCTTCACTTTGTATTATATAGTGTATATTCCTCTCATATACTTTCTTTGATTTCTATTTTAATATTGACTTCAATAAATGGATTTCTTTGCTACTTGCTATGGTGTTCATTGTGGAACTGGTATTTGGTAGGAAAGGGGTCAAGCCTTGAATATAAAGTTTGGGTCCTTCTTTCGCCTTTATAGAAGAGCAAGTAGAGGTTTAGCTTGAATCTGAAAACTCTCTCTAAGGAAAATAGAGTGGTCAAGTTTCTGGCCACAACATCCTAATTCTCCTTATAGGAAATATTTTATTTCTCCCTTGGAGAAGGTTGGGGAGTGGGGGGTAGACACTAAAGAGGTCTATTCTGCTTCCCTTTGAGTCACATACTCCTATCTGTGACAGCCTTGCTACATATATAAATATATGTACATATATGTATGTATCTTTAAATATGTAAACCATCCTGATTGTCAGAATCTCTAGAAAAAATTCAATGAAATTCAACAATTGTCTACTGAGTACAAGATGCTACACTAGGCATTGGTGACGTTGTGCCAGTTGCATAAATATCTCCCACTGAACTCTAAGGGAAGGATACCCCTCAGAATTCAATAAGATATGAGGATGAAAAGGTGGATATCCCCCTGAGAGGCAATACTTACAAAGGCATAGTGACCACATGGTCCATAATTTATCTTAGTATGGAGATGACCAAGGAAAACCTTCAGAGATTTAATGTATTCTCCACATCTCTGGTTGGTCCTGAGGACTCATGAAGTACAGTGAAGTACAGTACTATAACCCTAAGACAACCCTCAGAATCTACTCATCCACACCAGTTTAGCCAAGGGCCTGTCAAAGGAATCAGAAAATGCCCTTGTGGATGGAGATCCCAGTGTAAATTTGGAGCAGCTTCTGTAGGGACTCAGAGAGAGATGCTCAAGATCTAAGTCCCCCCAGTCCTTACAGTCATTTCCTGTTCTTTCGGTTCATTTTAAGATGATTATTTGGAAAAATGGAAACACATGTACATGGAGCTTGTTTTTGGTTCTGGCTCTATTTGCCCCTTTCCAATGTTACCCTTGGTCTTAGACTCTGGGCTTACTTAAATCTACTAGGTTTAATCCTGGTAGACCTGATCCTAGGATCAGTATCTCAGGTTCTCTCTGTCTCCCTTTCTGTCTCTCTTTCTCTGTCTCTATCCCTGTCTCTGTCTCTGTCTCTCTCTCTCCTCTCTCTTTCTTGGTCTATCTCTACTTCTCTTTATCTGTCTCTGTCTCTCTGTCTTTCTCTCTGTCTCTCCCTTCCCACTCCAGAATAAAACTCCAGGGAACTCTAAAACAAAGTTTAATTATTGCTCATGTCTAGTGAAAGAAAGAAAGAAAGAGAAAGAAAGAAAGAAAAAGAAAGAAAGGTATGGGACAGTGTTTTATTTACCCCACCACAGAAAATGCATAAGAAGCAAAGAGCTCATAGGAACCCATGAATACATTCCAAATCGTAAGATGCTTAAGAGAAAATCAAAGACAGCCAAAATCTTAGATTTAGAGTTAGGAGGGATTTTAAAATACATCACGTACAATGGCTCCTCCTCTCCCCATTTTTGCACATACAGGAAACGAGGCCCCAAGAGGTCTGGAGACTCACCTAAACTCACACAGGTGCCAGGACCAGAATTTGAACTGAATTCCTTTGACCCCAAACCCAGCATTCTTTCAGCTGTACTCGTCTGTCCTTCATACTCTTTATAGTCCCCTAAAGGGAAGACCCTCTTGTGTAACTACGGAACAGTTATTGCCCATCTTGAACCTGTACCATTACAAGGGTTTCGCAGTAATTATCAAAGAGAATTGGCAAGACCTGGATCTCCCAGCCCCTCATCGCCTGGCTTTAGTACTCCTTTAGCTTCAGGATGATTCCCATTGGCAGTTCTCTCCTTGGAAAAAACTAATGCTAAGAAAATGGATCCCTCTGGATGGTCAGTGTCTTACTCTCAAACTCCAAACTTCCCCTGAGGTGATCCCTAAAGCTAGAAATGTCCATTTCTCAGGATCTCTCATTACTAAGAAAAAGAAACAGGGAAGAAGGCAGCCAGAGAGAGAAGGTCTAAGGTCAATAATCTCAGACTCTCCAGGGTCTTCTACTATAGGCAGATTTTACTGTTTTGGAGGCTGGAAGGGAGGTAGAGAGGGAAATCCCCCAGACTCTCTGACTCTGCTCTCATCTGGAAATCAAAAGAAAAATAAAATTGACCCTTCTTCCCCCAGCAACTTCTTTTAACAAGACTTGGGCCTCAGTCTACCAGTCATCAAGAGGCAGCCCCCCAAGTAGTTTACTATGTCCTCTCACCAAGCGTCTGGGGTGCATGTTTAAATAAAGGTTCACATTTTGTAATCCCATCAGGCTGATTTAGAAAACCCACCAAATTGATCAGGGGTTCTCATCACCCAGCTACACCAAAAATGTACTTTCAAATGTATAACAATATCATGGAATTTTAGACCTAGAAGGACCTTCAGAGATCAGTTGCTCTCTAACCCAAACCAAATGGTTGTCTTTTCTCTTTCATAACATCAGCAAAGAGAAGCCACACCTTTTTTCAGTCATTCATTCTTCTGTTTGGTAGCCTTGACAGCTAAGTGTTTCTGCCATGCTAAAAATTCTTCTGTTTTAATTTAAGCTTGCCTCCTCTTATCAAATTATCCACGGACATGGAGGACAACACTGGTATCCTGACCCCTCTCCTAAAATCACTCATGTGCTTAAAATAGTAATCAAGTGAAAAAAAAAACAGCAGCATTTACACAGCAAGTTCAATACAAGGGGTAAGTGATAGAGGAAGTTCACTAAATTCTCCAGTATCTGTGGATATTTAAGCACACACACATACACATATGCCCTCATCCTTCGTTTTCCAAGAGATCAATGACATCACAGGGTGTTGTCTTCACTTACATGTGAATTGGATTTCAATGAGGGTGAGTTGCACAAAGTCATCAGCCTCACTCTCTCTTCCAGAGTCATCAAGGTCCACTGGCAAGACAAAAGTCAAGATGACTGAGATGCATTGGACGATCTTCACATCTTCATTGTCTGACCAAGTTCTAAGTGCTCCACATTGCCTGCTTCAGATGCTGTTGGAACAAATTGTTCTCATCCACCCATTCCACCTGGGAAGTCTTCATATGCTTGGAGCAGACATCCCCCAACCTCACTGATGGATTCACGGTCCATCAGTTACCCTCATCTTGGCTTAGCTGGTTTGTCAAGATGGTTTTGGCCGATGCACATGCTACAGCTTCTTGGAGCCACAGGTGAGAGTTGGGTGGCAGGAGCAGCCCTGAGAAAAGCTTGGCAAGACCTCACACCACAGGTGCTTATCCTCTCTCTGAACATCCCATGCCACCATATAAAAAGCAGCCAAAGATCTACAGGACAGGGAATTTGCCTTGAGTTGATCCAAGGGTCATTATTCTCCTAATCCTATATGTACCCTCCTGAAGCAACACAGATGAAGGAAGAATAAGGTGGGGAAAGTACAGGGCTACAGATCCAGCTTCTAGTCATTGCCCTATCATTAACGTGTTTTGTGTCTTTGCTCAAGTTATTCATTCAGATGGAAGAGGAAGTGACCAAGGTTTCTTGCCTCACCTCCCATCCTTGTCAACCTGATAAGAGTACAAGGTATGGAATTGGAGGTGGGTCTGGAGATCTCTGAGAGACATTTTCCCATGGAAAGTAGTAGATATGTTCATTGTTAACTCATGGAGAATTGGAAATAGATCCTGGTTGGTTTCCAATGACTGGGACTGCCACCTAGATAAAGATTGACTGTTATTGCTTGTCCTTCAATCTCAAAGAGGATCAATGACATCAGGAAGGTGATATCTTGACTTGCAAGTGATTTGGATTTAAGTAAGGAAAGGCTGTGCAAAGTCACCAGCCTCAGGCCCTCCTCTAGAGCCATCTGGGACCAGTGGCAAGGCATAGATCAAGATGACTGGAGATGGCCCAGAATGCAGTGGGGGACCTTGGTCTTTTTAAACTAAGTTCTTTCCCTGGTTTCAGTTTGCCTGAAGCAATGCTCATTCAACAATTAAAGCTAGGTAAGAAATGAGGCAAAAGATTGACTGCAATTCAGGACAGACTCTAGTTGGAGGAACCACCCCATTATAAGGTCTGTGAAGAGTTGGTAGACCACCTCACCCTCCCTAAGATTTTCTTTTCACTTTTTATGTTCAGAAATCACTGAACAGCAGAGTAGGATTGGAGTGGAGGAAGGGCAAGAATGAGACAGGAGAGAGAGAATCAAGGGAAGAAGCATATGCCCATGCACAATCTCCTCCACATAAGGAACAGAAACTAGCTGTGTCGGGACAAAGTTGTATGTACTTTGCCCAAATCCTGAGAACAGAGAACTTAAGAATGAACTTTCCAGTGAAATTGAATATTGAACATTTTCCTGCTAAAGCAGACACCTCTGTATGTGCTCAGCAGGTCTGACAGAGGAGTCCCAAACTTGGGAGCTGCATCTTGAGTAACTGTAAATTAGAGAGTTTGCATATTTAATGATTCAGGAATTGGACCTTCTGAGAGAAAAGGGACTTCCTGGTGCATCATGCTGCCTGGAAAAGAAGAGAGTTCATTGAGTTCAATTCAATAACAAGCTTTTTAAAATATCTGCTATTTGCTAGGCACCCTTCTAAGTGCTGAGAGTACAAAAAAGAAGGGCAATAGGCTTTATCCTCAAGAAATTTACATTCTACTGGGGAAAAATAAGTTGTATATAGGTAAGTAAAAACAAAATATATTTCTGAATAATTCAAAAAAGTTATTTCCAAGGAGAAGGCATAGGTCTAAACAACAGATTTCAGAAGGCATGGAAAGGTAGAGAAGAATGAGGTAGGGACAATGAAAGGATAAAGTTGACTCAAATGGGTATGAGGGAGCTAGGAGTGGTGGTCAGGTATAAAACTTTGGCCTTAGCACCTGTATCACAGAATCACAGAGATTCTAATTGGAGCCACAGTGCAGTAGATTGTCTTGCCCTTCAGGGTAAAGTCGACTTAATTATCATTTCCTAAGAAAGAGGAGGAAATTGGGGTTGGGGAAGGAGACAGTTCATCCTCAGCCTTGCATAATGTCCAGTTCCTAGTGGGAGCTAATGATTGCCAAGGCATGGTCATTGGAATCCTGGAGTTAGGTTAGTTAGTTATAGAGGGGGTGAGGCATGATGCTGAGAAGCAATCTACCTGGAGAGCAGAGCCACACAATTATTGAAACAAGGCAGATCTGATGGGCAGAGAATAAAGTTTGTTTAGGAACTCCAAAGAGTATCTGCCTTCTAGAGAAAATCCAAACCACAGGTGACATTATAAGGCAAGGAAAGAACTATGTAGGACTTCTGTGAGAAGGGAAGGGTAGACCCTACGGCAATCTCAAATTCTATTCCCTTTCAGAGATACTTGAATGTTTTGTGTGCTTCTGCCTCTATTTATAGGATCCTTTGAGTCTTTTGTGTGCTCTGCATTTTCAGTGGGGTAAAATAAAGGCTATCCTACCCATATGCATTGCTACTTTGAGTGCTTTTATGGAAGCTTAGATTCTGTTACCCACATTTGGAGAAAATTAGATGTAAGCCAAATGTAGCAGTTAGAGATTTTTTTCTAGAGAAACTCCAGTTGGGGATAATGAGCCAAAGAGAGAAAATTATCATCTTGGGATCAGCCCCCCAGTACTAGATCCAATGCCTAGAACCTTGAGGAGCTCTGGGACATAGGTTATACAACAAACATTTATTGAATACCTTCTGTGTATAAGATATTGTACTAGGAGCTATGGTCACTTAACCTCTTTGAGAGTTGACTTAAATAGCTTTTAAGATCCTATTTAACTCAAAAATAATATGTAATCTTAAAGTGGGTCAAGATCATAGCCAGAAAAATTAAGTTGAAACACAAAAAAATTCTCATTTGGTTTGAAATGTAAGAATGACTGAACAAGGCACAACACCTACTTAGGGACTCCTCCTCCTAATCCTACTCACCTTTACATTTTGGAGTCCCCAGAGGGTGGCTGAATAAGATTACTCACAGAGTTCTAGCAGCAACCCTGAAGGGCTATGATTATCACTCATGAGCCCCTACTTGTGTGTACCCTCATTAATAATCAGCCATCCAGACTTAATTAGTTTTTAGCAAAGACATTCACTAAGGTAATATAGTAAGAAGAGTTGGTACAAGCCATTCTGCTATAATGCAACATTTGCATTCCTAAAAATCACTGACCTATAGATAAACACACAATTAAAACTATGCAACTTATGGGGGAATTGGGGTTGAGGCATAATACTCAAAAACTTTGTCAGTGGCACATTAGAAAAAGATAGGAACCTAATAAAAATGGTAGCACAGTTTTCTTAAGTGGTTAAGAAATATATAAATACTGTAATAAGAATTTTATCTTGAAAAAGACCTTGTTTGCTGATAGAAATGGAGTTTGGAGGGGCTATTATGAATTATTGAGGTGGTTCCGTTTTCTGCATTCTGGCTGTTTCTCACAGAGAAAATTCATAGAAGTAAATGTTAAACTTTGTTCAAAGCATTCCCCAATATTTCAGTCAAATTGGAACAAATTTGCATATTCAAAATAAGTGTTACAGGAAAATAACTGAACAATCTCCCCCCAAAAAATTTGAGGAACACTCCCTCAAATACACGTAAGTGTTTGGAAAGAGTGGGCTCGAATTTAGAGTACTATAGTAGTGAGGCACATGTGTAGGATATATGTGTGGCAAAAAGGTAATTCACAGCTTCTGACACTTTATAGCCTACAAGTCATTCTTTGAGCCCATAGTCAGACTTCTTCTATGGTACAAGGGATCATTCCCCTTAAAATTATTTCCCCTTCCTTGGGCAACATATCTGGGTCTCCTGTGATTACTTTAATTGGGGTGAGGATGGAACCTCCACTTTCATAAAGGTAAATTTTGGCTATGAACTATACAGTTTATTTATAATAACTACCAATATCACAAGATTTGTCAGTATCAATGTAGCAAGTACCGACTACCTGATGAATCAACTACATTTCACAAAATGTCAGAGAATGATCATTGATTGGGAGAATTTGCCAGAACTCTCTTTCCTGTGATACTTTTCCAATAGTTCTAAGAAAATGTGTTCACAAGAAGACACAATGAGAATAATTATGGAAAGATGAGAATAAGGAAATAGATGGCATCTGAAGAAGAGGTGCCCAAGGCTACTGTGGCAGCCCCCAGAATTCCAGGAGCACTAGTACTATGCAGGGGTCACCCAAAACAAGAAGAGATGGATGGTAAGAACTAAGAACTAGACCAAGGTGGAATGATAGTGGCAAAGGCAGTGTTCAAGTAACATGAAGGTTTCAAACATAATTGAAGGTTTCTCACCTGATTTCAGCTCTAGAAACTAGAGACATTTTGCCAAGAGAACTTCACTCATGTAAGAGGTATTAGTCTTAGAGAAGCTGTTTTCCTGGGCTATTCTGGTAGGAATCAGAGATGAAGAGGTATTAATTGGGGAATGGATATCAAAATATTCCTTTGCTTTGCAATTCTATCTATTATCATTGAATACTGTCCTATTTCAATAAATGGTTCCTGCCGAGTTTGTTACACAAAATTGAGCTGAATTTAGATGACCTTTAGAAGTGCCCAGGAAACTGGGTAGGGGGATCAAGCCAAATGAGACAAATTACCATCATCCAAAACAACTTTACATCAAACCCTCATTTATGTGAATCCATCATTAAATGGAAAACTAGTCACATAAATGACATCCATTTAGAGTAATCATGAGGAAGCCAACTACGCTCAGGCAGAGCATTTACTGTTTTTAGGAAGAAACTCAGACCCACTCCTGTTCCTGATAAGTAATGAGCCTATTTTGTGCTATATTATGAGCAGCATATTTTTACCCCTTATAAAAACTCCTGAATGAAAAGAATCTTGAAGCAAAAAGAACATTAGGATAATTAGGACACTATACTACTAACTAGTTAGGTAATCTGGACAAAGGAGTAACAAAGGAAGGACACAAAAAGTAACCCGGATATTTAGTAAGAGTACGTCAGCAAGGCAGAAGTCCACAATGAGCTGAAGCTTATGAAAAATGCTAAGAATGAGAAAAGAATACTCTTAAAGTATGGGTGAGTCAAAAAAAAAAAAGGCAGGAAAAGGCTCCACCTAACACTCCCCATCCCCACTCGAACCCAAGGTGTGTGTGGAAGGTTAGATTAAGCAATGGCAGAAAGAAAGCAGAACTAATCTCTCCTGACTACATTCCTAATTTTCTGAACTTCTTTAAATTCAGTAGCCTTCTCACTCTGGAAGATTCTTCCACCCAGTAGCCCAGTATGTCCTCTATATGGTGAGTTTCTCTTGGGATTTCCATTTTGAGGAAGTTTCTGAGCCAGTTTTATGCTCAATCCATTCCTGGCTATGCCCTTGCCTCTCTGGATTTCTTCTCCAGTTTTATGCTCAATCCATTCCTGGCTATGCCCTTGCCTCTCTGGATTTCTTCTCCAGGTCCCCACTCAGGTCCTATCCACACCCCACTGTTTCACTTCCCTTTTATGAGTTATCTTTCAGTATAAAAATGGAAGCTTCCTGAGTGCAGGAACTATCTGTCTTTCTGTTTGTATTTGTATTGCCAGTGCTTAGCACAGTGCCTGGCATATAGTGAGTGCTTAATAAATCATTTCCTCAGAAGAAAATCATGATGGTAAAAACAAAACAAACACACTTAACAAGAAATGATAAATTTTGTAAACTTTGTGTGCGTGTTCGTCCTTTGTTGCCGAAGAAGACCATGCCATCAGAAAAATAAAGACATGACTTGCACTTGACTTTTTACTGGATGAGCAATGTCTTATGATGAAAGGCATCTAGTTCTTCTGCAAAGGATGTCTTCAACCACTGGAGGCTTTCTTCTAGCTCTAATGCCTTACATCTTTCTCCTATTATATAGTTTGTCATTTTTATTTCCAGATGTGCTGATTCACACCTTCTCACCCTGTGTGACTGTTGTTCATGTTTCTCTGTAAACATAGACATAGAGCAAGAAGGGACCTTAAAGACCACCTTCTTTTCCACCCAACTATTAGAGGTCTTCTTCTAGGTCTTATGACATTTTAGAGGGTACTAAGGCAATACTTGTACTTGTCACTAAAGAGTAACAGCTGTTACCTTTCAATCTCACTAAATGACAAAACCAACGCCTTTTCTGAGGATTGCTTTTGTGTAACGTTTTTATAGGAAAATCATTGTTGGCCATTTTTGCTATATTGCTATATATAAACTTGCTCTCACTATATATCTCTCCATTTCCTTAGTCATCAGTCACAATTTTGAAGTCAGAGACAGGTGATAAAATAGTACAAGAGCTCCTAAAAGTATAAAATTAGTTCATGTCTCCTGATCCATGTGAACTACACCTTATAGCAGTAGTATTCAAAATTTTTGATTGGGTACCTGATTGGAAACAAAAATCGAGTATGCCCCAATATATGTATATTTACTTATTTATAAAATATGTATATGTACTATTATGCTAATATATTATATCTATTATAAAGTACACAAAATAGAATTTAAAATATGGGACAAAATAAAATAAACAATATTTCAAATTTGTTTTTATTTACTAATAGTACAAAAGCTTTTTTTGCTCTTGTCAAAGTATAATTAATAATGGTGCTTTGATGATAGTGATATAATTGAACATGCTTCATTATTTTTGAAAATTTAATTTAACCTTTCATAAAACTAGAGAATACAAGGGCAGCATGCAATAGAGCTCTGTATTTGGAGTCAAAAAAACTTGCATTCAAACCCTACCTCTGACAACTATTGGCTATGTGACTCTGGACAAGTTATTTATTGTCTTTGAGACTTAGTTTCCTCATCTGTAAAATGAGGGGATTGGATGAGATGAACTACAAGGTCCCTTCTAGCACTAAAGGATGATCCTGCAAAACAGTCATTTGAAGAGCTGGTTCAAAATTCAATTTTATTGTGATATTTATTTAAATGGATATCAATAACTAAAAAAAGATATTTCACAAAGATATATAGAATCAAATGGAAGAAACGCATCCTTGACAATGCTTCCTAAATTACCATATTCATTTTTCATTCCCATCCACCAATTATGCAAAAGTTTTTCTTAAAATTTGGCTAGCAAATTTTCATCTTCACTGATGTCAATCATTTTTATGTTTTTTTTTAGAAATGGCTTCAAAATTCTACTGAAATGCTTCATCTGGAAGATTTTTTAAAGAGGTTAGAAAATTGTTAAGTGTGCAGATGTAAATGAATGGGGTACCTCCCACATGTAATAGGATATAGGAGGGATAATATCTCCCCTTGTGAAGACAAGGAGGAGAGAATAATTAAAGTGCATAATCATTTGTATAAAGGCAGTAGATACAGTGATTCCCTAAATGTAAAATCCTCATCCACTTGTATATGGCTGGGAGAGAAAATATATGCAAGGGATCAAAATCATGTACAGTACAGTACACATGGAAATGAACCCCTTCCCCAAAGGACCTATTTTCTTGGTCTAGAGATATAATTTGATTCATTTTTAGGTTATTAATCTCTTCATGCTTACCTTCCTCTTAGTTATCCCATTGAATTGGTTAAAGAAAACTATTGAAGGGTGACCCAAAAGTTTTTCTATTCTTCTAAGGGGCAATCATCAGTCTGTCAATTCCTCATGCCTCATAGAAGGGACTAGATGTGCCTCTTACTTTTCCCAACTGTCCATTTTTCCTCTTTCTCAGCCCCCTTCCCCAAACTCATTAAGTAAGGAAAATACTAAATACACAAGATTTAGAGACCAATATTTTCTATATAAAACAATGGGAATCAATGATAGCAAAGAAAGAATAGTGAGTAAGAGTGAAAGGGACAGTCTGTGAATAAATGCAGTCAGTGCTGGGTGCTGCTACCTGAAATAGGATCCAGTTTTTCCCCGATTTAAGTCCTTCCTTTCATGAGAAAGAATTGAGGCAAAATTCTGGAGGAATGAAGCAATCAATTGCTGTTGCTCTCTCCTTCAAAGCTGGAGATACAACAGAAAGCAACTGTCTGACAGGCAGTGGCGGGGGTGGGGGGGGGAGGGGGCAGGGCGGAGAGGGGGCATCTCACCAGCTTTGGTTTAATCAGCACAATATCCATTGGTGGCAGCCTTTCTCTTTCCATTGACTGCCTTGTTAATCATGGCAGCAGCAATGCCTTTCATAGTCATTGTAGGGAGGAGCAGAGAAGGGCCCCAGGAGAGAGCTTGATTCTGAGAAGTCTACTCACTGACAGATACAGCTCTGAACTATCATACTCTCCACCCAGCTTCTCCTCTTCCAGCATCTTTCTCCCAGAAATGCAGTCACCAAAATCTTAACCAAGTCCTTTCCAGGAATCACAGTTCTGAAATATCTGAAGTTGGTGGATTCCATGGTGGCATCTCTATCCCAACACAGGGCTACACAGAAATGAGGCTTTTCTTTCAATAGATGACATATTTAAATTGTCTAGGGCCACAGAAGCTTAGTTTTTAAATGTCATGACAGATTCCTAGTATCATTAATATCTCTCTTAAGGGCTGTCTTCCCCCACATGAAGCATGGAGTTGTTGTGTAATTCCAAGGGAAGCAGAGTATATCTCTCTAGCCTGTTCTCCCCTGACTCTTCTCCTACCGAGATTTTCTTTCTTGACAGGAAAAGAAGTAGGAGGTTGAGACTATATGCTTGGCCACTGTGCTGTCCTCAGAGAGGGTTTGGGGAAAGGGGGTTGGGCTAGAATTACATCTACCTGCTCCCTTAAATACTGTTAGTCTAGGGGACATAGTTTTCGCATTCAAGCTAAACGTCCAGTCACTATTCATCAGTGGGGAAAGCAGTATCCTCAAGCTTTATATCCAAGGCTTGACTCCCTCCCCACCAAGTATTAATTCTACAACAAATATAAATAGCAATTAACAAAGAAACCCATTTATCCAACTCTATAATAAAACAGAAATCCAAGAAAGTATATGAGGAGAATATTCACAAGACAATGCAACATGAAGGGATTCTCCCATTGAGAGTGACGTAACTTGACCCCATCAACACGGGGTCTCATGAAAAGGAGAAATCCCTGAAGTGTCCAGTATAGCAAGCTGAGGCAGGGACATGATGGAGACTGCCAGCTCCCTTCATGGTAGGTTCTTCTCAGAGTCTTATTTTCCCCTCAGCAGTAACCTGAAATAGGGTTGAGATCATCCATCTTCTCTCTCAAAGGTGGAATCTGGATGCATCTGAAGAGACAGTCAAGCCCCTCAAGAAACTGAAGAGACTTGTAGAGACTAAGGAGACCTGAAGAGAGTTTAAGATCTAGACATCTCTCCAGCTCTGCACCATTTCTCATTCAGGCTTGGTGAAATTGATCTCCACCAATGAGGCATGAATCTTTGGGACTTTGGTTTACATATCATTAATATTGCAAGACATAACATATACTTAGGGTGAGGTTCATCATTAATGATAGTGGACTTAAATTCATATTTCAAGTAATCTTATTAATAATCTCAGTCATCTTCTTGTCAGGGTTGATTAGGTTGTCATTGTTTTTTTAACCTCATAATGGAGCTCATGAAGAACTCATTCTAGGAGTAAAAGTATCATCTCTACCATTTTTCTTGTTGTTTGTCCTTGAATTTTAAGTATTATAATCAATCTGAAGTTTCTCTGTATGAATCTCTTTGAATTACTTATCCATTAGGTTAGACTTAATATGTTTAAAACTACACAATATTATCCATAAATACACTTAACCGGGGATACAAAAACTACAATGCATCACAATACCCTAAGAGCAGAGGGGGGACTCTTCCTTGTATTCCATCAGGATGCCTTGTTTAACATAGGTCCAGCATAGTGGCTAGCCAGGCACAGTTTAGCTGAGGTATCATGGGCTGGTAGCTTCATCCAATCCCTATCCTTTATTTTTTTATTTATTTTTTAAGACGTTGTCACCATCTCACCCAAGCTGGAAGTGCAGGAGATACTCATGAGTTTGATCCTACTACTTGCTGACATGGAGCTTTGACCTGCTTGGTTTCCAATCTGGACTGGTTTACCCCACCTCAAGCAACCTGGTTACAACACACATACACACACACACAGAATCTTGATGGTCTTCTAAAATCTTAATCCTTCAAAAAAATCTTGATCCTTCTTGACTTCTCTGCAGAATTTGACACTAGTCTAATTGTGTTAACCCTTTATTCAAAAAACTCCCTATCACCCCCAAAATTAAATATAAAGTCTTCTGTGTGGCATTCAAAGCTTTATACAACATACAACAAAGCATTATACAACATACACTTTACAACTCCTCCTGTCTACTTTTCAATTCTGTCACAATGGTCTCCTTTCTTTTCCTTATTCAAGATAACAATAATAGGTAATATTTATAAAGAACTTACTATGTGCTGGGAACTGTGCTAAGTGCTTGACAATTTTTATTTCATTTCATCCTCAGAACAACTCTGGGAGGTAGATGCCATTATTATATCTATTTTACAGACGAGGAAACTGAGACAAACAGAGGTTAGATGACTTGCCAAGGGTCAAACAGCTAGTAAGTGACTGAGTCCAGATTTGAATTCAGATTTTCCTGACTCCAAGCATAATGTTCCATCCACAATGCTTCTCACACTATGCCACCCAACAACGTACCACCAGCTCCTGCCTAAGGGCATTTTCATTGGTTAGGCCCTATGCCTGGAATGCTCTCCATGCATCTCCGTCTCCTGGCCTCTGCGGCTTCCTCCCAAGTCCTGGTAAAATCTCATCTTCTACAGGAAGTTTTTGCCAATCCCTGTTAATTCTAGTGTCTTTCCCTTATAGAGTGTTTTCTATTTACCTTGCATATAGCTTGTTTATACATGGTTGTTAACGTGCTGTCTCTCCCATTAAACTGTGAATTCCTTAAGGATAGGGATTATTTTTTTTCACCTTTCTCTGAATCCCCAGAACTTAGTTCAGTTCCTGAGCAGAGTATGCACTTAATATATATTTATTGACTGACTGACTGACTGACCTACATGGATATTCAGCTCTCTTCTCTCCAGATTGCTAAAAACGGTGTCTGTCACCTATAAAAAACACTCACATCTGAACACTTCTAAACCTTAGAAACAGAATTTCTAACCTGTTAAAAATCTTCCAAAGAGCTTTCAAAAATCTTCTAAAGTAGGTTTTGACCTCCCTGATTAAAAATATGAAGATGTAACCCCTTCCAATTAATTTGTAAGAACAATCAAAATTTGGAAGACAGAAATTAACTGGTCAGACTTCAACCAAAAATCTTTGCATAATCGGTTGATGTGTTTGAAAAATGATTATTGAATAAATGTAGCCAATGATGCATTTTCTTCATTTTTTTAGCAAGGAGAGTCATTAAAACCAAAGTCTGAACCAAACTGAACCAAACCTTCAAATTGCCATATCACTAAGTATTAAGCTGAGATTATAAAAAAATAACAAAATATATTCAATCACAATATTTTCATTTTCAAAAAATCATCATAAATGGCATTTAATGAAAACAAAAAAGTTCTTGTTCTGTTAAATAATTTCTCACTTAAAACATTATTTCATCTTCATCTCATCCTTTCTATTTTATGTAAGTTTTTATAATCTATACCATTATTAGTGTGGCAATACTTGTATTTCATTTATAAATAGTAAATATACATCTGTTTGAGGAATGTGCTCCAAACACTTTTGCTGAGCACACAATCAAAAAATTTTGGAAAATACTGTTTTAGAGCACTAGAAAAGCTTAATAATGCAGTCACTAAATGGACAGAGCATTCCCAGAGAGCAGAGGATATCTGAGAAGACCAGAGATCTGTAAATTGTCTCTATTTTCAAAGGGAAGAAGAAAGTGGTAGATTCTAGGAACTAGAGACTGGTAATGTCAGTTCCTGCCAACTACTAGAATGGATTATTAAACAGATGGTTTGTGAATATTTTGCAAAGGAAATGGTGCACACTAGAAGCCAACATGTATTCACTAAGACCAAGTCAGGCTAAGCTAACTTTGTGTCTTATTTTAAAAAGGTAACTAGACTGGTAGATCAGGAAAATGCTGCCAAAACAGAATATATGGATTTCAGAGAGGTATTTGACATCCTTGATAAGAAGATGGAAAAATGTGAGGAAATAATTCAGTTAGTTTAGATTCAAAACTTATAAGGCAGCTGTGCCAAAAGTGTACTGATTGTTATGAGAATGTCAAGCTGGAGGGAAGTCTCTAATATTGTGCTATAGGGCTAGATCATTGGGAGGGAAGTCTCTAATATTGTGCTATAGGGATGGATTTTTTCCTTTTTTAAAATTTATTTTTAGTCTTCAACATTCATTTCTATAAGATTTTGAGTTCCAATTTTTCACTTCCCTCCTCCCCAAGATGGTATGACATAGGCTATACATGTAAAATCATATTAAACATATTTCCACATTAGTTATGTTGTAAAAGAATTAGAACAAAGGGAAAACAAGAAAGAATGAGAGAAAATAGTATGCTTCGATCTTCATTCAGACTCCATAGTTCTTTCTCTGGATGTAGATAGCATTTTCCATGATGAATCTTTTGGAATTGTCTTAGATTATCGTATTGCTGAGAAAAGATAAGTCTATCAAAGTTGATCATAGCAGGAATGTTGCTGTTACAGTGTACAATGTTCTCCTGGTTCTGCTCATTTCATTTGGCATCAGTTCATGTAAGTTTTTCTAGGTTTTTCTAAGATCCACCTACTCATCATTTCCTATAGCGTAATAGTATTCCATTACATACACACACCCCAACTTGTTCAACCATTCCCCAATTATTCCCTCAGTTTCCAATTCTTTGCCATAGGGCTTGATCTTTGGTCCCAGCATATTCAACATGATATACAAGGAATATTTTTAGGTAGTGGGGGTCATTTAAAGGAACATAAATGGAGCTGAGCTGAGTTCCCCTGTACCACTTCCAGTGGACTATGTATGCTACCTCAAGGCTAAAGACTTTGGAATAATGAAGCAATACCTTCATTAGCCCCTTGGTCCATGTGATTGTGGCAAGGTGTACCCATGTCAAAAAAGGAATTAGAACCTAAATCAGTATTATTAGATGGCAATGATTAAGCATACTTGGAGTGACCTTTAAAAGGTACCATCCAGTCAGTTGAGGCAAGAACTATCAGTCAAAAAAGAATCTACCTCCTTAGGAAAGAGAAGAAGAGCCTATGGCACCTGGCAGCAGGTCCTTCACCCAGAAGGACTTACCTCATCCAGCAATTGGAGAGTCAGTTCCAGAGAGTTTGAGGCATACTTGAAGAAGAGATAAACACTCTCCAGAGAAAAATTAACAAAGGGAGGTAGATCCTCAAAGCTAGAAATGGCTTAAAGGGGGTTGAATGAACCTTTGGTAGTCAAGAAGAGAGTCACGTAGGGACTCAAGATAGCCAACCCGAGCAATCAAAAATTGACCCTTGGAGAGGAGCAGAACCTGGAAACTCAGCTAAGAAGAGATATTATATCCAGGGGGGAGGATTTGGGAGGCTTCAGCTAGAAGGGGAAAATCTCACAAGCCTGAGAATACTGGAGGAGTAGCTTTGGCTACATGGATTTCCTACATCATTTCCTCATTTATACTGTTACTGCCCACTCTTTTATGGATGCTGTGCATATTTGTGAAGCGATATACCCCAAATTTATGGTGAGAATGTTTTACAATGATTTTTCTGTCTATGCCATCTTAGTAAATACCTTTACTAAGAGCTAATTTTGCCCGATGGGTTTTTATTAATGGGAAACATGGCAACAGGAGTTCCTGACTACTGGTTATTTCCACTCAACATATCAGTGTGAGTACAAATTGGAAGAGTATCCCAAAGAGAGTGCTATACCTTCTTCACTTCTTTTCCCTCTTAAAAAAAAGAAAAGAAAATATAGCTGTCAATGTTCTCCAGACATCTCAGTGCCACACCAAGAGTCATTATGACCAAACTAGAACCCCAAATCTCTCTGGCCTCAGGAACCACACTACAGGAACAAGTCACTTTAATATACATGGGATTCACCTTTTGATGTCTCCATACTGATTCCCCAAGAGAACTACATCCCCCATTTCTACTTCTTCCCACACATTCTGTCTACACTAGGATGTAAAACTGGATCCTGGCCCATATGAGTGCTGGAGAACTAACAATGTGGTCAATCTCTTGTCTTAACAGTTCAGAGGGTCCCTGAGTCTCAGGCTTCAAACCTTTTGCCTCAGAGACCTTTTCCTTCAGTAGTCATCCTGATCACTATGTCTCCAGCTTTTATGTCTTCTTCCAAGTCTCTGTTTTAGTTTCAATAACACTTTCATTTTCAAATAGATCCTCACCTGCAACAGAGAACAAGAGAGGAAAATAAAGCAGTTCAGTAAAACTAACCACCATTATCAACTAAGTGACAATATAATGTTTCACACTCATAGTCCCCTACCTCTGAAAAGAAGGGAGGAATGCATATATTTTTCTCACCTCATCTCCAGAGTCAAGTTTGGCTTTTATTCTAACAGTTATACAGAATTCAGTTCTGCTTTGCTTTTTCTTCTTTCAAATTACATTATTGCAGTCAGAGTAGATGCTTTTCCGATCTGTGTATGTTTATGTATCATACTTGTATATAGTCTACTTATTTCCCTTCGCATCAATTCATGTAAGTTTTCCCATGTTTCTCTTTACTTTCCTTAGTCATCATTTCTCAGTAGTGTCTCAAAACAGTCAGGTAACTACAATTTGTTTAACTGTTCAGTTGATGGGCATCTACTTTGTTTTCAGGTTTTTTGCTCCTTCCAAAAGAGCTGCTAAAATATTTTGGTGCATATGGGACCTTCTCTCTTTCTGTCTTCCACCTCCTTGGACTATATGCCTAGTAGTGAAATCTCCAAGTCAAAGGATGTGAGCATTTTAATGACTTTTCTCAGCATCATCCCCAAATGCCTCCAAAACAGTTGTGCCAATTCACAGCTGCTACAACTTTTTAACAATGCAAAAATGTGTTTAAAGAATAATTGAGAAAAGAATTCCTTCCTGAAGCTAATCTCCCTCTATATCCTTTATTCCTCCTCTTTAATTCAAAGTCCTCTCCCTTGGCCACAATTGTTGTTCCAGGGGGAAATAAGTAGCCCCTAAGCCCATTTACTGTCAGTGTGGCTTTGCTCTCAGTAGCTCGGCATGGTCTCCAGTTTCAAAATCAAATTCAAAGGGTTTCAAATGGTCTGCTTTAAGACTTGGAGAACAGTATGCACAGTAACAACTCATATTTATATTGGTTTATATAGCCCTCCCTCTGGGATACCTCTTCAGACTTGTACATTTGGGGACTGGATCCCCCAGAGGTCTGCTGCTACTTTGGGTTATAGAGTACCCTGCAGTTCTGGGATCCTACTATTAAAGACCTCACTGGTAGGTTTCCCATTAACAATCAATCAGTAGACAAAATTAACTCATAGAAAAAAATCATTTCCTAAGATGGAATCATAAGAACCGTAGCTACAAAACATTTCTCCCCAACAAACCTGGTGCATACTCTCCTACAGATTCACACAGCAGGTGAGAAGAGTGGGTACAAACTGACTACAATGGAGAACACTCATAGAGAACACTAGCCTGGGCAATTTATGACTATCCAGTCAGCACTACAGGATCACAACGTCCTTTTTCTCCTCATGGAGTTCTCAGGCAGTTCCCCAAGATATTGCATCTCTGCTTGGCAGATTGCTCAGCTGGGTTTCCAGAGTCTTCTCCTCTCCTTAGTTCTTGATTGTCAGGGCTATTTCTCCCTTGAATTCACAGTATGTTTTCTTCTCTGGTACCAAGAGTCATGCTTCTTGAAGTTATTTCCTTGCTGCTTGAATCTGTGTCTGTCTACCTGGAGACTATGGGTCTGTTTTCCCTTCCTGGAGTCACTGGAGTTTGTGAGTTCAGCTTTTTAAGAGGACACCAGGGGTGTGACCAACCTTGTTCTAACCAAGGGTGTTGGCCCTTCTGATTCAATCAAAAAGAGTTCCTTTACACATCCTTTCTCACATAGTCAGTGATTTGCTTGGTCTATTCAGGTTTTCAGGGAGTTCAGTTACTTGGGTAAGTTTTACCACTTTCCCTTCTAAACTATTTATTCTCTTCCAATTTTTTCTGCCAGTGTTTATTTGTCTATCTCTTGTTTCATTTTTTTCTAGGTTTTCATGTAATTCTCATGGAAAATCCATTTTTTCCTTTGAGTTTCTACTTGAAGAGTTATTCTCTCCTAGTTTGTGTTTGCGAGTATTTCTTGATGTACAATAATTTCCTATAATCGTCAATTTCTTCTTTGGTTTATTCATCTCTACCACTTTAGTTCCTGAACTGAGGTTTTGTGCTATGGCCAGGCCCCACCTCTTGCCATATTTTTGGTTGGAGTGGTTAGCCCTTGTTGGTCTCACCCTGAGTTCCCTGGGTTCTTGTACTGACCTCTACCTCCCAGGGTTGGGTTCCCCTGAACCTTTGAGGTTCAGAGTGCTGGATTTTCAGGGCCCTTGAGGGCATCTCAGGACCGAGTAGTAGGCACTTTGGAACCCATGGGCCTCAGTCACCCTGGTTTGAGGGCTACCATAATCAAGTGGTGGCTGTAGTACCCCAGACCTTCCAAGATCTCCAGTCTGGGGCTATCAGACCACTCTGGGGCTTTCTTGGATGCTTCCAGACACAGAGTTTTTCAGATTACACATATCTCAGGTCCTTCTCTGGTTTTACTGGGAGAAGACCAGCTTGGTCATCTGACTGGTACTATCTTTCATGGTGGCCTGTTTTTCCTATTACCTGTGGGCTAAATTTTTAGATTTTTACTGAAGTAGGTATGTGAGAGCTGGGTGGTCTGCCTCCTATTTAAGCAGCCACCTTGGCCCTAACCCCCTTCTTCCTCCGTAATAGGATGACAGGATTTAGCAGCCAGCTGCTTCCCTAATTCCATTAGGAGAAATTTTTCCACACTTATAATGGGATAACATGAATTAACAGGGTTTTTTTTTTTTTTTGTACTTCATTAATATGTCAATGGAGTAGCTAGGTGGCATGGTAGATAGAGTGTCATGCCTGGAGTCAGGAAGATCTGAATTCAAATTTGGCCTCAGACACTTACTAGCTGTGTGACTCTGGGCAAGTCACTTAAACCTGTTTGCCTCAGTTTCCTCATCGGTAAAATGAGCTGGGGAAGAATACGGCAAACCATTCCAGTATCTTTGCCAAGAAAACCCCAAAGGGAGTCATGAAGAGTCAGACACTCCTAAAAAGACTAAAAAAAAATTAAAAATTACATTACTATCCCATTACCTCTTTTATCTGCCCTTTTTGCTTTCTATAATTACATAGGAGTTGAGGGAAAGGGCAAATCTTTTCCCTTACATTTACAAAATAGTGAATTTATATTGAAGGATCTCAGTTCTTATATCAGAGCCAAAAGGAACCCTAGAAATCATGTTGTACCAATTTTCATTTACAAATGAGGAAACAAATGAAAGATACAGAAATATTAGTCATAGAAATATTAGCTGTTAATGGAAAAAGGTCTGAATTTGAATGCAAGAGAACTGAGTCCTAATTTTCCCATTCACTAAACTATATTACCTTAGACAAGTCTTTTGCCAACTATGAATCTCAGTTTATTCATTTATAAACAGATACTTTTGGACTAAATGATCTCTAAGATTCCATTCACTTCTAATCCCCTCTGAGGTTACTTGGTGGGGTTAGTAGCCGAGTCAGTAATATAACTTCTGGGTGTCTTTCCCCTTTCCTCTTTCTTCCACCTATGATGCACACACTAAAAGGACTTTAGCATTGGGAGCAATAACTCAATAAAGCAGTAGTTGAGAGTGAAATTGGGTCATGGTCATGCAAATCATTCTTGCCTATCCTGTTTCACATCAAGGAAAGAGAAAGCATCAAAAACGCCAAGCTACTCTCATACTGATTGTACTAGCCCTTTCCAGGGATATAACCAGAGAGGAGCCTGGGTGCAAAGGGGCAGGTAAAGCGAGTTGGGCATTTTTCCCTGGGTGTGCCCGGTGTTCACTGAGCTATGAGAGAAGATCACTCATATGCACCCTGAAAAGTCCTCCGGTGACATTTCCAGGGAAACCAGGAAAGTTAACAGGCAGGCACCAGCTTCACAATATTGAAAATACCTCATTATCTTTACTAAGAAAGTAAGTGAATGAGCACATAAACCACACCCTGTCCTCCTCCTTCCCCCTAATCCCTAGATCTGAGGCTGCCCCAGGGGAACAGCAGGAAATTACCCACCACCACTAGAACCCAGGATGAGGTTGGTGAAGAAACCTCCCTACATTTCCCTCTAGGATTGTAAACCTTCAACCACCAGTCTTGATTCTCACAAAGCTAGTATCTCTCTGATTCTCCCACAAAACAGGTCCAGGCCTCACATCTTCCCCACCACACACACACCCCACCCTTGCTTACAACACAGACTTCCCAAAAGAACAGATTACAACCATGTTAATGTGGGATATTGCTTCCCAAGACCTGCCGGAACAAAGGCTACATATGAATAAATGTTCAAGGGAACTTGTCAGGGCTTCAAAGAAATATAATTATAGTGAGGCAAATCCACACACAGCAGCCACACCTGGCCACACACTAAACCTAATTTCTTCTTTTCAAACTGGGGAGAAATGAGAGACAGGAAGGCAACAAACCACAATTTGTATCATCTGAGGAGAATCTATAAATATAACAATGAGTCATTTGTAAAATATAATTTCATCCAAAAGACAGACTCAGAGAGAGAAAGAGAGAGAAGAAAATGAACTCTTCTGCTATTTCAGGTTAAATTACTCAAAGGTGTTCTGGCAAAAAGAATGAAAGAAGGCATTTGTGGTGTTAGACAAGTGTTTGGCCTTCCCTATCAAAACCAAACTATAAGTTAGACCTGAATTTTTTATGAGTTCCCTCACTTCCCCATGTCCCTTTCATCACAGTACTCTCCCTGCCAGGATCCCCATGTAGGGTGACGTGTTGTATTTGGTTAAACAGGTCACATTTTAGAGCTTTATCCTCTAAAATGTCTCAATCCTCCACTGTGGTGTAGAGATGCTCATGAGTTCTTCAAACCTGAGCCAGCGGAATAGAAACCTGGCCACAATCTAATACTGACTAGCCTATCTAATTTCAGAGGCTCATCACCACAAGTATGATGGTTAAGAGATGGATTTTGTGGCCATAACACTCACAAGGGCCTCAATGCTATTATGAACTGGTTCAGTGGAAGGAACATAAACATGGAAGAAATTACAGAATCTTGAAATATTTTACCCATCTGCCCCAATCAAGGGTATATTATTGGAAAGCTGATGAAATCATATTCCATTCAGCTTCCTGTCCTTATTATTCAGTCTGAGCACATAGTACAAGATGAACAGACAATTCTCTTCACTAATTTCCTTTTAAAACATACCTAAAATGCAATTATTTACTTTTTTCCCCAGTTCTCTTGGAAAGCTCTAAGAAAGCTTATTCCCTGGTCTGATTCACTGTTGCTCTTAAGGGACCTGATTGCCTAAGGACACAGATTGGCTGAGGTAGCCAGTAATTTTCCTTTGGCACTTCTGGGGCAATAGGCAACTATAGGAAAAGTAGAACATTTAAGCTGCTAACTAGTGGGGTGCTGACAAGTGTTTAACATCCAGCTCTCCCCGGAAAAAACTTGTACCCAGGATATACTTTAGAATTAATCTGAATTGTTGACATGTTCTCCATCACTCTCCGAAGTCAACAAAACTATAAATCAAGCCCTGACTTGTGGATTTTGTCAATATCTGAGGAGTAAATGCTCAAACTTAAAATTTAACAATTGGCTCCTTAAAGTCAGTTTAAGCTAAATATCACTAGCCCAAAGTAATCAGTAATTGATAATGAAGATATACGTGCTCTCCTTCCTGCCCTTCTCTCAATACACTGTCCGATCTTGCACAAACCCATTTAATTTCTCTGCGCCTTTGTTTTTCCTCTCCTTTTTCTCTACCCTATATTTGAAAGATGATAAGTTTTTCTAGGGTATAAGCTTGGAATGAAGAGACATCATCCCACTATGCTTTTCAAAAGCCTGACTCTATCTCACCACCTTTTAGTAGCTCCAAAGCATCCTGAGATGGTATTTTTACCTTTCTTCTATTCTTACTCTACTTTCTTCTCTCCTCATCTTTTTTTCATATTTCTATAGCATTCTCTCTCTCAGTCCTCCAATCTGTACTTTTATTTTTAGGTTGAGTCACCAGAAGGGTGTATTACAGACTCAAGGTTGTTACTTATACTTACTCTCAAGGTTTTGGAGTAACCCTAGGGAGCTGTTGCTTCTGAGCTCCCACCAATGGGTTTCTCATTAACAATGAGACAGCAGATATCAAACAGGTTTTAGGAAATGTATTTACTAATATGATGTGGTAAAATAGTTGATATAAAACATTCTACCCTAAAAAAAGACTAGAGTACACTATCCCACAAATACACACTGACCCATGGGAATAGTGGACTCAAAATTAGAGCACAATGCTGGTGTAGTGTATGTGTAATATACAGGTGTGCCAAAGAGGTAATTTATAACACATGGTGGTTTATGGTCTAGAAATCTTTTCTTCAATCCATATCCAGAATCCATCTCTGGTGCAAGAGAGCATGTTATTTTTAAAATTCGTTTATTTATTTTAAACAGTTTTTTCTTTTTAAATTAAGTTCCAAACTCTTTCCCTCCCACCTCTTCCCCACCCTCTAAGAAAGCAAAATGATATCAATTAATTATATGTGTGAAATTATGCAAAGCATATTCCACATTATCCATATCATCAAAAAAAGGCAAAAAAATTACACTTCAGTTTGTACTCAGAGTTCATCAGTTCTCTCTCTGAAGGTGGATAACATTTTTTTTCTTCATAAATCCTTTGGAACTGTCTCAGATCATCATATTGATGAGTAGCCAAGAGTTTCACAGTTAATCATCACTACAACCCTGTTGTTACTGTGAACAAAGATCTGGTTCTTCTCATTTCACTACATAAGCTCATACAGGTCTTGCCATGTTTTTCTGAAACCACTCCCCCCCCCCCTTGTCATTTCTTATAGCACAATAGAACTCTATTACAATCGTATGCTCCAGTTTCTTCAGCCACTCCTCAAATGATGAGCATCCCTTCAATTTCCAATTATTTGCCACCACAAGAAGACCTGCTATAAATAGCTTTGTGCATATAGGTCCTTTTCCTTTTCCTTTGATCTCTGATGTACAGACCTACACAATAGTGGTATTGCAGTGTCAAAAGGTATGCACAGTTTTATAGCCCTTTGTACATAGTTCCAAATTGTTCTCCAGAATGCTTTGACTCATAAGTCCACCAACCCTTTGTTAATGTACTTATTTGTCCTCCTTCACTTTAACATTTGTTATTTCTGATAGGTGTGAAGTCATACCTCAGAGTTATTTTAATTTGAATGTCTCTAATCAAGTGATCTAAAGAATTTTTATATGACTATAAATAGCTTTGTTTTCTTCTTCAGAATACTGCCTTTGACAATTTATCAATTGGAGAATGGCTCTTATTTTTATAAATTGACTCAGTTCTCTGCATATTTGAGAAATGAGACCTTTATCAGAAAAACTTGTTGTAAAAATTTTTGATATTACTTCATTATTTGGGGTACATTCAAGCAGAATGTAGTTTCCCTGATTATCTCTTTTAATTAGGTCTATTTTTCCTTTTCCTTTGTCTGAGATCATGATTGCTACCTCTGCTTTTTTTTACTTCAGTTGAAGCATAATAGATTCTGTTCTGGCCCTTTATGTTTAACTCTGTGTGTGTCTTTCTGTTTCAAGTTTATCTCTTTTATACAACATATTATTGGATTCTGGTTTCCAATCAATTCTGCTATGCACTTCCATTTTATGTATGAGTTCATCCTATAGTTATTACTCATTACTATTTTCTTCCATCCTGTTTTCTTCCACTTATCCTTCTTTCTCTCTTTTTATCTTGTTCCTCCTCAATAGTCTGTTGTGTTTCTTGCCACTGTCTCCCTTAATCTGCCCTTCCTTTTTATCATTTCCACTCCCCCCACAATATCTCTTATCACTTTTCCTTCCTATTCCTCTACTGGGTAAGATAGACTTCTACACTGAACTGAGTGTGTGCGTATATTCTTCTGTCTTTGAAACAGTTCCAATGAGAGTGAGGTTCAATCACTGACTGCAATCCCTGCCCCCATTTTTCCTTTTACTACAAAGGTTCATCTTTGCATATCTCTTTTAGGTGAGAAAATTTTCCCCATTCCACCTCTCCCTCCCCCCTTCTCCCAGGGCATCTTTCTTCCCCATCCCTCCTCATCCTTTTTTGAAATTATTCCAACATAATCAACTCACCCTCAAGCCCTCTGTCTATGTAGACTACTTCTAACTTCCAGAATAATAATAAAGTTCTAAGGACTAAATGAATTGTCTTCCCATATAGAAATATAAAGTTTAACTTTTTTAAATCTTTTATGATTACTCTTTAATGTTTACCTTTTCATGGTCCTCTCAAGTCTTTTATGTGAATGTCAGATTTTCTATTCATGTCTGCTCTTTTCATCAGGAATGCTTGAAAGTCTTCTATTTCATAAAATATCCATTTTTCCCCCTGAAGGGTTACATTCAGTTTTGCTGGGTAATTTTGTCCTTGGTTATAACCCTAGCTCCTCTGCTCCTTTAACATGAAAACTGCTGAATCTCATGTGACCCTGACTGTATCTCTATAATATTTCAATTGTTTCTCTCTGGCTGCTTGCAATATCTTCTCCTTGACCAGGGAGCTCTGGAATGTGGCTATAATATTTCTGGGAGTTTTCATTTGGATTCTCTTTCATAGATGATCAGTGTATTCTTTCCACTTCTATTTTACCCTCTAGAGCTAAGGTATCGGGGCAGTTTTCCTTGATAATTTCTTGAAATATGATGTCTACATTCTTCTCAATCATGGCTTTCAGTTAGTCCAATAATTATTAAATTATTTCTCCTCAATCTATTTTCTAGGTCAGTTGTTTTTTCAATGAGATATTTCACATTTTCTCTTATTTTTTCATTCATTTGACTTTTGTTGTTTCTTGAAGTCTCCAGTCAAGTAGAAGACTTTTTATCATCATGCAGTGCAAGTGCCTAAATCCCCAGGGCCAAAAACTGGCTCTCTACAAGTTTCCATGTGGCCACTTGGACTAGAACTAAGCAGAGAATACTGATTCATGTTCTGAGGACTGGCTCCCACAAGCCACCATTGCATTTCCTTTTGTTTTTTTCCCCTTATTTCTTTCTCCTCTTTTTCTCCTATTTTGTTCTTCTTCCCCAGATCAGTATTGAGAGAGAAGAAAGCCCTCAGAAGAGTTGTATCTATGAGATTTGGGGGAGAGGAGGGTAATAAGGAGGAAGAGAGCTTCTTGCCACAAAAAAAAATCCAATTTCTTTCTCTCCCCCCCATTCTAAAATGGCTTCTACTCAGGCATCCTATCTTAAACCAAGTGAATCTTTGGTGTGAATTCATGAAGTTAAAATTTGGAAGATCACCAGTAACACTGGTGTCACCACTCTGCGGTTTCTATACCCAGAATGCTCCAAATGATGAGGGGCAAAAGAAGGAGGATTTCATAGAACTATAGACTTAGAGCTAGAAGAGACTTTAGAGGTCATCTAATCCAATCTCATTTTACAGAGGACGAAACTGAGGCCAACAAGAATTAATGGCTTGCCCAACATCACACAAGTAGTAAATGAAAGAACCAGGATTGAAATCCAGGTCCTCACATTCTAAATACCTCCATCTTTCCAGGGCTGCTTCATATGTGATATCTAACCTGACTAAAACCAGCTTTGCCTAGAAGGCAAGAGATGTATCACCTAGAACTGAGGAAAATCAAACAAATTAGTAACCTTCACTTGTGGTAATACGAAGGGGTTGACCCATAAAAGGAAAGATTAATAAAATGAAAAAGAACACTGTGCAATCATAATGACCAGAAAAGAGTTGAGAAAATGTATAGGTTGGGACATATGGATATGGAATATTGTATATATCATCAGAGGTTTGAGATGTTTGCTGATTTTGCTAAATTTCCCTTTTTCTTTTCCTTCATTTTTTTTTTGAGGGGAAGATAATTGGGGTTAAGTGACTCACCCAGGGTCACATAACCACTATGTCTTAGGCCAAATTTGAACTTAGGTCCTCCTGACTTCTAATTTTTTTTTAAATAAGGAATGACTTGCTGGGTAGAAGAAGATAAGCAATATATTTGGGAATGAATGTGGTATAAAAATCAAAAGGCAAAAAAGTATAAAAACAAAAGGCATTTAATGTAAATTAATTTTAAAATATAACCTTTAAAATGAAGAGGTTGGAATAGGTGATTTTTTAGGTTCCATTTAGCTCTAATTCCTATGATTACACAATCCATGAAGAAAGAGCTCCCACTATTGCATTTTAAGTGATTTCTACCTTCTAACCTAAACTAGCTATTCTTTAAACCTTCTAAATTCATTGACTCTAAAACCCTTGAACCTTATAAATTTTTTATTATATAAAATGAAAAAAACTTTTGAACAAAATAAATGCCCTTTGAATAAGAAGACAAGCTGTTGAGTAGAAAAAAATACCTTTCTATCAAACATCTCTCATATTTCAAGGTATGTAGGGAATAGACACTAACATACATACAAGGAAATAGTTAAGAACTGTAGGGTCATAGAGACATTGGAATACTAGTAAACTTGGTTCATAGGTGTTCAAGAGTTCATTTTGTCTGCAGATTCCAATGGCCTTGAGAAAGGAACTTCTGTCACACTTTTAAGATGCCAAGACAGGAAAGTTAGAAAGGCGAAATCAAAACCAGGAGAAGAACGAGAAGACGAGATTGAGAGATGAGAAAGGCACATGTCAAGACTGGACAGGAGCTGAGACCAGGCCAAAACTGCATTTGTAGTTTTGGCAGAGACTGAAGTTCAATCATCAGCAACTTTGTTCCTCCGTTTTCCTCAGAGCATTATGTTGGGGAAATTTTTACCCATCATTAAATGGCAATCTTTTTCTATGGAAATTTTCTTCAGATCATCTGAGAAAAGGATATAGAAAGAAAGAAGCAGATGAGCCTGTCTGCAAGTTCCAACACAGCTTTTTACAAAATAAGTGTGTTTGTCCTTCGTTGCTGAAGAAGACCATGACATCAGAGAAATGACATGACTTGCACTTGACTTTGTTTTGACTGAGGGAGGGCTGTGCAGGTCACCAGCCTCACTTCTCCTCCAGAGCCATCTGAATCCAGTGACCAGATATCAGGATGACTGGAGATGACCCAGGATGAGGCAATTGGGGTTAAGTGACTTGCCCAAAGTCACACAGCTAGTGAGTGTCAAGTGTCTGAAGTGAGATTTAAACTCAGGCCCTCCTGACTCCTGCACTGA
Source organism: Potorous gilbertii (assembly GCA_028658325.1). NCBI lineage: Eukaryota > Metazoa > Chordata > Mammalia > Diprotodontia > Potoroidae > Potorous > Potorous gilbertii. The sequence goes on along the minus strand of CM053770.1, from coordinate 187,448,088 downwards.
TGCTCTATCCACTGTACCACCTAGCTGCCCCACAGAGCTTTTTAGTAAACAATCAACAAAAAATGTATTAAACAAAAAATGTGTGCTAAGAACTGGTGATGCAATGAAAGACAAAAAAAGTGGTCCCAGGCCTCAGAGAGCTTTCATAACTTGTTTGAAAGTTTACATCTTTGAATTACTTGATACATCTAATAAATTATATGCCATTTACAGTGATTTTGTCTAAGACTGTAATTTCCATATTCTAGATGGGGAGGCAAAATTATTCCGTGAGAGAATACATGTTCCTCAGTTTTACTACCGAGTAGGTTCTGAATCAATTAAAGAGAGAGTTTCTGCAATTTTAGCAATTTCTGAAAATAATCTAAAGCTTGCTTGATACACTGCTTCTGAACCCAGGAAAAAAAAAGAGAATTAATAAGGATTAATAAGGAGATGAACAAGTAGTGACCAGAGGTGGGATTACTGCAGGAAGGCACTGATTACATCACATACCTACACTGCAAAAAAAAAAAACAAAAACCAACAAAAAACCAAGAATAAGAGATATTCCTGGAGAGAAGTAGACTGTGGATATAAGCAAGTATTTTCAAAAAACAAAATACAATCAATAACTATAAGAAAAAATATCCAAATCCATAATACAAATTCAAATTAAAGTGAGCCTATTTGCCATTTCCTCATCTGTAAAATGAGCTAGAGAAGGAAATGGCAAATCACTCTTATATCTTTGCCAAGAAAACCCCAAATGGGGTCATGAAGAATTGGACATGACTGAAAAGACTCAATCACAGCGACAAAATGTGTTACCTCTGTTGTAGGCCAGGTTGACTAGGTCAGTCTCAAACCTCAGCTTTAGCATTAGAATGAAATTAAAGGCTCAGGGATCTAACAGATAAGTAAAAGAGATTTATTCAGCTATATTTGGGGCAAGATATTTAACGAGGATATTCTGCAATGACATCAAGTTGATTCATTTGAGTACAGGTCCCCTGCTTCTCCGTTACCCTTAGAGAACCACTGATGATGCATCAGGTCCCAGATAAAACTTTTTTTGTGCTAAAAAAAGAGGAATCTATATCAAGGGCCTGAGCCTTAGTGCTCTGAGCCAATTAAATCTCAATGACAGTTTCAATACATTTAGAGAAAAAAAAATGACCTAACCTGAAGGGTACAGAGTTTTAAATACTGTTCTCACTACAACATCATACTCATCAAATCAGTAAAGATGATAAAAGATTAAAATAAATACTGAAGCTGTGGAATGATAACCACACTAGTACACTTCTGGTTAGCACTGTGAATTGATCCAACTCTTCTGGATATGAGTTTGGAATTATCCAAGAAAAGTTATTAAACTGTTCATATTTTCTGACCCCATTGCTAAGTATATATCCCAAGGAAGCAAATGGCAGAAGGAGAGGTCCCATATGTGTCAAAATAGTTAAATCATCACTCTTTCTAGTAACAGTCACTCAAGGTGCTGAGGCTACAAAAAGAAGTAAAAGAAAAGTCCCTGCTCTTAAGAATCTCACAATCTAATGAGGGAAACAGCAAACACATATATAAAAAATGCTATATAAATAATGATTCATTTAAAATTACATTATAAATATAAATTTTAAGACTAAAAAATAATTAACAGTGAGAAGGCACTAGAATTCTAAAAAAGGCTAGGAAAGGTTTCCTATAGAGATGGGATTTTAGCTGGGATTTAAAGGAAGTCAGGGAAGGCAGTGGGAGGAGATAAGGAGGCATGGGAGAAAGCCAGACAAAAATGACTGGAACTGGGAGACTGAGTGTCTTGTTCACAGAACAGTCAGGAGGCCAGTGTCACTGGACCAACCAGAGAGTGGGAAGAGAAAGGCATAAGAAGACTGGAAAGTTACAAGGGGGCCAGGTTATAAAGGGCTTTGAATAACAAATAGAAGATTTTGTGTTTGATCCTGAAAATAATAGACACCTACTGGACTTAGGAAAGGGGGAATATGATCAGACCTTCACTTCAGGAAAATAACTTTAGTGGTTAAATAGAGAACAGATTGAAGTGGAGAGAAGAGATTTAAGGCAGGAAGACCCACCAACAGGCAATTTCAGTGATTCAGGTATGAGATGATGAGGGCCTATGCCAGAGTATGGCATTGTCAAAGGAGAGAAGGGGGAGATATTACAAAGGTGAAATTCACAGGACTTCTTAACAGATAGAATGAGGAAATGGGGGAGAGGGGCTGAGATATGGTGAGGAATTGAGGAAGGCTCCTAGGTTTCCAGCCTGAGGATCTAAGATAGTGTTGCCCTCTACAGTAATATAGTAATACAATTACAGTAATACAGTCATACAGAAGGCAAAAGAGAGAAAAGATTTAGGAGGAAAGAGAATGAATTCCATTTTGTACATATTGAGTTGAAGATATCTACTGGTCATCCAGTTCTAGATGTCTAAAAGGCATTTGGAGATGTAAGACTGGAGGTGAGGTGAGAGGTTGAAGCAAGATGGGTGGATGTGAGAGTCATCAGCCTAGAGAGAGTAATTAAATCCATGAGAGCTGACAAGATCACCAAGTGAAGTAGTACAGAGGGAGAAGCCTGAGGGATACCTATGAGTGCAGGGCATGAACTAGATGAAGATCCAGGTGAAACTGATGAGTGGTAAGAGAACCAGAAGAAAACGTAAAGAGAAGAAAGTAGGTGATGGAAATAGTAGGTGCCCATCAATTGGAAGCACTTAAACTAATTGTGGTACACAAACATAATAGAATATTACTACTCTATAAGAGTCATGAATAAGACAAATTCAGAGAAACAGAAGATTTTCATAAACTGATACAAGCATTTTCAAAATGCTGAGCATATGGAGGGAGAAAAACCCCAGTCTCTGCCCTCATGATGATCACATTCTCTTGGAGGAGACAACATACAAACCGCTAAATACATATATGATATATTCAGAATAAATCGGAGGTTATTGCAGAGCAAAAGCATTAGTGGAGGAGATATGGGGGTGGGGGGGTTTACTGAGAAAGGTTTCCTGTAAAAGGTGAGATTTGAGCTGAGTCCTGAACAAAGCCAAGTAGACTAGGAGTCTGAGTTGAGCAAAGAGAGCGTTTCAGGCACAGGGGATAGTCAGGGAAAAGGCACAAAGTTTTAAAATGGAGCATCATGTGCAACAATATACAATGACTATAACAACACCACTGAAAATAGCATTTAAAGACATCAAAATTCTAATTGCATACAACAATTCATCTTGGCTCCAAAGATCAAAAATAACAGACATTTTTCTGTTCTCAGCAAAGAAGTAAGCACTGACCAGGGATGTCCATTGTTTCAACATGGCTGGCAATTTTAGTCACTGTGTTGATTTGTTTTGTTTAACTGATTAGTTTTATTAAAAGAGAGGGTACCATTGGAGGTGGAGTTATTGGAGAATGGATGATGTGAAAATCAAAAACTTTCTGAAATATTTTAATAAATAAAAGAGGTATCTTGATTTTCCACTTTAAAAAAGATATTTAAATGTAATTTTAAAAAACAGCCTTCACAAGCCCCAGGTGCTCAGTGGAGTGGTATATGAAGTTGAAATGTATGAGTTATCAAAGATGCTGCTAAGAATGTGTAACTATATCACTACACCTCCCAGAATACTCCCATGGAGGTGTAACAGTGGAAATAAAATAAACATGAAAAACCTGGTAAAAATAAACCTCTGAGAAGCTAAAAAGATGCCTAACTTCCCACGTACTTTGTCAAGGATCCCTCTGCCTGAGCATGTGAGCTCCTACTGAAGAACCTAAGGACCCCAGAGCAGAGATGCTGTTTACAGCAGCTGTCCTCAAAGACTTCTTTGTAAAAAAGACAGAACTGGTGCCTATCAGCAGTATGCCAGTTACCTCAACGATACACACCAGAAATCTACCAGCCCATACATATTTCACCTGCCTACCAGATTGGAGAAGGCTTTAAATGACAAATAGAGGGGTCTATGTTTGATTCTCGAAGTTTAACTAGTCATTGAATTTTACTGAAAGGATCAGACATGTATTTTAGTTCTTGAAAGGTGGTTGTTGAACAGAGGATAAATTGAGGTGATGAAAGGCTTGAGATTTGAAGACTAGTAATGAGGTTATTGCAATAGTCTAGGTGAGATGTGATGAGGAACTGAGATAAGATGGTAACTCCATGAGTAGAGAGAAGGGGATGAATTCAAAAACAATGAGCTTGGTCAATGGATTGGTGATGTGAGGTGGGGAAGACTAGGAGTCAAGGAGGACACAGAGGTAGAGATCATAGGGTAACTCTGTGGCTTAGTGATGGAGCACAAGGGCCTGGAATCAGGAAGACCTGAGTTCAAATTTGACTTTGGACATTTACTAAACTGTGCGACCCTGGGCAAATCACTTAATCCTGTTTGCCTCAGTTTCCTCATCTGTAAAATCAGTTGAAGAAGGAAATAGAAAACCATACCAATATCTTTGCCAAGAAAACCTCCACTGGTGTCTTGAAGAGTTTAACATGACTGCATCTACTAAGCAACAACAACAGTGAACATGAGTAACTGGAAGGATAAAAGTGGCTTGTTTGGGCTATCTCCTTATCATGCCACCTGTTCATTATCACCACCAGCAACTCCAGGCCATCTCCATAGGGTTCCATTTGCTTTCCAGCCCCTACCTCTGATCTCAAGTTCCTAACCCAGTGACCCTAAGCTCTGATCAGTGAGTATGGGTCAGCATGAATCCTCTACTAACCCCTTTACAGCCCTCAGTACTAAAAACCTCTGGCTGCCTAATGAACAATCCAGAACATCTTCAACTTGTGGTATAATGTACTAATCCAGCTTAGTCCTTTCATCCAACATCTGGCAGTTTATACACATCAGGATGCCAGTCTTCTTCCATACCGCCAATGTCTGCCTCGTGTCTCTCCCCATTGTAATCCATCCTCACTTTAGCTACTAAAGTAATTTTCCTGAAGTGCAGTTTTGATCAGCTGAGGCTGCTTCCTGTTGCCTTCATGATCAAATACAAAATGTTCTATTTAGCATTCAAAGCCCTTAATAACCTAAACCCTTCTTAACTTTCCAGTCTTCTTATACCTTACTCTCCAAAACATACTATTCAGTCCAGCAACACTGCCTTCTTGGCTGTTTCATGAACAAGACACTCCATCTCTCAGCTCTAGGCATTTTCTCTGGCTGTCTCCAATGGCCTGAATGCTCTCCCTCCTCTGCTCTGACTACTAACCTCCCTGGCTTCTTTAAGTCCCAACTACAATTCCATCTTCTACAGGAAGTCTTCCCCAACTCATCTTAATTCCAGGGCTTTCCCTGTTTATCATTTTCCATTCATCTTGTATATAACTTTCTTTCTATACATTTGTTAGCATGTTTCATCTTAACTTCTAAGCTCTTTGAGGTCAAGGACTATGTCTTTTGCCACTTTTCCACACAGTGCTTGGAGGTGTTTAATAAATTTTTATTGATTGATTTATTATGGGAGTTTGTGATGATACCATTGACTAAGAAATTTTATCTGATGGTTCTTCTTTGGTTTTGGTTTTTTGAGGCTTTCCCTATCTCACCCTGGCAGGAAGTATAGCAGTCACGCACAGACTCAATTTTTTTACTGATGGACATGGGAGCTTTGACTTACTCTGTTTCCAACATGAGCCTGATCTTCTTTCCTTAAAGTTGCCCCTCTCTAGTGGACCCCTGCTCTTGGAGGCTCACCATAATGGTGTTACACTTAGTGAAGACACCAGATCAGCTTATCCTACCACAGTTCAGAACTCTAAAGAAGAGATTTACAGGCCTGCATTAACTTCAGAGAGTTTCTGACACCTTACAAATAAATCCCAGAGGGAAGTCTTTTGAAATCATCTCCAAAAGGTCAGGAGCCTCTGAGTTGGGCTCTGTGCATTGATCTTCAGTTACCCCACATCCTGCTCATGAAGTAAGAATGTGGCAGTCCTTGGTCTAACCATTCTGAAAAGCAATTTGGAATTATGCCCAAAAACCTATTAAATTGTGACCCAGTTTAAACTGTGACTATTCAAACCCTTTGACCCAACTATGTCGCTGCTACGTCTATACCACAAAGAGATCAAAGGAAGAAGAAAAGGACACACGTATAAAAATATTTATAGAAGTTCTTTTTTGTGGTGGCAAAGAATTGAAAACTGAGGGGATATCCATCAGGTGGGGGAAGGGAAATGGCTGAACAAGCTATAATATATGAATGTGATGCAAAACTGCTGAGCTTTAAGAAATAAAGAAGAGAGTTTCAGAGAATATACCAGTTTCTGAGCTGGGGTTTTTTGTTTGTTTTTGGTGGATTTGTTTGTTAGTTTGTTTTGCCTTCAGGCAATCATTCCTTAGGCAGTGGAGATTCTTCAAAATCAAATGCCCCTAAACCCACTCACTATTGGGTGGAAGAGTCAATCAGTACTCCCTCAAAGCTCTCTGTCATCATTGTCCTTTTATTTTCCTGTACGTTTCCCCACAGTAGGCTTGGATACCAAGGTGTCCAGATAATGAACCCAAGTCCTATTGCTTGAAGTATCCTGATAATTCTTCAAACAGACCAAAATTGATCCTAGTTGATGCCAATGAATAGAGATTTCACTAGAGTCATGGTACTGACAATCCTGAAAGTTCTCATGACTATCTTAGAAAATTTCAAGTTCACACTGATGAAACTACAAATGCAAGTAGTTCTTCTCACCCAGGCCACAGAGGATTTAACCCCTGCATAGACTGAGGAAGAATCTTCATAGCTTTCATAGAATCAACCAATCAACAAACATTCATTAGGTGCCTTGTATCAGACATTAAGCTAAGCTCTGGGGGCACAAAAAAAGGCAAAAGATGAGGTTCCTTCCCACCCTTGAAGAATTCACAGTCTAATGGGGGAAATAACATGCAAACAACCATATAAAAACAAACTCCTTAAAGGATAAATAGGAAATAATCAATAGGGGGAAGGTATTAGAATTAAGGGATGTTAGGAAAGGCTTCCTGTAGAAGGTGGAATTTTAGCAAGGACTTAAAGGAATCTGGAGAAAACAGGAGGTAGAGATGAGGAGGCATGGAGGACAGTATGTAAAAATGCTCAGCATCAAAATGTGGAGTGTCTTATATGAGGAAGTCAAGAAAGATCCCTGGATCACAGAGAACATATGGAGGTAGGAAACAAAATATGTAAGAAAACTGGAAAGGTGGAGTTGGGGGGGGAGGTTATTAAGGGCTTTGAACACTAGAGAATTGCATATAGGTTATAGGGAGTGTGATAGGGAGTTCCTAGTTTATTGAGTGACATGGGGATGGGAGGAATGTGGAGCATGACACTGTCAGTCCTAAATTCGCTCTTTTAGAAGATCAGTTTGGCAGCTGAGTGGAAGGTAGACTGAAGCTGGGAGAGACTTGTGGCAGACAGACTCACCAGCAGGATGTTGCAACAGTTCAAGATGGTGATGAAGGTGGGAGGTACCAGAGTAGTGGCAGTGTCAGAGGACAAAAGGTGGTGTCTGAAAGAGATGTAATGAAGATAAACATAACAGAATGATAGGAAATATGATCAAAAGCTGTAAGCCACTATCCAACACTGCAAAATAGTGTTCACAGTCACAGTTGCATAAGGTCCTATGTGTGTGTGTTCGTCCTTTGTTGCAGAAGACGGTGCCATCAGAGAAATAATGACATGACTTGCCCTTGACTTTGTTTTAAGTGAGGGAGGGCTATGCAGGTCACCAGCCTCAGTTCTCCAGAGCCATCAGAATCTAGTGACCAGATATTCATCAGGATGACTGGAGGTGACCCAGGATGAGGCAATTGAAGTTAAATGACTTGCCCAAGGTCACACAACTAGTGAGTGTCAAGTGTCTGAGGTGAGATTTGAACTCATATCCTCCTGACTCCTGCACTGGTGCTCTATAGTGGATACTCCTGCACAACCTAGCTGCCCTCAAAGTCCTATGTATCCATATGGAAAAGACCTAGGAACCATTGCTGGGACACAATTTGGGTTCTTCCTTGACTGCACTGGCATTTTCCAATGCCAATCCAATGAAATTCAGCTATTATATAGTCAGCTAAAATACTGTCTCATTCTCCTCTAGGGTCCAATCTGTGAGAATAGAATACTTTATATGTTATGAAACCTATATGGAGAGACAGAGAGAGCCAGAGATAGAGACACAAGAGACTTAAAAAAAAATTCTTTTCACTATCTGTGACTGTCCAGTCTACATTTTCCACCAAAAATAACTCAACCTCTTTACATGGTCTGCTGGTGTTATATTCTTCAGTGAAGATGCTGTGGTTTCTCATCCCAAGCCTATGCAATTCATTAAGCCATCTCCCAGCAGATCTGCTTTGAGCTCCAATACTAAACAGTCTTTCATCTGACCACTATGTCCCCTATCTGCCTTGGAACCTCAAGGCTAATTTCTATTGCCTCCGTATGCTGCCCCTCTTCATAAACCCATCCTTTTTCTCTTGGTATCAGTCCTAAGTACTGGGATACTGTTTCTTTTGCTTGTGCAGCCATAGCTGTGTCCATACCAAGATAACATACACAGTAACCCCAAGAACTTAAACCATCTGAGGCCATGTCCATGTTCTCCACTAGTATTGAAACCCTGATCACAGACCTCTTGCAGCTGCTTCTCCAACCTTAACACCAAAGCAAAAGATCTTTACTCCTTGATGCTGAAAGGGAATTAAGAGTTTGACATAAATTCCATTGGCATTCTCAATACTACCAAACTGGCTCTTCAGCACCCACATCCGTTCAAATACAGTAACCTCAGAGGATGGAACTTTAAAAATGATATACCTTGTAACAGAGGGTCCTCTGGAGTTCTGTAAAGAAGTATCACATATTCTTTTGCCTTGGACCAGTACCACCCACTCCTTAAATCCATGACATATGGCAGCCAGGATTCAAAGTATTCTTCGTTTCATTCATCAGTGAAAAAGAACTGAAACTTTCCAAGTTAGGTCCTTGTAATAGAACAAGTGTGATAATAAGAGTGGTAACATGTTAGAACCTAGGCAAGTCCAATTACCCTAGTAAAGACTTTTAAAAGGATACCAGATGCTTCTTGGAGTAATAAAGAACTGAAAACAAAGTAGATATCCACTGATTTGCTGTGTCTAAATAAATTATGAAGGCATTATTACTGTGCTGTGGAAAACAATGAATATTATGGATACAAAGAAGCATGGAAGGATTTACATGAACTGATACAAAGTAAAGTAGAACCTAGAAACAATGTATACAATGACAACAATAAAAATGCAAAGAACCACAGAACAATTGAAAATCAATGTTGCAAAATTACAGAGAACAAGCTTCCCCCAAAGGAGAAATACGAGAAAATACTCCCACCATACTCCATTGCAGAAGTGGGAGGCTTATGATTGTAGAATATTGCGTATATTATAAAATTTAGGTAAACAGATATTGACTTTGCTGATTTTTCTCTTCTTTTCTTATGTAAAAAATTATTTATTTATAGATATCTTCTAGAGAGAGAGAGTGAGAAATGTGGGGGATGGACTTAGATAATATAAAAACAAAAGATTTCAACATAAATTTATCTAATTTATTTAATTTAATATTTAGTTAAATTAAGTTGCTTCCAGGTGAAGCAATGGTCAATAAATACAAGGGAGACAGCAGTAAGTTCCTCCACTCCAGTCTGAGATTGCACAAGGAGATAGCTAGAAGCCTATTATAGAGTTCTCTGAGAGGGGATGTGTCAAGCCCGAAGGATACCTTAGCCCTGGCCTGGTGGAGCTCTTGCAGGGGATGAAGCGAGTACCCAGAAGGGTCCAAGGAGATGGGGTCTTTGAAATCTGAAGCCAGTACTCCCATAGTAGGGAGCCAGCAGTCCCATGGTAGGGGACAGTTACATCTCCCACTAGGTGACTACTCAAGGAAAGAGATTGTGTAGCGTCCAGGTAGACTGAATGAGGATACTTAGGATCATGGCACCTCTCACTAGAAGCCACCCCCAGGGATAAAGGCTGGTCCAGACTACCTACATACATGGGTCCTGAACTGAGAGAGGCCCCTTAGTGAAGAGCAGTAAGGAGCAGAACCTCTGTCTCTTGGGCCCAGAAGCAGGTCTTATTGTTAGATATGAATGGAATGGAATGGTACAGTACCATAAGAAATGACAAAAGAGATACATTCACAGAAACAAGAAACAACTTATATAAACTGATACACAGTGAGATAATAACAATTTATACAATAATTACAATAATGTAAAGGAAAATAACTTGAAGAGACTTGAGAATTCAAGTCAGTGCTGAGACCAGTCACAGCTTCAGAAGACTGAGGGTGAAGAAAATTTCTGACCTCTTGGCAGAGAGGAGATAGACTAGAGGTACAGAATAAGACATATATTTTCAGGCACAGCCACCATGTGAATCTATTTTTTTTGGCTATATTATTTGTGTAAAAAAGAGAATTTCTCTTTCATATAGGTAGAGAGTGATGGGAGAAGGAGCATGGGTAAAACTAGATAATAGTGTAGTGGAAACTGGGCATAGATTAATGCCTGATATGGTACACCAGAATAAAGTCCAAATGTGTACATGATCTAGGTATAAAGACTGATACTATAAGCAAATTAGGGGAGCAAGGGATAGTGTATTTGTCAGATTTATGGAGAATGAAGAAATTTATGGCCAAACAAGGGATAAAGAACATTATGAAGTGCAAAATAGATAATTTTGACAACATTAAATTGAAAAGGTTTTGCACAAACAAAACCAATGCAACCAATATTAGGAGGGAAGCAGAAAACTGGGAAAGAATTTTTATAACTATAATTGTTAAAGGCCTCATTTCTAAAATATATAAAAAACTGAGTCAAATTTACAAAAATTTAAGACATTCACCAATTGATAAATGGTCAAAGGATACGAACAGGCAGTTTTCAGAGGAAGAAATTAAAGTTACCTATAATCACATGAAAAAATGTTCTAAATCACAATTGATTAGAGAGATGCAAAATCAAAACAACTCTGAGGTACCTATCAGGTTGGCTAACATGACAAAATAGGAAGATAATAAATATTGGAGAAGACATGGGAGAGTTGAAACACTAAATCATTGTTGGTGGAGCTGTAATCCAACCATTCCGGAGAACACTTTGGAACTATGCCCAAAGGGCTAGAAAAATGTGAATATCTTTTGACCCAACAATATCACTTTTAGGGCAGTATCTCAAAGAGATCATAAAAATGGGTAAAGGACCCACATGTACAAAAATATTTATAGCAGCTCTCTTTGTGGTGGCCAAGAACTGGAAATCGAGGGAATGCCCATCAATTGGGGAATGGTTGAACAAGGTGTGGTATATGAATGCAATGAAACACTATTGTGCTATAAGAAATGATGAACAGGTAGACTTCAGAAAAACCTGAAAAAACCTCATATAAACTGATGCTGAGTGAAATGAGCAGAACTAGGAGAATATTGTACACAGTAAAAGCCACCGTGGGTGAGGACTGTTTCTGGTAGACTTGGCCTTTCATAGCAATTCAAAGACCTAAAACATTTCCAAAGGACTCTTGGGGCAAAATGTCATCCTCATCCAGAGAAAGAACTATGGAATCAGAATGCAGAATGAAGAAGAATATTTTCTCTTGTGTTATGTTTTAGTTTGGCTTTCCTCATGGTTTCTCCCATTCATATTAATTCTTCTCTGCAACATAACTAATGTGAAAATGTGGTTAATAAAAATGTATGTGTAGAACCCACATAAGATTGCATGTCCTCTTGGGTAGAGAGTGGAGAGGGAGGGGGAGAAAATCTAAGACTTATGAAAGTGATTGTAGAAAACTGACAACAAACAAATTGATTTTTTAAAATGGGAAAAGGAAAATATTTATAGCAGCTCTTTTTGTGGTAGCCAAGAACTGGACATGGAGGAAATTCCCATCAATTGGGGAATGGGTGAACAAGGTGTGGGATAAGAATATAATGGAATACTATTATACTAAAAGAAATGACGAACAGTCAGACTTCAGAAAAATATGAACTGATGCTGAGTGAGGTGGAGCAGAGCCAGAAGAACACTATATACAGTAACAGCCACAGTGTGTGAGGACTGTTTCTGATATACTTAACCCTTAGCAGCAATGCAAGGACCTAAAAACATTCCCAAAGGACTTGAGTCAAAATGCCATCCACATCCAGAGAAAGAACTATGGATTCAGAATGCAAAATGAAGCAGACTATGTTTTGGTTTGGTTTGGTTTTTTTCATGGGTTCTTCCCATTCATTTTAACTCTTCTGTGCAACATGACAAATGTGAAAATGTGTTTAATAAGAAAGTGAGTGCAAGTCATCTCGGGGAGACAGAAAAGAGGGAGGGAGAGAAAATTTAAAACTTGAGGAAGCAATTATTGAAAACTGAAAACAAATAAATTAATTTTTTAAAAAGAGAGAGGGTATTGACAGTGATGCAAAAAATAATAATACAAGAGGGGAAAGAGCATCCATAAAACATTGAAAATTACACAGAAGAGAGAAGAGAGTTCAGAAAGGGACACAGACAAACAGGGAAGCTTTGTTCCTATCATATTAAATGAAATTTAAAAACCTAAAGCTTTAAATTTTTTCATTTTAAATTTTAAAAAATAAATTAAATTTGATTTGCTCCCTCCCCTTCCTCTGAAGTTGCTGAGCAGTTTAATTTGTTAAGCATTGCTCACATTCTTGTCTCTGTTTTTAATTTCGTTTGTATTTATCTTTTATATCCCCTATGAGTTTGCAAACTCTTTGAGGGAAGGTTAGGGGGAAATCTGAGGTTTTGGGGGGGGGTTGGTTTTTTTTTTGCAGGTAGAAAGCAAGAAGCTAAAGGACAGAGAGAGATTGAAGATGTAAGGAAAATAAAAATGATGAGTGGAATGACGTTCAGAATGCACAGGTGAAGGAGTTAGCCATGGTAGGGAGAAAAGCCACCAAGAGATGAAGATACTGAAAAGGTTTGTTTTGTGGAATGATGATGGTACAACGGAAAAAAGTTGTGGGTTTAGAAGTTGAGGACAGCTTTGCACTTGATACGCATGTGACTTTCGCATTGGATACCCATGTGACTCATTTAACTCTCTGACCTCATTTTGCTCAAATAAAGGATTGCACTAGATTGTACTAAGGTCCCTCCCAGTTCGACATCTATAAGAACAGTCAAAATGACTTTGATAGTCTTCATTAAGTGGTGAAGGGGAACAGAGATTTCATCATCTCTTAAAGAAATGCAGGGGAGGGATTGAGGAGGAAGAGGTAATCTCAGTATCAGCAGTGAGGTCCTAGCAGAGATCAAAAATGCTTTTATATCTTTCTCAGGAGGAGGAATAAGGTAATGGACTTCAAGTCAGAAAGGACTCCAGGGATCATCTAGTCTAACCCCTTTATTTTTTGAATGAGGAAACTGAGACCCAACCAGGTTAAGTGACTTGCCCAAGGTCCCATAGTAAGTGGTTTAGCCAAAGATAAAAGTTCTCCAGGCCCTCATCCCTGTGCTACCATAAGGCACAAGGGTAGAGAGTAGAAAGATTTTAGAGGAAACACTCCTGGCAAAGGAGCATTACTGAGTGGCTTCATGTTCCCAGAACCAAAATGAAGACTCTGAGACAGAAACCAGGACACTATTCCACCCCACCCCTGTCATCAGGGTGTTTGGTATGCTTTGCACTTCCTGCTGGGCTTCCTTCTTCTGAATGCTCTAAAATTTCAAATTCAAAGGTACAACAAGGGCAGCAGCAGGATAAATAGCCCCAGTGAGCTGAGTTGAAGGGCTGGGAGCTTTATTCACATCTTTGGAAAGGGAAAAAACCCCATCTCTGAAGGTTCCTAGTAGCAGCTGCAGCCCAAAGACTAGCACTTTAATTCTACAGCTGCCAGAAATAGGCCCATCAGGCCTGAAATATCCCTGCATTTTGTGGCTGGTACATGCATATTACCACCTCTGATTCATTATAGGCTGGAGACAACCAGGAATCAGTAACTCCTAGGGATGAAGGAGGGTTGGAATTGGAGATGGGAGATGGGGGTGGGGAGGGTTGGAGCAGGAAGCCTCTGTAACTAGAAAGCTTCTGAAGAAAGACCCAAGTGGATAGGACTTCACCAAAATCACAGCCTCCTAATTAATAATAGTGCTCCCAACATGAAGAAGACATCCCCTATAGGAAGGCAACAGGGTATCATAACAAGCATAACGAACTACAAGAGGCCTAGAATCTAATCCATCACAAATTTGCAATGTGACTTTGAGCATTTCCCATTATTTCTCTGGACCTTATCTCTATATCAAGGTACTAAACATGGGAAGAACTGTAATGGGAAGAATATTACATGAACTGATACAGTGGGAAGTAAGCAGAACCAGGAAAGCAACATATACAATAACTGCAACAATGTTAGGGATTCTTAACCAGGGATCCATGAACTTGTTTTTAGATATTTTGATAATTGCATTTCAATGTAATCAGTTTTCTTTTTAACACTGTATGTTTTATTTTAGGCAGTTAAAAACATTATTCTGAGAAGGGGTCCATAGTTTTCACCAGACTACCAAAGTGTTCCATGACACAAAAAAAGGTCAAAAATTCCTAAAGGAAATGGAAATGGAATTGGAATTATCATGGAATTATAGTAGAATTATAATAACCAAGCTTGGGTCCAGGAGATTAGTTGAGAAAATGTATCTCTCTCTCTTCTTTTCAGAGGTAGGAAACTATAGATGTGGAAAGTTGTTGGTATGTTGGTTAATTTTTCTGATCTACTTTTTTTCTTTTCTCAAATTTTTCATTCCTTGTTTCAAGGGATGGTTTTGTGGGGAGGATATATGATGAAATGAAGACAATATAAAGATAAAACATATCAATATTAATTAAAACAAAAAAAAATAAATGAGCAATTTGGACAAGGTGATCTTTAAGATCTCTGTCATTTCTAACTGTGTAATTGTGATGTAACATCAAGGAGGTAGGGTAATGCCAAAGAAAAAGTAAAGAGCCAGTGCAGGAATATATGGGGCAGGTAGACAATGAGGAAAAGAGTCATTGAGCCTGAAGTCATAGAAGTCCTAAGGGTGTAACGACACGCTGACAAGGGTCACAGGTAAGAGTTGAGCATAGGTAGACAGATGTCAAGACCCAAGAAGTCAGAAATTATATGAAAAGTCATGCCTCCTGCCTCTTTGTGGAAGAAGTGGCAGATTATAGATCAAAAGAGATATAAAGCATTTGAGGCATACTAGGTGGCATGTAAGGATGGCAAGTAGGTGGCACAATGGAGAGAGTGCTGGGCCTAGAGTCAGGAGGATCTGAGTTCAAATTTGGCCTCAGACACTAGCTATGTGACCCTGGGCGAGTCACAACCCAGTGTGCCTCAGTTTTCTCATCTGTAAAATAATCTAGAGAAGGAAATGGCAAACCACTCCAGATCTTTGTCAAGAAAACCCAAATGGGGTCACAAAGAGTTGGACACAAATGAAATGACTGAACAACTAGAGTGGGGTTGTGGGGGAAGAGGCTAGGCAGTCAATTAGGGCAAGAGAGCTTCTCTCACTTAAATCAACTTAAGACCTACCTCATCAATGCCTATCCTCATTGAATATTGTTCTCCTGCCATGGCCAAGTATATCTTTTGTTAACTGTTGAATGGCCTACAAGTATCTCATTTTGTTCCATCATCAAACATAAATTACAAGGCTCAACATATCCCTAATGAAGACCTCCAAAGAAGAACAAGAGTAAATGATGTCATCAAAAAATTGTATGACAGAAAGAGAAGATAGACTGGCCCCATGGAAAAAGGAGGGATGATGGGTAGGCTGAACCAGAGTGCTCCACTGGTACCCCAGCAATGGCTAGAAAAGTTGAGGAAGGCCAGATGAGATGAGTGCCTCCCTCCTTCCATCCTGGGCAGGTGCAATCAAAAATGATTGACCCCAAGCCAGGAAGAGTCACCTACTCAGTCCAACTCAAAACTAGGCAGTCTAATGATCTCTTTCTCATTTGTGCGTGGGTAATCTATAAGATTCTTGAAGTCCTCACGGAGAAAAATTAGGTTTCTTTCCCTATCACTGAAGCTATGGCATCTTCATGGCATCAAGAGCACATGCATTCTAAAAAATGATAAAGTTTCAGAAAAACTTGAGATTTATTTGAATTAATATAGTCAGGTGAGCAGAATCAAGAGAACAACTTACGCAATAATGACAACATTGTAAAGACAAACAACTTTGAAAGACATAGGAACCTGGGTCAACACAACTAACCACAATTTCAAAACACTTATGATGAATACACTACCCACATCCTGATGGAGAAATAATGAACTCAGAATAGAGACTGAGATTTTTTTTTTGACATATAGAGACCCCTAAGTGGCACAGTAAATAGAGATCTGGGCCTGGAGTTAGGAAGACCTGAGTTTAAGTCTTCCTTCAGACCATTACTAGCTCTGTAACCCTGAGCAAATAACCTCACCTCTGTCTTGAGTTTCCTCCACTGTCATATGGAGGTAATAATAGTATGTACCTTCCAGAGTAGCTGTGAGGATCAAATTAAATAATATTTATAAAGCTCCTGGCACATAGTAGATCCTTATACACACTTGTTTCCTGCTTTCCAAATTCAGGAATTTGTTTTGTTTGACTATACATGCTCGTAATAGATAATTTGTTTTTCTTGTTTTCTTCGTTGGGGGAGGGAAGGAGAGATGGAAGAGAGAGGATTCAGATCTGAAATAAAATAATTTTTATTAAAATTTGGGACAATTAAGAGTATTTGCACGGGCCTGGATGAGCATAGACTAGACCTCAAGTCTCTAGTGTACTATTCTACTCTATGTTTCTTTCTCTGAT
The DNA here is from genome assembly GCA_028658325.1 of Potorous gilbertii. NCBI lineage: Eukaryota > Metazoa > Chordata > Mammalia > Diprotodontia > Potoroidae > Potorous > Potorous gilbertii. The sequence continues at coordinate 187,431,195 of CM053770.1, read as the reverse complement.
TACTGATGACCAAACAGTGATGATGAGAGATGGACTATGGGGAAGTGACTGTCTTCCCCAAATTTAGGAGTTCCTGGTTTCCTCAATTATAGTGGACTGGCAGCACCAGGATTTTTCTGCAACTATACCCTTTTCAAAGGAGGTAATGCCCAAGAAGATGAACCCAAGCCATGCACTGACTTGCCTAAAGCTTTGTACTTTGAAGGAGCTGTTCAGAAAGGGAAGAAGTGAGGAAAAAGTGAAATTGTTAGTTAGGAGTCCCACAATCTTTTTCTTGTTTTGTTGTTTTAAGTATCAACTCCTTAGGAAAGTATAATTAGAGTTTTTGAATCACATTTTACATCTTTGTCAATGTGGGATGAGCCTTTTGTGCACTGAGCATTTCTTTCGAGGGGAGAAAATAAATAGCTGTCCTATATCTGTTCTACCTTGCACTAAGAGCATCTTTCTGTTTTTTTCCAAATTTATTAATTTGTTTGTTTTCATTTTCAACAATCACTTCTATAACTTCCAAATTTTCTCTCCCTCTCTCTCTCCTCCCTCCTCAACATGGCATGCACTCTAAGGTGGGTTCAACACAAACAATCCTATTAAACACATTTTCACATTGGTCATGTTGCAGAGAAGAATTAAAATGAATGGGAAAAACCATGAGAAAAACAAAACAAAACATAACAAAGGAGAAAATAGTCTGCTTTATTCTGCATTCTGATTCCATAGTTCTTTCTCTGGATGTGGATGGTATTTTCCATCATGAATGTGAAGGGCTGTCTATCAAAAACAGTCCTCACACACTGTGGCTGTTACCATATATAATGTTATCCTGGCTCTGCTCACTTCACTGAGCATCAGTTCGTATAAGTCTTTCCAGGCCTCTCTGAAGTCTTCCTCTTCATCATTTCTTTTAGCACAATAGTATTCCATTATATTCATATACCACAGTTTGTTAAGCCATTTCCCAATTGATGGGCATTCCCTTGATTGCCAGTTCTTGGCCACCACAAAAAGAGCTGCTATAAATATTTTTGTTCATGTGGGTCCTTTTCCCATTTTTATGATCTATTTGATATACAACTCTAGAAATGGTATTGCTGGGTCAAAGGGTATGCACATTTTTACAGCCCTTTAGGCATAGTTCCAAATTGCTAAGAGCATCTTTCTAGAAGGGACCTGATAATCTTCTTCTAGAAAGACCTTAAACGTGCTCCAAATCTAAGTTTAAGTGATTTTTTCTCTAGGGCATAGGTGTGAAGGCATAGAATGTGCGGTCAGGGGCAATGAGAAAGCACCTGGCCCCTTTCTTTAAAGACCGGGTTCCTCCAGAACTCAACACAATCTTATGAGCTCAGATCTGGAACTCCTTAATTGGAGAAGGTTTCTCCTGCCTCATAGGCCAGTACTGGTTGTGTCTTTTAGCACTCCTGTCTTCTCATAGTCTAATTTGTAGCCCAATTTGGTGGAACTGTGAAGTGATCCAATCATTTTGGAGAGCAATCTGGAATTTGCTTAAAGAGCATATCCTATATCCTTTGATCCAGTATATCACTACTAGGTCTGTTTCCCAAGATGATTGGGAAAAAGGAAGAAAACCTACATGTTCTAAAACATTGGTAGCAGCTCTCTTTGTGGTGGCAAAGATCTAGACATTTTGGGGATGCCTGTCAACTGAGGAACGACTGAACAAGTTGTGGTATATAATTGTAATGGAATACCACTGTGCTATAAGAAATGATGAGTTCGATGATCTTAGAAAAACCTGAATAGACTTGCATGAAATAATGAAGAGAAAAATGAGAACCAAGAGAATGTTGTATACAGTAACAACAGTATTGTTTTAAGAGCAATTCTGAGTGACTAAGTCATTTTGACTATTATAAACACTCAAATTAACTACAAAGGACATGTGAAGGAAGACTTTAATCTGTCTCTAAAGTAAGAACTGACAAAAATAAGTATGTATAGATGTATGTATGTAAATAGATTTTACAAATATGTGTGTGTGTATAATTATGTCTAATGGTAGCCATGGGGGAAGGAGTAGAGGAAGGAAAAAAGGGGGGCGGAGGAAAGAAAGTTACAAGATAACTTTATTATGTATTTTAAAACAATAACAAGTTGTATATAGCAGATTTACAGTTTTATGTACAATCTTTTTTTTTAATTCTACTGTCATAGAAATGCCTTTCTTAAGTTCAGAATAAAGTAAAATTTTAAAAAATAAATAACTTTTAGCCCATTTGTTGATGTGCCAATCTTTACTCCCTTGTCATATTATAAACTTCCTATCATTGTATTTCCAACAAGGTCAGTGCATTACTGAGTGAATGCCTCAGTTTCTTCTTTCCTTGTATATAAAATGGTGATAAACATAGGGACCCAAGGAAAGTTTAAATGAGATGTGAAAGTCATTTGAAAGTCAAAGGCCCAAATTTACTTTATCCCATCCAGTCATTCATCAGGATACCTTATACAGACACCTTGACATCTTACATACTGCTGTCTAGTTCTCTCTACTAGAAACAGACTACCCTACTGGAATTAACTGAGAATATGCTCCCCTACTCCTACCCCCACAAATTAATCCACTCATTTTTTTGTACATCCCCTGGGTAGAGGGTAGACGTATCTGGATCAAAGTTTGGGTGAGTTATCCTCACCTCAGTTCCCTGTATCCAGCCCCAGACTCCCAGACCATGCTCCATCCCAGCCATCCAATCCAGGATGCCAAGGCCTAGCCCGGAGAGAGGCGGGGGTGGAGGGGGAACCTTCGGCCTTGAGGCGACATGTGGCCCTTTGGGTCCTCAAGTGCAACCCTTTGACTGAATTCAAACAAATTATTCTATGAAGTTTGGATTTAGTCAAAGGTCTGCACTTAAGGACCTAGAAGCTCACATGTTCCTCTCCCTTGGCCTTGTAAGCATCTTGCCATCTTTTCTGCCATCATGCACCATTCCTCATCAGCACCTGCTTATTGACTCTTGGCCACGGAATATTAATCAAAGGAATGGTAATACACTTCCCTATGGCTCCATTCACAATCTGTAGATGACTGCCTAGGCCAGTGGTTGTAGAATGACCCAAAGAGATAACCAGTAAGAAAGTGGAAAGATTCTGATCCTCCTAGAAATGACCAATCTGCAACATTCCACACAAACATCTCATTCATTCCTTTATCTACTCTTTTATTTCTGTGACTACTTCAGCTATGGGAAGTGGGAGGAGGGATAGTAATGTTACACACATACGGGGAGGATGATTAAAAATTTTACCAATATTGGTGCTCCATGAGAAAATTATCCAATTGTCTAAACCAAAGTTCCTTTTCCTCGCTTCCAATCTCATTAAATTCTGTATCCCCCAATAGAATTTAAATTATTTGAAGGCAAACACCCTTTTCCTTTTATATCCTTATCCCTAGCACCTAGCACAACGCCTTGAACATCATTAGACAGTCAATTTATGTTTATTGATTGAGCAATTGAAATGTATAAATTTGTACAAGTATTTCTTTGAACTATTGTCACTGCATAAAAAGATCCTGAGTTGGGGAGACCATATTTCTATCCCACTGGGGAAGAACAATCCCAAACAATAGCCCCAGGAGCTTCCAGACTCTTCTTCACCTTTTAACAGAGCACCTAGACGGGAGTATGACATAGACAGAGCACTTAGATTTTAGCCAGGCATTTGACACAGCCTTTCAGAATAGGCTCATGAGAAATATGGAGTGAAGTCGATTCAAAACTTGCTGAGCAACTAATCCCAAAGAGTGGTGATTAATATAACTGCATGTCAGCTTGAAGAGAGGCTGCTAATGGAATTCCCAGCCCACCCCAGAGAGCTGATTTAGACTGTCTTCTGCTCAGTATTCTTTATCAAGGTCTTAGTTGAAGGCATAGATTATCAGATTTATGGATAGTATGAAGAGAAAAGGGGTAAGTACAATATCAGGGGCTCTTACCCATTTTTTGTGCCATACAACCTGGTGAATCTATAGACTTCTCGGAATAACATTGTTAAATGAATAGAATAAAATACTTAGGATTACAAAAAAGATTGAAATAAAGATATCATTTTTTCCCATCTCAAATTCATAGACTGTTCCTCCCCCCTATCTAACCCCACCCCCAGGAAGTCTATCCATGGACCCTTAGGGGTCTCAGGACTCCAAACTAAGAACTCCTGAACTAGACAAAAGAATAGAAATTTGAAAACATCTTGATAACTAGAACCAGGGTGGCATCCAAATTGATCTGCTTAATATGAAGGGTACAGAAACTCAACTGTACAAATTCAGGATGAAGAAAGCATAGTTAGACAACAATTCATATGAAAAATGCCTAAAATATAAATAGGATATGGCAGTCAAAAGAAGCCAAAGTGTCTCTAAACCACATTAATTGAAATATAATCACGTTAAGCTGGATTAATTAAAGCAGTGGATGATTCCACTGTACTCAGACTTCAGCTAGAGACTAGCATGGTGCTCAGTTCTGGAAGTCACATTAAATTTAAGGAAGTGCATTGGTACATGAGAAGGCATCCAGAGTAAAGTATCTAAGTGGTTCTTCAATGGATGGAACCCCAAATGGGGTCAGGAAGAATCAGAGAGGACCTACAGAACTGAACAACAACAAAAGGGAAGTCTAGTCTGAAGAAGAGATTTTGGAAGACCATGGTACAGTTGTCCAAGAAAAGTTAGAATTGTTTTATTTAACCAAGAGGGAAGAACTAGGAATGGAAGTTATAGACACAGATCTAGGCTTGCTGTAAGCCAAGTCTTCCCAACAATTAGAGCTGTCCAAAAATGGAATGTTTCCTCCAGTGTAATGTCTCCATGCTTCCATCTGGTTAGATGGAAGTTAGAAATTGGAGGTGAGAAGAGCATTTATCAGGAATTTTATAAGGGATATTTCCCGCTCCGGTAGGAACTGGATTAGTTGATTTCTGATGTCTGTCTGGCGATTTTTAGATTCTAGAAAATCACTTTGTCAACCTTAAAGCCCAATATACAACGCAAGTTTTCATTACTGTTATGATTCTCCTCTCCCAGAGGGGAATGACTGAAATTTTCCTGCCTCTCTCCTTTTTCTTCCCTTTCCCATCGATGCAGCAGCCTCTGGTGCTACCAGGCACTCTCCAGCATGGCTCCTAATCCCAACCTCTTCACTTTCACTTTACTCTACAGCCTATCCAGAAGGAGGAGAGGAAAGGACAGGAAAACAGGAGAAAACAAGAAAGGAAAGAAGGGAGGGGAAAGGCCCTCTGCTTCTCTGACCTTATGCCCAGGGATCTTCTCTGAAATATAAAAGAATCTTAAATTTGTTCCTTATGCCATTGTCTATATGCTGTTTTTTCCCCTAAGAGATCTGACAAAAGAAAGAACAGGACAACATGTGAAGGGAGGCTTCCAGTCGCTGTGGCTACTCCCACATTAGCAGAGAAGGGCTTTGGAAAAGAAGCTGAGATTTTATTCACATTACTTTTATTCAGGAGAGGCACTGGGTAAGAGTGGGGGAAAAAAACACTGATGAACCAATGCCCTGGAGCCTAAGCAAAAAAAGAAAAATGGTGGAAAAGGAACTGACCTAGGAACCTTATCTCTTCCCAACTCCTCATCACTTCCTTCCCCTAACTGCCCTAAAACCCATATCTTGCATCTCTCCAATCCTCAGTCCTAACCCTGGTCCAGGCTATAGATGCTACTGCTTGGAGCTCCCAGCATTGGGTGTGCTGCCCATCCAACTGCCAACAAGTGCAAGGGGTAGGAAAAGTCCTACTACAGCTTGTCTATATGCATTAATGTGGTCCCAAGCTGGAACCTTGAATGCATTTTCCCAGAGAAGCATTACATGGAATGCCACTGTGGTGCTATTAGTGTTACGCTGTAATGACAATAGCTAGCCTTTATACAGTGCTTGAAGGTCTGTCAACACTTTACAAATCATCTCATTCTATCCTCACAACAAATCAAGGAGGTAGGGGATATTATTACAACCCCCTATTTTACAGATGAGGAAACTGAAGCAGATAGTGACGCATGTTTCCACAGTCACACAGCTAGTGCCCAAGACTGTATTTGAACTCAGGTTTTCCTTACTCCAAATCCAGCATTCTATCTACTACAACACTTAGCTGCCCCTAACGCAGGTCTCCCATGAGACAAACTGGCATTTGTATACTGGCCTGAGAACATATTATAGCATTTAAGAATCTTCTTATGAAAAAAATATGTACCAATTTCTGGAAATTTCTAGAAAACAACTCCTAAGTTGGATATTTCCTTATAGGATATTCTTACAACAATCATGTAGTGTCTATTTAATCAGTCACGTAACAGCTATTCAATTCAACTCACTTTTAAAAATACTTTATATAATGTCCAGTGGACATTCCAGTACCCCTCCTCCAACCATGAATTGACAGAGAATCATAATGCACTTAACATCTTCATGCGAAGGGTCCTCTTAGGATGGCTGTGGAGTGCTATCTCTCTGCTAAGAGGAGTGAGATGGTCCTAGAGTCAGGAAAACTTGAATTCAAATCCACTTCAGACACTTAGTAGCTACATGACCCTAAGCAAGTTATTTAAATGCTGCCTCGTTGTCTTCAACGGTAAGATGGAGATCATAATGACACCTACCTCCCAGGTTTCTTGTAAGGATCAAAAACTATGGTATTTGTGAAGTCCTTCGGTGCCTGGGCACATTTGTTCTTCAGTCATGGCCCCACTTGGGTGTCTGGCACATTTGTTGTTCAGTCATGGCCCCATTTGGGTGCCTGGCACATTTGTTGTTCAGTCATGGCCCCATTTGGGATTTTCTTGGCAAAGATACCAGAATGGTCTACCCTTTCCTTCTCTAGCTCATTTTATAGATGAGGAGACTGAGGCAAACAGGGTTAAGTGATTTGCCCAGGATCAGATAGCCAGTTAAGTATGAGGCCAGATTTGAATTCAGGTCTTCCTTACTCCAGACCCAGAACTCTATATCCACTTCACTACCACATGAAGGATGCTTTAAAAATACTTGTGACTGTCTCTTCCCCCTAAAGCCATAGTCCAGCTGCACTGATAAAGAGCTCATTTAACTGTAAAATCAACTACTCTACTCCTCCCCACCTCCCAAACGGGCTTCTCTAGGCACAAATGGTAACACAAGCCCTTTGGTCTCAGGAACAGGCTGGCTGCCTCCTGTGCCCCACCCTCCTCAGCCCTCTTCCCCAGAGAGCAGTATACTGTGCTATGCTAGAAAGAGCACAGGATCAGGAGTCTGTCTCCTGGCTCTCCCACTTCCTAGGTGGGTGACCTTAGGGCCTAAGGTTTTGGCAAATAAATCATTCAACATCTCCAAGACTTAGCTTCTTCAGCTGTCAAGTGAGGGAGCTAAACCAGGTGATACCTTAGATCGCTTTTAGCTCTAAGTGCTACTGTACACAGATGGGGAAAGATACAAAGATGAGAAAGACACAGCTCCTCTCCTTAAAGGGCTTATAATCTAAGAATTCAATTCAATGGACATTAAAAGCTTACAACAAGGCAACCAAGTCCCTTCCAACTCTGACATTTCTACTCTAATTTGATCAATTTTTCATTTAAAAAAAAGTGTATTGAGGTGCATTGAGTATATCTACTAGGGTTCTCTAAAGACTTCGAGCCTCTGTAATATTTAACCTCCCTCCTTCTGGGGAAAGAATGATTCACAGGTTCATCCCTCTCCCCCAACCCCAAACCCAAATGTTCCAATCAAATCCACAAACCTTTCTGGGCTGTTTCAAGAATAGACAATGCAGGGCCTGCTTAAGTTAGAGACAAACTCAGCATCCACAGAGGGGCTCACTCACTGGGTTTTCTCCCAATATATAACAGTCTTAAACTAGGGGTGGGGAACCTGCGACCTCGAGGTCACATGTGGTCCTCAAGTGCGGTCCGTCGACGAAATCCAAGCTTCACAGGTTCTGACGTTTGGATTCCGTCAAAGGGTCGCATCTGAGGAACCAGAGGGCCGCATGTGGGCTCAAGACCCAAGGCTCCCCAACCCTGACTCTCAAATCATTTCCCTAAACAACTCTCCAGGCCGGGGCACAACCCTCCAAGAAGCACTCTGACTTCCAGGACTCCCAGCAGATAGGACCTTGACCTACTGGGCGCCTTCCAGACCCTGCCCTTGCTCTGCGGCCCCCAAGGACATACAGTCCCAGGCCCTTCCACGAGCTAAGATCTGGCCCAGACCAAAGAAAGCCAAGACTGGGCACAGTGTCTCTCTAGAAACCGAAGCCCAGCCATCTGAGTTTGTGCAATTCGGGGGTGGGGGTGGGGAGCTGCCAAAGAAGACAGGGTTTGCGTGTCCTGTAGGTCTGAGTGTGTGTTTGTGTATCTTGTGCTTCCTGTGTCTACATCTTGTGTCTTTTTGTGTCTGTGCCGCCTATCAGAGATGTTTCTGTACGTGCCTGCTCGTGTCCATGTGTCTGTGTACCGTGTAAATTTGTGTGTTATGTGCGCTTGTGGGTGTGTTTGCGGGGGCTGCGGGTGGAGGACTTCATGCAGGAGAGGCTCCGCCTCGTCCAGCCTCGGGAGCCCCACGCTCCCGGAGGGAGCCCCTAAAAGGGGCCCCGGCCCAGCCCGCCCCCGCTGGCCCCATCCCCTCCGCGTCGGAGGGAAAGTTGTTGCTCAACGCTCAGGAATGCAGAGCCCACGGAACAGCGAGAGGAAACGGCTCCGAGGTTAGAGCGGAGCGGAGGGGGCCGCGAGGGGGGCAACTCGTTGGAAACGTAGACCAAATGTAAACAACATCTCCGCGCAGCGAGACGCCCGGCCCGAGCCGTCTCCCAGCAGCCACAGGGAAGCTGGGAACAGGCAGAACGCACGCCCCAAGTGGAGTCAACAGCCCGGCCCCCTCCTCTTTCCTTTCCCTCCCTCTCTCCTCCAAACCTATCCACCCGTCCTCGCTTCGAGTGTCAGGGTCCAACGCACACACTGTCCCCTGATCAAGTCCCTGGCTGCTGGGGTCAGGTGCGTGTTAACCCAGAGCAGGGAACAGAAAATATGCCTAGTGCCCCCCAAGACAGTCAGCGCTGAGTGGCAAGGTGATGTGGGTGGGGGACACAGAGACAACAAACTAGAGGGGAGAGAGAGAGAGAGAGACAGAGGAAGAAGAGAAGAGAGAAGGGAGAAAAGAAAACCGGAAGAAAGGAGGAGGAAAGGGAAAAGACAGGGAGGTAAGAGAAAGAGGAGGAGAGAAAAAGAGAAAGAAGGTGGAGAGAAAGAGAGAGAGAGAGAGAGAGAGAGAGAGATGTCTGTGAGTACTGGTGTGGCTTAGGCTTTTATTTTTTCCAGGGACATTTTTAGTGCTACCCTTTATAAAGTGCCAGGAGAGAATCTGACACCAGATGGCTTGTTTTTGTTTTTTTTTCCTTGTGTTTTTTTTTATTTTTTAAGGAAAAAAGAAATCAAAAGGGAGGGTGAAAAATATTTTCCAACTGGTAGTGCTGACAGCATTTTGGAAAAGAGGCTTAGGGAGCTGTGGAGAAGATATTTCATAGAATTATAGAATTTTAGGGCTGGAAAAGAGCTGCGTGCTCAATTTCTGTCCAATCTTCCTCTTGCCTTCAACTCTGCCACCCAGAACTCCACCACAAATGAAAGGCTTTATTAGGGCCTGTATTATAAATGAGGTGAAGGAGATGTCATCTTAGGAAACTCCTTTCCAGATTCTTGAGCTTTCTTCAAATTCAGTTTGTCTCCTTCCCTGGGAAGAGGACAGGCACTAAAGACAGCGTCATCCGACTCTTGGATGCTTTCACCATTCCTGGGTTCATGCTAAAATAGGTGGTGATAAGATGATCAGAGAAATATCTGGAAATTCACAAGCTACAGCTTGCTCCCTGAGGAACATCCAGAGAAATTGCTAACTAGACAGTGTCTTTTCTGGAATTCCCCTCAAATCAAACCCAATCCTATTTCTTAATTGAACTGGGCAAATGAAGATGGCTGTTCATTTCCAGACTGACTAAAAGGATTCTTTATCCAGCCTTGGTATAATGTGTAGAATACTAGATTTGGAGTCAGGAGGACCTGACCAGTATTACCTGTGTGACCCTGACAAGTCACTTAAGCTCTCCTGGCTTCACTTTTTTCATCTGTAAAATGAGGGAGGACTAGATTGGATGATTTTTAAGGTCTCTTTCTGTTCTATATATATGATCCTATGACCCTGTAAGAATAAACCCCCATGAAGTCCCTGTATACTGAATATTGAAAGGATGGGGGTGAGGGGAGGCAAGAAAAGTGTTTTCCTATGCACAACATGGGGTATCATACAGCTCAACCTGACCTGATCAAGCAGAAATCAAGATCAAGTAAAGGGGCAAAGGGACAATAGCTCATTCTTTTTCTCTCCACTCATGTGGGGGTATGGTTTGTTTTTCTACAATTTGCCAAACATTAAACCAAACCATCACTTAACATTAATCCCAGGTAGTCAGGGATTAGTCCTCCAGTAGGGCCTCTTAACTTGGGGTCCCTGAACTTTACTCTAAAAAATATTTTGACAACTACATTTGAATATAATTGATTTCCTTTGTAATTGTATATATTTTATTTTATACATTTAAAAACTTAGTTTTGAGAAAGGAGCCATAGGCTTCCCAGTCTTCCAAAGCAGTCCATAGCACAAGAAGGATTAAAGAAAGAAGCAGCCAGTCTCAATATATTTACTGTGAAATTTAATAGATTGAAAGGTCTACAAAGGTAAAGTCCATTGAGGAAAATAGACTTGAAACAATATAAGTCAACATTATATGTAGCATTTGAAGATTTGTAAAGTGTTTTATATATATAATCACATTTGTTTCTCATAACAGCCCTGTAACATTGGTACTATCATGATCCCCATTTTACAGATCAAGAAACAGAGGCACAGAGAGACTAAGTGACTTATCTAGGTTAACATAGGAAGTATCTGAGGCACAATTTGAACTCATGTCTTCAGTTGAGTGAGTACTATGTTCTAGACACTGTACTAAGCATTGGAGAATACAAAGAAAGTTAAAAGATACTCCCTACTCTCAAGGGTCTTATAGTGAGGGTCTAGCACACTATCCACTGGGCCACTTAGGTCATACAAGACTATGTTACTTAGTGCTATCAAAGTTTAGCTAAGGATGACTTTGAAAGTTTGGGAAAAGGCTTCACAAAGGAGCATTAGAGTCCTCAAGTCTTCATGAACTCAGGTCCTCAGACTTGATACATCATATTTTCCACCATACCAACTCCATCCATCCCATTGCCCAATCCTCCATCACAGTATTTTCCAGCCTAAATTCTTTAGTAAGATATCAAAATTCTGCTTCAAGCAGCATTCTAAAGCTAAAGATCTGGGACTGAAGCCAGAGAGAGAACTAAGCAGGAGCCAAGGCTAAGAGGAGGAGTATGTACCAAGAAATTTCGTTTATATGTTTTAAGAAGTACCCAAGACAGAAATAAAAGCCTAATATGTACCAAAATATTAATAGCTGCACTTTTGTGATAACCAAAAAAAATGGAAACTACGTGAGTGTCCATCATTTGGAAAATGGCTAAAGAAACCATGACATGTGTGATAATAACACACAGTAAAAAATGATAGACAAGCTGAGAAACCCAGGAAAATCTGTATGAATTGATAAAGAATCAAAGAGTAATATAGATACCAACTGTGACATTATAAATGAAAAGAAGGAAGTTTAATGTTGTACATCGTAAGGATGGGCAGAGTGTTGTCAGACTTGGTCACTGTATTAAGTTTACTTAAAAACAGAGAACATAGGCTTAGGTAAATTATGTGATACAGATAACATATGCAGCAGAAGTTCAGAACAGTATGAATCCACATCTGGAATGAAAACACTGAGGGCAGGGAGCATATACAATGTAATATCCAACTATATGAGGTTCCACCACAGTGCCTAGCACAAGGTAGAGCCCTAAAGAGTAACTCCCAAAATACTTGTTGGTTGCTTGAGTCATTAGCAAGAGGCCAGGCAGGATGGATATGATGGAAGTCACATGATAGAAAGAAAACTTGGATGGGAGGAAAGCTGAAAACTATGGCATTGGCAAAGATGACAAAAAGTAGCAAATGTCAGAGGAGTCGTAGGAAGGTAGGCAAACTAATGGATGTTGATAGGGCTGTGAACTAGGAAACAATTTGTAATTGGGGAGTAAGGTCAGTTCGTCCTTCGATGCCAAAGAAGACCATGCCATCAGAGAAATAATGACATGACTTGCCCTTGACTTTGTTTTGAGTGAGGGAGGGCTGTGCAAGTCACCAGCCTCACTTCTCCTCCAGAGGCATCTGAATCCAGTGACCAGATATTCATCAGGATGACTGGAGATGAGCCAGGATGAGGCAATTGGGGTTAAGTGATGTGCCCAAGGTCACACAGCTAGTGAGTGTCAAGTGTCTGAGGTGAGATTTGAACTCAGGTCCTCCTGACTCCTGCACTGGTGCTCTATCCACTGCACCATCTAGCTACCCATTTGTAATTATACTAAAAAAAATATCACTAAACTGTACAATACCCAGTGACCACTATTAGGCATAAGACTCCAAAGAAGACAAAGACAGAAATACAAAATACAAAATATGGAAATACAAAAATCTACATAGCAGCATTTTTTGTAGTATCAAAAAAGTGAAAGGCAAATGGATGAATGGATCCATAAATTAAGACCAGAATTTTTTTTAAAAAAACAAGATGCACAACCTGAATATTATAGATTACAGCATTAATTTGAGGCAGCTAAGAAGCACAGTGGATATGGCTCTGAATCTGAAGTTAGGAAGATCTGAGTTTAAATCTAGCCTCTGGCACTAGTTGTGTGACTCTGGACAAAGTCACTTCACCTCTGCCTCAGTTTCCCCAACCCTAAAAATGGGAATAATAACGCTTCCAACTATCTTGCAGGGTACTTGTGAGGATAAAATGAGATTTTTTTAAAAAGTATTCAGCATAGTGTCTTGTATATATAGTAGGTGCTATGTAAATGCTTATTCCCTTTCTGTCTCCCCTCCCCTCGAAAATCAGAAGAAAACCACATCAAGTACTTTTCTAAGCTATGACCTGAGAGAGTTAACAGACAGCTAGACATCACAGAATAATGAGTTCAGTCAAGAAGAACTGAGTTCAAATCCTGCCCCAATCATTTAGTAGCTGAGTGACTCTGGGCAAGTCAAAGTCACCTCTCTGTGCTTCAGTTCCCTTCATAAAATGGGAGGGCTTGTACTTGAGGATGTGAGGATGCTTGCCTAAATGAGGATAGAGACAATCAAATGCTCCAACAGATCTGTGATCTCATCAGGTTGGGAATTCTCTCCAACAATGCAGATTTGTATCCATCCATGTTTCCACAACCAGTGCAGCTCTCATTCTTGTCCTACCGAACTTTTGCCCTGGGGCTGGGGGAGATTGAGAGGGAGCCCACTAGATGTATTAGAGGCCCCTTCTCAACTATGTGATCTTTTTCAAGCTACTCTCACCAGTACTCTTGAGATAACAGGGGCCGCATAGCACACTCTTCCAACTCCCTTTGCCTCTTCAAGGAGAACCCAGGAGCTATCCTTCATCAAAAATTGATTTCATTTATAGCAAGAACAGCAAGATTGATAGATTGATTCCTCTACCAATACATTCACTTGTTAGTCATTGAACAAGAATCTCACAAGTTGAGTACCAACAGTCAAGTTTTATTTTTTACACCTTCTGCCATCATCACTGAAGAAACAGAAAAAAGCCTCACAGGATGGAGGGCCAGTTTTTCTTTCTTTGCTTGATAGGTTGGCATGGACAAAAAAGCTTCATCTCCATAATTAACTAGGCTGGTTCTCAGAAAACAGGCTTGATTTGTTGCCAGGGCCATTCTCAAAGTTTCTCCAGCATGAAATAACCTGCCAGCATTTGTGATCCACTGATATAGTCTTGGGAAACCCAAGGTCACCCCTCCACACACTACAATGAGGCATCAACAGTAGTATTTTTATAAAGGCTCATCTCTACAAAATATGTGAATAGACTGTCACAAGCTATTCCTAAGCCACTGTAGCAGAGATGATAAGTCTTTGGACACCTGAGACCATAAAAGTAACAATATAAGGGGTTTGTCAGAGGCTTTCTGACTCCACCAGGAAGTCCTTCCCCTTTTGCCCTGATCAGCCAGGTCCTGGAAGCCTAATCATCTTGAGTGTAAGAGGACAATAGGAGGGAGTTTTGAGAGAGCCCTCACATTCTACTCAGAATTCTGGAGTAGATTCACTAGCTAACTTCCCCTAGTAACAAACCAGAGATACTCTTTACCCTCTATCTCTCTTCCTCTGCTGCTAATATGTACCTATGCCCTTGCCTTAGGGTGTATGAGGTGTTCAAGAAAGCTAGTGCCTCTGGTGTGAGGACTTGCCAAGCCTTTTTCAGGACTACTTATCCACTTTTAGTGTCCACCTGACTCACCCATCTCTCACCTGTGACTCCAAGAAGCTGTAGCATGCTCAGTGGCCACACCCTGGAAAACCATCTCAATGGATGGGCTAAACCAGGTTGAAGATAAACCTCAGACCTGTTGGTGACTTAGAGAGAGGTCTACCACAAGCATGGAAAGATTTCTCTTGGCAGAATGAATAGATGAGAACAGTTTGTTCCAACGGCCATAAAGGGGACTAAAGCAGGTACTATGGAGCACTTAGAGCTTGATCAGACATCAAAGATGCCAAGGTCATGCACTATATTCCAGGCTATAGCAAGCCATCCTGGCTTTTGTCTTGCCACTGGGCTTCTATGACTCAGAAGAGACAGGAAAGCTGATGACTTTGTGTCTCACTTAAATTCAATTCACCAGCAAGTCAATACATCACATACATGATGTCATTGGTTCCCTTCAAAAAACAACAACAAACCCTTATCTCAGAACCTATGACTTTCTTCATCTGTTATCCTCACTTGGTATAAGCCCATTCCTGTGAACAGGATGTGATATGGCTTGTTTGGAACCGGAGCTCAGAGGAAGATCCTTTGTCCAATTCCATCACTGCTCCCTTCCACAGGGCCCTCCTTCACAATCTTCTTAGTGCCACTGAAACCTGCATTTCACCCAAACACCACATTTTCCACTGCCTTCTTCCATTCAGGAATTCACCTTCAAATCCTCTCATCTCAATGAGAAAGGGGGTGGACAATGTTCCTTGCTCTCCAATTCAACTTCCAGACTATTAGTTTAACACAACCACTCCACTTCTCTTTTGAAGTTTTTGCCAAATGGTCAGGCCACCCTCTCCACAGTTTTGATCCTTTTCTATTTCACCATTATCTATCTAGATGACATACTTCTGCTTTCCTTGAATTTTTTGAAGGAGTGGTCCTCACTCCCTTTTTTTCCTTATTACTAACTCTATGTACTCTGTCTTTTCTGCCCCTAACACCCTATAGACACAGTTCTCTCAAAGGTTGAAGGATTCTCAGAAGATGGCAGCGTAGGCCAGAAAATTCCAGGCTCTCCAAATTTCCTCCACAAGTAGAACGTGATCTCAAAAAGAACATAGAGTGGCAAAAATAAAGGAGTAAAGCAGCTGTCCTCCTAAGACAACTTGAGAGAACCTCAGAAAAGATAGGACTTCCACGGGCTGAGGTTTGGCCTGAGTGGAGTATAGACATCTCCAGGCCAACTCCAATGGATCAACAAACAGCAGTTTCTTCGGAAGCTGTCTTTAAATCCCAAAACTTTTTTCAAAATCTTTCTTCTTGCCATATGCAACATTTGACCCTATTGAACACATTTCCTTCCTTAGAATACCTCCTCCTTGACTTCTGTGATATTTCACTACATACTTAAACCGTAACTTAACCATCAACACAGGTTTGTTACTGTCATCTATGATGTAATTCTGGAACATAACTTCTACTTTAGTTGGTTTCAGTATCTGGCCTCATGAACTAGTCCCTCTTCTCTCATCTTTAATCAAAAGTTGTTATCCCTTTTCACCCCCTAAGTGGGACTTTCTCCTTCCCCCAAAGTTTGTTCACTGGACTTTTT
This sequence comes from Potorous gilbertii, assembly GCA_028658325.1. NCBI lineage: Eukaryota > Metazoa > Chordata > Mammalia > Diprotodontia > Potoroidae > Potorous > Potorous gilbertii. The sequence continues at coordinate 187,415,138 of CM053770.1, read as the reverse complement.
CTTCTCACTCTATACTTTGCCATCTGACTCACTCCCAATGGTTTCAGCTACCACATCTATCAGGATCCCCAAGTTTATATCTCCATCTCTTGACTGACACCTTCCCTTTGTTCTTATCCTGCATTTTGAGTTTCTCTACCTGGATGTCCTACAGAAACCTAAAACTCAACAGCCTCTGAACCAAAGTCATCATCTTTCTCCTAAAAACCTGCCTTCCTTCCTAATTTCCCTATTTTTTTGTGGATAGTATTCCCATCTTTGAGTCTGGCCAGGAAAAGCCGAGCTAAAACTTGCATATATAGAGGTGGAAGTCATTGTGTCTCCATCTCATGAACTTGATATGCAATTTGTGGTATCTGGCCCTGTGACCCATGAACTATGTAGCCCTCAGGCTCTGGTGCTTCCAATCCAGCTCTGAGAAAATAGGGAAGGAAGCTGACCCCCTTACCAACCATCCAGAAAGCATATTCAACATCCTGCAAATCAGCAAAAATGACAAAAAATGGCAATAGTGTTGAAGGGGTTGTGGAATGATAGGCACACCAATACATTGTTGTTGGAGCCATAAAATGGCACAATCATTTAGGAAAGTAATTTGGAATTATGCTAATATAGTAACTAAAATTTCCATAACCTTTGAACCATAGACTCCATTACTGAGTTTATAGACTGAGGAAGTCATCAATAAGAAGGAAGTCTCCATATACACCAAAATATTTATAGCAGTGATTATCGTAAGATCAAAGAATTGGAAACATCAAATTGTGATACACAAATTTAATGGAATGTTATGATTCTAAGAAATTATATATGTGATGAATACATGTGTGTATTCATCCTTTGTTGCCAAAGAAGACCATGCCATCAGAGAAATAATGACATGACTTGTGCTTACCTTTGCTTTCAGTAAGGGAGGGCTGTGCAGGTCACCAGCCTCACTTCTCCTCCAGAGCCATCTGAATCCAGTGACCAGATACTCAACAGGATGACTGGAGATGAGCCAGGATGAGGTAATTGGGGTTAAGTGACCTGTCCAAGGTCACACAGTTTGTGAGTGTCAAATCTCTGAGGTGAAATTTGAACTCAGGTCCTCCTGATTCTCGCACTGGTGCTCTATACACTGCACCACCTCGCTGCTCCTATGATGAATACAGAGAACGATGGAACGATTTCTATAAATTGATGCAGAGTAAAGTAAGCAGAGCCAAGAAAGCAATACCACACAATATAAATGGAAAGGACTACACACCAAAAAAATTATAAAAATCATCATGACTTAAATGAGAAGATAAGAGAAGATACCCGTAACTCATCTGAAGAGGTAGGAGGTATTATGTATTGCATGTTTTTGGATTTTTTTCAATAGATTAATAAGTTCTGATTTTTTTTCCTCTTTAAAAAATTTGCTATTTGTTATATGAGATGGCCTTCTGGGAGGGAGAGGAGAAGGGATAAGGGGATAACTATGATGACTATAGGAAACAAAAGACATAAATACATTTTATTTTTTTTAAAAAGAAAGTATACTCAGTCTTTAGAAGACATCATAGCAACCTATATTGTAAAAAGTATCTACATATACAATATTTCATTTGATCCTTGCAACAACCTATAAAATAGGTAGCACTTGATTATCCCAATTTTACAAATAAATTAGGGCTTAAAAGGGGTAAGTGACCACCCAAGATCACACAACCAGTAAGTGGCAAATATAAGATTCAAAGCCAGTTCTCTGAACTATCAATCCAGCCCTCAACCCTGGGTAACCCATGATGTGGAAGTATCAGAACATGGCTCCCCTAGGACATTCCTGATTTCAGAAGACAAGTCATTTGGACCTTTTAGGGGTAAGCAGGTGGTTTTATACAGTGTCTCCATTCCTGAACTTCTCATATAGGAAATACAACCTACCTTATGGTCCCTTCCTCTGATTGGTTCTTCTTTTCATTCTGGGCTCCACTCTTGCCTCTGTGGACTTCCAAATTTTTTTTTAATTAAAAAGGAAGAAAAAAAATCAACAAAACCAGTCAATACATTGTAAAATAATAACAATAAAATCTAACACAATGTTCTACATCCATGGATCCCTGCCTCTAACAAAGGAGTAAGGTGGGAAGGGGAATCTGTTTTCTTTGGGACCATATTTGTCCTGTAATTTTGTAACATTCACTTTTGATGATTTTGTGGTGGTTATTCCTTCCACTTCCATTGTTGTATCTGGGGTACATAATTTTCTCAGCTTTGCTTACTTCAATCTTTATCAGTTTGTGTAAGTCTTAACACATTTCTTTGCATTTGATCATGTTTATTGTTTCTTCCAGCATAGTAATAATCCTTTATAAATTCATCTATCACAGTTTGTTTAGCCATTCCTAATCAATGGGCATTAACTTGATTACTGTACTTGATTTCAAAAAGTACACATGTGACTTCTAACTTGAGTTACCTTTCTTTTTGCCTTTTCTGAAGGGACACTTTTCTTGTGTTGTGGATCCCTTTGGCAGGGTGGTGAAGCCTACATAGTCCTTCTCCAGGGTCTAAAGTACATATGATGACAAAGGAAACTGAAAGTTAGTGATAATAAGGATGTAATTTTTTTCCAATCCAAGTTCACAGGCCCCATGATATCCACAGACCCCAGGTTAAAACTTCTTGCTCTAACCTTGTGATAGGAGAGAGAAATTACCTCATCCCATCCAGGCACACAAGTTGTTGAATTTGAAACTAAGCTGGGCAGTCCTTCCTCACCAGAATCAATGTGGCTTAGGAAGCCTGCATGGGCAAAGTGTTCATTGTCCAGGTCAGCCTTAGTGTTGAGAATCTGAACCCAGAGGTCCAGACTTAGAACACCCAATCTAAAAAGGAAAACCACCCAGCAGCAGGGGAAAACCACAAGCAGACATCTCCAAGGGTCCCAGGGGCTGAGCCCTTGTGATAAAAAAAAAAGCCATTGGAAGAGCTGAGAGTTAGGGATAGAGGAGAGGGAATGGGGAAAAGGAGAAGGCCCTCCAATCAGTTGGGATCCACCTGAAACTCACCCACCTTCTACAGAAAGCTTTTCCCAATTTCCCTCTAGTGCCTTTCATCCATATATATTTTATAAAGTTTGTCTGTACATAGTTGTCTGCTTGTAATCTCTATTAGATTGTAAACTTGAAGGCAGAACTATCATTTTGCCTTTTTTTTTTTAATCCCCAGTTCAGCATCTGGTAAGCTTATCAATAAGTTTAATAAATGCATATTAACCAAGTAGAAGTGGGCCTCCTCCCTCTGCATCCACTTGGTCACCACACCAAGAACAGGAGGAGTATCCACTACACAGAGAGGGAGGAGGGGAAGAGGGAGGAGGATGAGCCAGCAGCAAATGCTGGCAGATGCAGCAAGGTATGTTTTGCTCTGGTAAAGTAACCTGTAAACACAGAAACAGAAACTCTATCTGCTCCTATCACTTCCCTATTTAGGAGCAGGGCTGCCTCTGAGAGCCCTCACCTTTACTATATAGGTCATCACCCTTCCAGTAATTTGCCCAATGGGAAGGCAGGAATCCGAGAACTCATCCCTGTCTCTCCTGTTTTATTTATGTTTGCCCTTATCTCTGAATAGCAGTCAAGCTCTAACTTCCCATTTGACATCTAGCATACAGAAAAGTTATGCTTCTGTTTCCTTCTTTCCCCATTCTTTCTTCCTCCTCTCCTCTGTCAGTGCATGCATGTGTGTTTGTCTCTCCATGTCTCTACCCCACCAGAATCCCTTTTGTGCTTCTCTGAAACAGGGGTCCTTAACCTTTTTTTTGTGTCAAGAACCCCTTTGGCTGAGTGGTAAGGCTTATAGATTCCAACTCACAATAGTGTTGTGTGTATTTTTAATTCATAAGGGAAAGAAATGGTAAATTTAGTTAGAAGACAGTAAAAATAAAGATGAAACTTTTTTCCATTCAAGTTCCTGGACTCCACAACTGAAATGTATTCATAGACCTATGGATGGGTGGATCTTAGCTTTTCAACCCCTGCCCCAGAACCTTTTCTGAATTTCCCATAGTAGAATAGGATGTCTAGGTTTCAGGATTTAAATAACAGGTAAGTCTGTCTCAGGAATCTGACCCCTCAAGGTTAGGGAAGGCCCAAAAGAAATGCCTTTTTTCCTCTCTGCTTTGCCCTAGGGAGGTTAGAAGCTTTTCAGACATCTGTTGGGAAAAAGGTCATTTTTATGTCTCCCTTGAACAATTAGAGCCCTGGTATCCAGTGTAGGTGTCCAAAGGGAAAATACAGGTCAGCATCAATTCCACTCTTGATTATCTCCACTGGCTAGGCAAAGTCTTGGAATTTAACCTTCAAAATCCCAGATAGTATGTGCCAACAGCAAGTCTGGGCACAGTTATCCTCTGTGAAAGGCCACACTAGAATTTCATTAGGCACTGGGAAGACTCAATTCCAAACTCTTCTTGAATTATCTAAGTATTTATAGATTTAAGGCTTCCTATTAGTCTTGGGGTTCTTAACTTAGGATCCCCAGACCCCTTCGGGAGTTCCACATTTGGCTCAAATTTTGTGTTTTACCAACTGGATTCACCAAAGGGGATCTGAAACCCAAGGGAAAAATGGGTTATTTCCCAAAGCAGACTCAATCCTGAGGTGATTAAAAAATAGAGCCAGTAGTCTGTGACACAAATCATTAATGTGTGTCACTAATAGAGTTGGCATTTACCAGCTAAAAGGCAATACTTCTTTTCTAAAATATATCAGCATTTTCTCTTCTATTCATGTGAATTTGCTCATTTTAAATACATGTAACACAAGAAGAAATGGGCTGTAATGAATGTTGTTATTTGAAGGCCACATACTCTGATTCTATGGGATCCCTTGAGGGATAGATTTTAGGGGGTATATTAACTGGATAAGCAAATAAATTTCATTATTATTTCCACTAAGTTTTGGCTTCCTTTGTCATCTTACATATCTTTTACTGTTCTGAGAAGGGATCCACATATTTCACCAAACTGTCTAAGAGGTCCATGACACAAAACAAGTTAAGAACCTCTATAAACTCCTTAAGGTAAAGGTAGGGGCTTATTCATCTTTGCATCACTTCCATCTTTGAATATATACCTGTACTTTGGTGGATCTGTTGAGCTCACTGATTTGGGAACTCCCTTCCAGGGCCTTAACTAGGAAATGTTTACACCCAGAGTTAGGACCACAAACCACACGAGAGGACAAGCAGATCAAAGCTGACCTCAGTTGAGAGGGCAAGGCCTCCCCAAACCAGTGTGAATCTCATATGGGAGGGTTAAAGGTGGGAGGGGGTGGGCAGAAAGGAGGGAAGACTTTTGACACCTGTTAGTTTATTTTAATTATTCTTGCTTACATTCTCTGCTGGAATTAGCACCCTCTAAATTGGGTAGTATGTTTGCATTCAATATCCTGGGAGCAAATAAAGCTCAGTTCCCTGAACCTTAGTTACATCCCTGCTCTCTGTAGTGGTGCAGATTGGATCCCATCTATACCTTCTCATCCTCTTGTCTCAGGATGTTGATTTTCCCCCTAGATCCCTTGACAACATATGTATTGCTGATAGAGAGGGCAGACCTTTTTATCAAATATCCTTCTTTCTTGCTACATGATCGGCCCATCTCCTTGTCTAGTTATACACCTATCTCTCTGTCGTCAGCCTTTATAAGTCCTTTTGGTGTGTTTTCTTTCCTGTGACAATATAAGCACCCCATGGCAGGAACTGTCTCTTTGTACTTGTATTTCCAGAGCTTAGCACAGTAGTGCTTAATAAAGACTTGTTGCTTGGACTTTTCCTGTGTGGCTCCATGTTGGTAACATGTTCATTTCTACTCAACAAGCATGTTTTCCCTACTATGTGCAAGACCCTACACTGTGGGGGATACAAAGACAAAAGAGTCCCTTCCTTCAAGGAACTTTACAGTCTATTTAGGGGGATAGAGCATGGTAACTGATAAGTAAATATGAAGTGTTGAAATGTGGTACTAAGTAATATCAAAAGGGAGGAAGCCCAAGGGGTCAGGGTGGGGTGTTGGGGGAGGGACCATAAGACCAGCTAGGTGGCATAGCAGTTAAAATGCTGGATTTGGAGTCAGGAGTTCAGATCTAATCCCAGACACTTGCTAGCTGTGTGACTGGGCAGGTCATCTAACATCTCTCAGCCTTAGTTTCTACATTAGTAAAAATGTAAGTACTTCCCAGTGCTGTTGTTAGGATCAAAGGAAAATACATGGAAAGTGCTTTGCAAACCTTAAAGAACTATATAATGATGAACTAGTAGAAGGGGATAACAAGAAAGATGTAGGAGGCTATATGTCAGTTGCATTTGAAAGGTTGGGATTTGAGGAGATGGAAGGTGTGTGTGTGTGTGTGTGTGTGTGTGTGTGTGTGTGTGTGTGTATTCTAGACATGGGGAACCCTTTGTTCATGGAGATAGCAAAGGAATATTATACAGGCCAATTTGACTATAACAGAGGATTTGTAAATGGGGGCAACCGGGTTATGTAATATCAAAATTAGACTGGAAGGTAGGAGGAAATTTCCTCAATAGGGAGGAAAACTTTAAAATGCCAGGCTGATTTTACCCTAGAAGTAATTAGGGAGGCATTTAAGATTTTTTGTTAGGAGAATTACATGGTAAGGTCTGTTTTAAGAACATCAACTTGGCAGCTGGGTGGAGGATGGATTGGAAGGAGGAGAAACTATAAGCTGAGAGACAACTAAGAAGCCACTGAAGACTGTCAAAGATTGTAAAAGATGGGAATAGCCAATGCTGGAGGGGTTGTGGGAAAATAGGCACACACTATATATATAGTTAATTGATGGTGGAACTATGAATTGGAACAATCTTTTTGGGAAGCAGTTTGGAATCAGGCAAATAAAGTGACTCTCTGACCCAGTGATTCCATTACTAAGTTTATCCCCCAAGAAGGATATTGATAATAAGAACCAAAATATTTATAGCAATACTTACTGTGATAGCAAAGAATTGGAAACAAAGTAGATGCTTATTGATTAAAGAAGGTTAAACAAATTGTGGTACGTAAATGTAATGTAATGTTGCTTTGGTATAAGAAATATGATGAATATAAAGGTACATGGAAAGATTCCCCAAGAACTGATGCAGAGTAAAGTACATAGTCAAGATAACAATGTATACGATGACTATAACAATGTAAACAGAGAGAACAATTACATAAAAATTCCAAAGTGAATGCTGCAAAATTACAAAGAACCACAATGGCTCTAAAGAAGAGCTATGGGAATTACATGGGCAAAATAAACATTTATTAAGCACCCACTGTGTGCCAGGCACTGTGCTAAGCTTCAGTGAGATAGAAAACTAACAAGACAAACCCTTCCATCAAGGAGCTCACAATCTAACAGTGGAAGATTCAGAACCCAAGGAATCCCTTGGTAAAGGAAGTGATGGCTGGCCCAGACTCCCTTCTTAAATAGAGGATCTAGTTGGAGTTCTCTGAGGGAAGAAGGGGACTCCTAGGACAATGGGTATTGACTAGATATGAGTTCCAGGGTTGATGTGATCATACAAGATAATAAGGTTCCTAAGGATATAATAAAGTACAGAATATTATTCAGATTTTCAAGTGTATTTTATGCTGATATTTTTCCTCTTAAAAATATTGTTATATGGGATAACTCTTTGGGAAGAAATGAGGTTCCGGGGAAAATTATGGCCATGTAAAAAATGACATTGATAAAAACTTTTTTTTTAAAAAAGAGGCCATTGTTGCAAGTAGTACAGGCAAGAAGGGGCGAGGAAAGGTTTGAAATTATATATTACTGAGTAGAGAGACGGGACAGATAGGAGAAATGTTATACAGGTCTCATCTTGACCTAAGTCTTGACAACTAATTGGCTATGGGGACTTCAGGGGAGGTAAAAAGAGGAGACAGAGTCAAGGTATAAAACTGCAAATCTACATGAACGTAAGAATGCTTGTAATAATCAACAGAAATAGAGAAGCTCTTGAAGACAGAAAGGTTTTGGAAGAAATGTAATGACACATTTTGAACAGCCTTATTTATTGCCCATCTCCATTGCCAAAGGGACTTGATGATGACTTGAGATAGGCAGCCTAGTGGAAAGAATTTTGGATTTGGAGTCAGAAAGACCTGCATCCAAATGCTACCCCACATATTTAACTACCTGTATATAACCTGAGCAAGAAACAACCTCCCTAAGTACTCTTTTCAGTTTCCTCATTTGTAAAATAGCCCCCAGTTTTGTGAGGATCAAAATGAGATAGCATGTATCAAGAATTTTGAACTTAAAAGTTACAATATAAATATTAGCTGTTATTTTTTAAAAGCTTGATTTCTTCATCTGTTAAATAAGATAATTATTATGCCTGCTCTATTAATTTCCCTGGGTCCATTCTTCCCAACCTCAGCATCAACTGTGAACTAAATGGACCACGTGCCCTGACCAGAGGCTTAAGAGCACAAAGATTTGAGCTTTAGACAAGAGTTCTCTTATGCCTTTTTGGCAATCTAAAGAAAATTAGACAGACTAGCAATAGTGATTTCCTCAAGGGAGCCCCGAGGTCTCTAGGGAGTTGTTACCACTTGCTCATTACTCCTTACAGTTTGTATCCTAGGTATTAATTCACACTCTTTTGCATAGAATCTTGGAGGTATTTCTGTCCATTGCCAGTCTTCATGATTTTCACACCAGTCTGGGATCTTCTAGGAGTCAGGGGCTATGTGCACTCCTTTGTGTCTCTTACAGAAGATAGTATAGCTTCTATAAGACTCTATATACAAAGATGGCTCTGAGCCACATTGTTGGCTAAGAACCACAGAAAGAAAAGTGGCAAGCAGAAGCCCTGTTATTAGAATGGGGCAAGGGGACAAAAGGATTTTTCCCACAAAATGGAAACTGATCATTTTGAAATTTTAAACATTTTACCAAGGAGAAAAAAAAAACCCTTCAACCCCATTTGAAGAATAATGAAAGATAAAAAATGTTGTTCGTCCCTTTCTTCTTAATTAATTTTAGAATCAGACCTGCAGTTTCCATGGTGTAGGGAAGTCCCTTCTCTACTAGTGATGGTCTGAACTTTTTCTGCAAGTTATATGGTCTTTGTCGCCAGGGAGCGATGAGCAGTTTCATTGACTTGCCCAGCATCACAAACTTGATGATAGATAAATAGATGATAGAGAGACAGACAGACAGACATAGATAGATAGATAGACAGACAGACAGATAGATATGTATATATGTGTGTTTTTTTGTATAGTCTTTCTGATTCCTAGACCAACTCTCTATCCATTACGCTAGGAAGCACCTGATTAATGAATCTAGAACATGCAAAAAACTCTGTTTTAGAAGTAATTCAAAATACTCCCTTGTTCATAAGCACTTTTTCTTCTCTCCCTGATCTCAGCAACACTCAACAGCATTATGATACACATCCCCTAACTCCCCACTATAGTTATCAGTGTTTGTGTTTTAGCTAACTAGATTGTAAATCCCTAGAAAGAAGTCTCTTCAGGGGTTCTCTTGTCTATACTTTCTAATCCCTCAGCAGCTCTGAAAATAATAAATTCTTAAGGTTTGTCTGATGGAAATGAGTTGTCCCTCAAATGTTTAACTTTATAACTGTTCACTTTCAAGTGTGGGATCAGGAATGGACCTGTGATTTTATTAACACAGAGAAATCTAGATAAGGAAACTCCCCCCTTACAAGACTGGTCAGAATCTTTTGTTCTAGAGCTATAGGTTTAGAGAACTCTCTGTCCCATTGAGAGGTTTAAAAAGTGACTTGCCCAAGTACACACAACCAGGTAAAACTTAAAACCTGGGACTTTTCACTTTGAAGGCCAGCTCTCTATCCACTCTTCCACTTTGATTATATACAACTATTAATTGTAAAGGCAGATTAATTTAGTACATTTTTTCAGAGTGAATAGTTTTAATTTTTGTCTTTGTAAGGCTAGAACCCATAGAATGTTAAGCATATCTTAATAAAATGCCTGTTGATCTGAGGTACCATCAGATTGACTAACCTGAAAGAAAAGAAAGACAAATGATGGAGGAGGTGTGGAAAAATAAGGACACTAATATTCTGTTGGTGGAGTTGTGAACTATGCACAATTCTGGAGAACAATCTGGAACTAATGCCCAAGAGATTATAATACCCTTTGACCCAGCAATACCACTATTAGGTCTATATCCCAAAGAGATCAAAGCAAAGGGACAAGACAAGGACCTATATGTACAAAAATACTCATAGCAGCTCTTTTTGTGGTGACAAGGAATTGGAAATTGAAGGGATATCCATGAATTGGAGAATAGCTGAACAAGTTGTGGTATATGATTGTAATGAAATACTATTATGCTATTAAAAAATTACCATCAGGATGGTTTCAGAAAAACCTGAAAAGACTTAAAGGAGCTGATGCAAAGTGAGGTGAGCAGAACTAGGAGAACATTGTATACAGCAACAGCAAGCAGTATTGTAATGATGATCAAGTATGTAAGATTCAGAGTACTGATCAATACAAAGGACCCATGATGAAAAATGCTATCCACCTCCAGAGAAAAATGAGCTTCTGAGCACTGAGATATATATATTGTTTTCACCTTATTTTTTTTGCCTCCTCCCCCCCCCACATACAACATGGCTAATGTGGAAATATGTTTTGCATGCCTTCATACACATATTGGTTATTGTATTTCTTGTCTTACTAGATGAGGGAGAGTTGGAACTGAAAATAAAAATTAACCAAAAAATGCTTATTGATTGTTTGAAAAATTGGAGTTGCAGTTAGGTGATCCAGGCAAACTTGAATCAGCCTCCTACACTTAATTTACAAGTGTAGGACTATAGATTTAAAATTAAGTTACATCATCCCATCCTCACACTTCACCCAATGCAGTTTCACTGTTAAAATGAAGAAAACAATATTTATACTACTGAGGACCCTTTTTTCCAGGACCCTAAAATGAATGGATTATCATTCTTAGTGCAACACCAGTCCCAAAGCTCAAAGGTATGGAACTCTGTCTTCACTGATAGAAGTGAATGCCCAGCCCTGTGTGAGGGGCAGAGGTAAAGTTAGTGAGAGTGAGAGCTCTCCTCTCTCATTAGTTATATTAGTTGAATATTGAAATGGCATTACTATATAGATGGGCACTCATGTACTCATGAATCCTCAGGCACATCACCTAATTAAGATAATGTATGCAAATGTGTTCTGGAAACTCTAAAGGGTTATTAAAATATAATTAGTGTTAATAATTATATGTCTTTGTCATTTTCCGCTCCCCCCAATATGGATGGAGTTTGAAAGGATGGCAGAGTGGCTTATACTAAATTTAATAACAGTTATATGTAGGGCCAAAGTCACATAAGGTTACAGACTGTGATCTGTTCAGGTAGAAAAAAGTCCTAAGGAAGCTCAACCCTTACCTTCTAACTGTAAGGTGAAAGAAAGTGCACAGGTAGGGAAAGTAACAGTAAAATTATTGCCAAGCACTGTGTTAGGCACTGGGGATCAAAATTTAAAAGTGAGATAGTCTCTGCCCTTGAATAGTTCCCTTTCTACTAGAGGGATACAACATATGTTCAGGGATAAGTAACTACAGAATACATACCAAAAAAGCACACAGTGATTGGTTGGAGATTATAAAAGACTGGGGATATCAGGAAAGTCTCTTGAAGGAGGTGGCTAAGCCTTCTTTAAAGAAATTCCAAGAGGCAGAGATGAAGAAGGAAAGTCTCCCAGGCATGAGGAACAGCAAAGGCACAGAAATAGGAGACTGAATGTCATGTCATGGATATGGAACAGCAAATAGACATTTTTGGCCCAACTACAGAGTACAAGGGGAGGAGCAAGGTGAGTTAGGTACAAATCAGCTGGGGCTGGGAAAGACTTGATGCCAAACAGAGGGGATAACTAGAGCATTTATTAAGTACCTCGGATGTGTCAGGCAAAGAACTGTGGCTTAATATGTATTACTTAGGAATATCAATTCAGATGTACTCTTATTTGGGAATATCATTTGGCAACACTCTCCAGGATAATTTATAAAAGAGAGAGAGTGGATATGGAGAGATCAATCAAGAGACTACAGCAGTAGACAAGGCAAAAAGATGTCTGAGGGACTAGATTAGGCTAGCTGTCATTTAAGTAGAGAAAAGGATGGAATGGGAAAATGATGAGTAGAATCAAACTAAGACTTGACAGCTGAGTGGCTTTGGGGTATGAGACTGAAAAATTAAGGATGATTACAGGATGAATGGTGGCATCAAATCCTCTCAACAATAAACCATAGAAATTTAGTAGGGTAGATTTAAGGAATCAGACGTGCTGTGCTTTTTTGGTTTTCAACTTTTTTAGTTGAGGTGCCTATGAGATATCTAGGTAAAGGTATGGAACTGAAACTCTGGAGAGAGGTGAGGGCTAGATATGTAAATTTGGGGGTAATATGTGAATCAAGAGCGGTTCTAGAACCTAGAACCCTATACCCACATTCATATGGGATGGGATATGGATGAGAAATTTGAAAAGGAGTCAAGAAGTCTGAGAGGCAGTTAAGAGAGCATCTTGTAACCCCCACCCCAAGGAAAGTATCCAGAAGGAGGGGGTCAAGAAAGGACACATACCACTAGCATCCATCTACACACTCTCCTGGGGGTTTCTACATGTCACCCTACTACCATTCTCTTACTACCTTCCTAACAAAGTACTGGTAACCACGATGTTTCAATGACCGGCAGGAAAAAAGTCACAAGAGGTTGGAAAGTGAGTGGGAAGTGAGAAAGTGGAATCCAGTAGAGATAGCTTTTTCCCTAGGAGTTTGACTGTGAAAGGGAAAAGAAACATGGTGATAACAGAATGGTAGGGTCTAGTCAAAGGGTTGTTTAGCTTGGGGAGATGTTTTTTTAAGGCTGGGAGAGATTCTGGGCATGTTTGTTGTCAGCGGATAAAAGAGATGGGAAATTAGGAAGAAGGAGGACATCTAGATGATCTGAATAGAAGACCCCTGGGCCAACAGGATCAGTTTTCCTCATCCGAAAAAATCAGAGGAGCGTCTACATCACGAGATTTAGGCCCTAGCTAAGGGCTCTTCCAGTTCTAAATCCTATGATTCCTTAATTAGAAACTGGCCTAGTCTTGAGCAAGAGGAAGGAAGGGGAGGGAAGATCTCAGTTTATATACGAGAAGATATTCCCAACTGTGGGTCGTTGGGGAGTGGGGGGAATAATAAAAGGTAGAAGGAAGACTGGGGAAATTCCCTTCCTCCAAGGTTCTTCCTTCGGAACTTCCTGGTCAGGGGAGCAGGGAGACCGAGCAAAAGGGATTGGTGACTTCCAGAGTCCCTGTAAGTGCCATCAGAAAAGCGGCACAAGGTATGGAAGGGCTCGCTGTGCGCTTGTCCTAGCTAGCATCCATGCCTTGGATCCCTCCAGTCCGGTCTCCACCTCCAGGACACCGCCCCAAGTTGCTCAGCCTCGGGGACCCCGAGAGGCGGAGTCTCCGAGGCGAGGTGACCCAGACTGACAGCTCCCCTTCGGCTCCGAAGCGCTTAAAAAATGTTTTTTAAAAAGCGGAGATCTCCGTTTAAATAGGCAGGGGGCGTGACTAGAGGAGGAGATAGAGCCTGGGACCCGGAGAGGCGTGGCTCGAGACAGCTGGAATGTTGTTGGGTCCTCGCACCGCATAGTAAAGCAGGGCCACGCCCTCTTTCTCCAGTCTGGCCAATCGGAGCGCCGGAGCGGTTTCAAGTCCCCCCAGCCAGCCTGCCCGCCTCCCACCCCACCCCCCTCCGGGATTCGCTTTTTTTTTTTTTTTTTCTTTTTTGGATAACAAAATTGCCAAAGCTCCGGAAGCTTCGCCAGCCTAGGCCGATCGCACGTGAGGGGGCCAAGGGCTAAGCGCGCTGCCCGAGTGCGGGTGGCGCAGGCCGGGTCCCGGAGCGGGAAAAGCCCGGAGGAGAGGAGAGTTAGGAGGAGGAGGAGAAGGAGGAGGAGGAGAAGGAGGAGGAGGAGGGGGAGGAGGGGGTGGGTACAGCAGCCGCGGGTTGTTTATCTGGAGTACGGAGGGAGGGGGGGGCCTGGAAACTGCCCCGTGTCCCATTTCCTCCTCTTGTTTTCGCTCCGGATTCTCCATGTTGGACCCCAACTGAGGAGCCCGGAGCTGCTGCCGGGGGATCCGGGCTGGGGGGACCTGGGGGGGTGGGGGGGAGCCGCTGCCCGGGCCGCCGGCCCTCCTCGCAGGCCGCCTCCCCTCTCTGCCTTGGGGAGGGGGACGGAGGGGGATGTGAACAGCCCAAGGAGCCGCCTCCGCCGCCGCCGCCGCCGCCGCAGCCCCAGAGCCGGCCCCCGCCCAGGCCCCCCGTCCCCGCCCGCCCGCCCACCCATCCACCCATCCCGGGCCCGCGGGGTTGTTAGATGGAACACGGCTCCATCATCACCCAGGCGCGGAGGGAAGACGCCCTGGTGCTCACCAAGCAAGGTAAGGCCGGCAACTTCGCAAAACTTTGCCGCCGCCGCCCACTCCGGCCCCCGGCGCCCGAGCTGGGGTCGGGCCCCCTCAGGCCCACGGCCGCCCCTGTCGCCTCCCGGCGCGGCGCCCCTCGAGGGAGAAGGGGCGGGGCGTCCCCGAAGGGGAGCGGGCGGGGGGAATGGCTGCGGCGACCCTTCCCCTCGGAGGGCCCCGGGGCGGCCGCCGCCCCCGCGGGGGGGAGGGGCGGGGCGGCGCGGCAGCTGTCACCCAGGCCCGGGCCTTCCGCCCCCGCCCGAGGGGGGGGAAGGGGTGCCACCCCGGGAGGCCTCGCGCCCGTCCCGCCCCCTTCCCCCCCCAGCCCGGTCGGACTCGCGCTCGAAGTGGGGAGGGGGCGTTCTGGAAGGGGGTGGGAGCTAAAATGAAGCCGGTCTCGAGATTCTCCTCGAGCGCCTCTCCCCCTCCCCTTCGCCGCCTTGGGCGCCCCGAGGTCTCCCTGCAGCCCCGGCTGGGGCCGCATCCGGGCCGGGTTAGAACTTGGTAGCCAAGTTCCCAAGCCCGGGAGCCCGGGGATGGAGACGGGAGGGGGGGAGGGGGAGCTAGGACGAGAAGAGGCGGGCGGGCTGGACCCAGTGAGCCTCCCCACCCGCGACCTCCCGGGTCGGGTGGAGCCGGGTCCCTGTCCCGCCCGTTTGGCCGAGCGGCGGCCCCTCCTTCGCGTCCCTCCCCGGCCGGGCTCCCCCGGGAAACAGCGCTGCACAGAGCCGCGTTTGTTGAGCTGGGGAACTCGTGTCCCCGGTTACATAATCCGCCTGATGGCATCAGACCCCGGCGTGGTTCCGAATCGAGCAGTGACAAAGTGGGAGTTTTCCCGGGCCAAGCGTCTGGATCCTCCCCGGACTGTGATCCGACTGTCAGAGGGAGCGAGGAAGGAGACAGGCGCCCCCACGGCCTGGGGCTCGGTCCGAAGAATGTCGAGGAGCTCCAGCTTGTGGGGGCTGGGGCAACCCCGGCCAAGTAAGGCAGAAAGACCATCGATTTTTAGGGCTAGAAGGAAGGCGAGGAGGTCAGGCATTTTAGGTCTTTCCGTTTTCAGACATCCCTTCCTTTGAGAAAGGAATGAGGAAAATGGGTGGAAACTGTAAAGATTAGAAAGACATTCTCCTGGGAGGAGGAAGGGGAGTTCTTTTCTGTGGGTCAGCCTTTACATCCGAAGCCACTGAGTTTGTCTGGGCCAAGAAGTGGGAGTCGCTCAGTATCTGGTGGGGAAGGAGTAGATATTGTTGAGGGAAGGGCCTTTGAAAGAAAGATTTAAGTTTAGACACGCTTGCTCAGATGAGGGGGAGTATTTCCCATCTATTTCTATAGAGATCTAAAGGGAGACAATTAGGGTATTTTGGTTCAGGGAATGAGGACTTTGGTTCCTTGTACCATGCCTGAGCTGTGGGTAATTAATGTCCCTTTACATCACTCCTGCTATTAATAACTCCCAGTGTCTGAAATTTACCCATTCTGTCAGTGTAACTGCCCCAGAGTCTTTGTCATTCATTACTCAGGGCAAATAGAACTGGTTTGGTGGGTTTTAGCCATTCCTGGGTTCTATTCCTTGAATGAACTGGGATTTAGTTTGTGTCCCCTTCAAGCTTCTCTCTCCTCTAAGCTGACCACTTCCTTAAGTAAATATGTCTTCCCAGTGGGCAAAAGCTTTCTGGAGAACCACATGCAGGGGTTACACTGGGATGTCCATTTTGTGTTTAAAAATTGCTTGTTGTACTTGCAAACCCAAATTTGTTTCCTCAATATGAGAATTTAAAATCTTTGACCACTTCGATTTTATTCGCACACTGTGTTGCCTGATTGTGATCCCCTACCTTCACTTAAGGTAAAGCTGGAGAGGAGTCAAGGCCTCTAGCAACTTGTGATGACTTGGTAAGGTCCAGAGAGGTGGTATTTCTTCCTGATCAGAAACCTGGCCTCTCTAGAGCATCTGACATAATTAAAAGTAGAGAAGGTATCTCTTGAGTATATATGATGCCTCCACCCCCCCCCCCCCCACGCATATAAGGAATACTAGATAATCTATCACACTGGGAACACTTTTTGTTTCCTTAAGATTTATTTATGGTTCCCTCAATACACTCCTACACCCCAACTAGTTGTTATTGGGGCTTGAGGGTTTGGGTTTGGGGAGGAGGTCAGCAGCCAGTAGTCAGAAGGAGATTTGATGAAATTCTGCTAACTCTAGAGTCAGTATTTTAGCTGAAAAAAACTATGCAAGCCACTTAGTCCCAGCAGCTCATTTTACAGAGGAGGAAACAGAGGCCCAAGGTCACACAGTTAGTACAAGTCATTATTGTTGTGGTGAAGACTGAAAATCAGAGACTCCAGCTCCTGGGTGGCAGTTTAGGTGTTCATATGGGTTAGTTTTTCTTGGGGAGCTCTCTGAACCTGCCTGGAAACAGATAAGAGCTTTCAAACCAGCAGGTTAGTTACACACTCTCCCCATTCTTCTACCAGATCACTACATTCCAATGTTCCCTTATAGTTCTTTTCACTCTGGTACATCTGATCTTAATAGAATAAATTCCAAGTCAACTTAAGGACTGCACCAGGCACTGCCACTAGTAATTCCTTAATAATTGCTTGTTAATACTTCAGATCCCCTGTCTTTAACTAACCGAGATTGGAATCAATCACATTTGGAGAAGGAAAAAGGAGGCCCTGGGGCAGTTTATGCTTAGTTAACAAATTGTTTTTAGCCAAGGTTTGTTCAAAGTAGAGGAAGTCCAAAGGCATGTGAATTTTAAAACACAGGAAAAAAAAGATTTAAATATGTGCAGAAATTATTTTTAAAAATTTATGTATTTTATGTTTTGGGGTTTTTTTGAGCCTTGAGGCTCTTTCCTGGAGTTTGTTGACGATTCAAAAGTAATTCCAGGGAAAAACTGAGCAAAATTCCTGAAAGCAGTAGAGGAAGATGTGTTCAGCTTCTCAAGACAGAGGAGAGGAGAAAAGTTGTCCCTAAAGCAGACATACCCAATAAACCCCAGTGAACAGTGAAGGTGCTGTGTCCCTTCAGTGGGACCTCCTTGTTTGACATCTGTGGTCATTCCCCCCAGGGAGAGAATAAACCTATTTTTCTTGTTACCACCTCAGGAAACTGGCATTGATAGTGAGGATGGATTCTTCTGAATCTGGAAACCTAAAATATGAGCAACTTTAAATAAGTGCCCCCTTTTCTAGTTTGTTTTACTCTTAAAATCAACAAAATCCAAAGACATTTCCATTGCACATGCTATGTGAAAAATCACAACAAAACAATCTTAGAACCAGGAAAAGAATCTAGATTTGGATCACTTGACATGTTTGGTTGTCTTACTGGGAAGTATTCTTTACCACCATCAGCAGTTTCTAGAATTCAGGGCCCGGCTTCTCATGGGGTAGCTCCCTTCCCTTTCTCACGATGGCTTCACCCTTCCTTATGGCCTCCTTCAGACATGTCTCCCTTGGAGCCTTCCCAAGCACCCAGATCCCTAGGGGTTGGTGCCTGGCTTTGCTTACTGTTTGAGAGCCTACCTTCAGGAGTTGATGTTAACTCAGCACTTTGGGGGACCAAACTTGGATGGGATTGCTGCTGCTGCCTTCCATGTTCAGTGCTTTATTTAATTGATTCCTGGTTTGGAATGTTCAAAGAAAGTCACTCCCAAGGTCTTGAGGTACTGTCTTCCCTCCCCAGCTCTCTCCAGGAAATCTGTTGAAACAGAAAGTCCACTACTTATAGGTAAAATACTTTCCTGTCAAACTCCACAGAACTTAGTGATTTCTTCTTTTTGTCAGAATTAGAATTTTGTTAGAAATCCCAGTCTGCAGGACCTAAAGGTAAAGCAGAGCTACTGCCCCAACCTCCTGGTAGTAAAGTAACAAGAGAAAAGCAGTAGTTTAAAACCCTCTTGGTGAAGGAGGGAGGGAAAGACAACCCACCCCTACCCCAAACTGTTCTTTCCCCTGAAACTCCTCTTAATAGATAATTTTTCTTCCCTTCTGGCTCCTGTGTTTAGATGACTAGACTGTTTTGAAATGGTAAAAGCTGAAAGGGAATTAAGGGGTCAGGAGAAAGAATTGTCAATACTTCAGCCATAATGCAAATAGTACTAGATCATGTATGTCAAAAAGTGCTTTTCTCAGAGAAGAAGTCTAAGAGTCTGTGATAAAGGAGGATTCCTGACAGAGAGGAATGCGTTCACACACGCACCCCCATCCCCAATTTCTGAGGCTCAGGAGTAGCCTTATTACACAAATTCCTCCTTTGCAACAATAGACTTTGCTATAGGATTTTACCCATAGTAAGCACGGTGGCAAAGAGGCCTGGCATAGGGGGTTGGAGTTGGGGAGAGCTAGGTCAAGGCCTCCCTCAGACTACTAGGAACTCCAGGACTCTGTTAAGTTACTCTACCTCTCAGTGCCCCACCCCCAAACTCACTGAAATTTAGAAGTTAGACAGGAGTTGCTAATCTCCATAGTGAAGGGAGTTTCCACACCAAGAACTCTCAAGTCCAGGTACTCCCCTTTCCCCAAAAAGAGACTCTCCCACTGGCCACACTGCCAGGTGAATTTATAACCAGGACATGGGGGAGAGGGGGAGGCTGGGGGCTGGGGGATGCTAGTAGTAGGAGACAATGCTTCATTATGGAGGCATATCCAAAAATGTAATTTAACAGATGTTTATTAACCACCTAGCAATGCAGATACAAAGAAAAAAACAAACCTCTTTTCTGTCAGTGACCATATAGGAGGGGGGCAATACGGTAGGTACAAAAGATAAGTAAATACTAGTTAATTTGAGGAGAGAGGGAGCACTTAACAAATACTTGATGAAAATAGTACCTGAGTTGAGTCTTGAAGAAACCGAAGATTCACATGGGTGTATGAGGTGAGGAAAAAGGGCAGGGAAAGCTTGGAGAAACAACCTGGAGATTCAAGATGGAATGCTGTTTTTCTGGCAGTTGCTCAGTGTCAAAAAGTGAGTGTGACAAATACTTGTAGTAACAATTTACTTTAAAAAACAACTTCAGCTTGCTTTAGGATTCAGTGAATTTTTTTCCCTGTAAGATTTAGACTCCTTTTAAACAATTTTAGCATTGGAAGTAAAAAAGAGACAGATTTTAAAAAGAAATAAAGGTTCTTAAAATATATAATTTCCTGGTTATTACCATTTGCTATTAAAAAAAACAAAAACGTTGAATCAACAGTCTGAACTGAAGGGTTAGACTGGCTAATCTGGAAGGTTAATTTTAGGTCTAGACTCATAAGATCCTGCGAACTCAGGTTTTTCATTGTTCATTCTGTGGGAGTGAAAAGGAAAACTCATATATCTTGGCCAACCAGTTCCACATACCACATGAGAGGGAGCCATAAATTTGTTCTGAGGTGATGGGATCCCCAATTTCTGAACTCAAGGAGGACAGGGATATCCTGGAATCCCTGCTTCTTACCTCATAAAGGAAACAGCAGAAATTGTGCTGAAGTCCAAGTAGAGGAGTTTACTTGGTAAGTTCCTTTCACCCCTAAAAATGCTTGGAGCATAGGACATCTCTGAATTTGTCCTGCAGCCTGTTTCAGCTTTTGACATATGATCTGATTTGGTGTTCTGTCACCTTTACTGCTCATCATTCTAATCATCCCAGAGCAATAAATGTGACTCCAGTACATGTGGATGGCAGGCTCACTTCAAGCCTAGGAATATTTACAGGAAATCACAAATTGAAAAAACTGCTTTTTGGGGGGATCCTTGAATTGTAAGCACAACTGGACACACACACCTCCAGAAGGGAGGGTAGGGGGTCAAGCCTGGGACATTGGAAATGTGAGCATAAGGGTGGTAATAATGATGGTTCACATTTACATAGTGCTAAAAGGGTTGGAAAGTATTGTCTTCATAGCAATCCTATATGTTAGGTGGTGGAAGTGTCATTTATTCCCATTTTGCAGATGAACAAATGGAGATTAAGAGAGTGACTTCCCCCATCCACAAACCCAGATCTTCTGTATTGCATTGCTTCTCAGCTACCTTCCAAAGGAACATCCTGTGCCCTGGGATGGTAGTGTAGAAAAAGTATAGGGCTTGAACTGAGAAGGAATATGTCAGGGTGACTTTGTCACCTACTTCCTCTGTGACTAAAGGCACACCACTCCATCTGTCTGATATAGAAGGATTATTACATGACATGGTCTCTAAAGGCCTTTTTAACTCAAAAATTTTACATTCACATTACCCAGGAGTCTCAGCTAGAGACACTACATGAAACTATATTAGATGAAGGGACAAGGGCAGAAAGAGGGAAGAATTTAACAATTCTAAGAACTATCCAAAGATATGCTTTAAAATGGGCTATTTTTCTTTAATTGATTGAGTTCCCACTCCACTTATATAAGATAAATATTAGCGGGGAGAGGGAAGACTCTTACTTTGTTTCCCTTTGTAGAATCTGAGCCTTTCCTGTGGCAGAGAACACTGGCTCCTTGCTTGCCACCAGATCAGCCTCCTAAGCCAGCCTCCTCTTTAGATGGGGCAGAAATCCCCACAGCTAAATATTGCTACCAGGACATAGATCCTTGTAGCTCCCACTGGGCCTTCTTTTTTGGCCTTAACCACAGCCATGTCAAGGACCTTAAGTTTTAACACAGACTATTTATTTATAAAGAGAAAGAGTAACATTAATTCAGAAAAAACTCATATACTTGAGTTGGTAAAGTAGTTAAAGGATAATCACTTTTTGTAGGGGTGTTTGTGTGTGGGTGTGAGTGTGTGTAAAAAAGATTTCTTTCCCACCCACATTGGGCCTGCCTGACTTATTTAGCTAAAATTCAAGCCCAACCTACCATGACTCTTCATGGCTGCCCTTGGATCTCAGCTCAGCTTGTCTACCTCCAAACTGGCCTTTTTCCCTGTGCCAAGCTTTAATTTTTCAAAGCTGCCAGGGTGACTGGCAACTATTTACTCTTCCTTCATGAGAAACTACAGATCAGCCCCTCCTTTTTTTCCTAGGCTTCTGGAACTCAGAAGAATACCACCGAGGGCTCTACTCTTTGATCTTGTTGGGCAGTTTGAGTTCAAAGAATGTCCTAGACATAACAGTCCACTATGGTACATCTATAGTCTAAAACCCCTAGGCCCAAAAGTTCTTAATAATTACTAACTTGGAACAAACAAGGGAAAAAGGAAATAGAGTAATCAGGATATATGAACTGGTAGAAGCAAATTTCCCATCATTTAAAAAAATTGTGCTCTTTCCTCCATGTGCCTCCCCCGCTGTTTAGCACCCCCCAAAATAAGCTTGAAGATAAGCAAGGAGTCACACTCCCATGTCCCGTTCATCTGACTAGATTTTTCGATTCCAGCCAAGAGCTCAGAGGAGTAGAAATCATAGGTAAGAATTGAAATGGCCAGTGAGAAAGTGTTTTTATTTCCAGGTCTGCCTGGCAGACTTCTTTCTTCATCTCCCCCATCCCTCCTAGGTCTGCATCTCTTGAAGGCAGAGTACCCCCAGCACTACCACAAAGGAAGAGCTTTCTCTCCCTTAACCATCAAAATATCTACTAACTTATGGAGTTGGCGCACGTTGGTGCCTGTGCAGGGATTCAGTGTCTGAGGAAGGCCTCTGTGCACTGCTGTATACAGTGGATTTGGGAGTAAATGTCACAGAATTCTCTGGTGTGTGTGCTTGTTATATTCCAAATACTCAAGAATGTCCAGACAGTCTTTCCCTCCTTGTCTGTTCAAAGGGATGTCAAATTTCAATTTTCTTAAATTCAACAAGTAGTTTTCAGTGTCTTCTGTGTGTAAGTCCTGGTGATCATGAGGCAAAGATTGCCAGACTTCATAGAACTTACATTCTAGTAAGAATACTGAGGGAAAGTGGAATTCTGGTCAGCTAGTTTAGTCCCTCTCATTTTACACATGAGGCAATGAGGCCCCGAAGACCCTCACACAGTGACATGGTAAGGTAGCAGAAACAGGTTTGAACTTGGGTCATTGGACTCTAATTGCAAGCACTCTTTCCACTGAATTATGCCACCTCCCCCTTGAGTTTCTGAATTTTCTTCTCTAGTGAAATTATCTGGATATCTTACAAAAGCCCCAGGGCCACCGAGATGAGGAACTGAGTCTAGAAAAGACCCAACAGGAAGCCTGTGCTCCCAGCCTTTATCTGGGCTGCACCATCAGCATTTATTTTAAGCATTCTACAGCCACTCTTCCCTCTGAGTTGTTTGGACAGCTACTTCTTGAGAGGCTGATGCTGAAATCTGACAGAAAGTATCTTATATCTCAGAAATTACCAGGATTTTTCCCCTCAGATGAACACATCTCTCCTCTGCTCTCTTAGGAACCTTTTTGGGGGAGGAGAGTTCCTCTCTCTTACACCTTGAGTGGGACTTTTGTCAAAAGGATGGAAAGGCTCTGTGCTCTAGGGTCCACCAATATCAAAGGAAATGGGCATCCAGTTATATGATAAGGCTCCATACTACCAGGGTGCACCTTGTAAATTCTCAGCATCACCTGTTCCATTGCAGAGAGAGGTGGATGTGTACATCCGTTTTTAGCTCACCCAGAAAATGTCTACTTGCCCAAGGAATGGCTCTTCTCCCTCCCACCCCAATTTCCCAGGAAAAATTGAACTGAAGAAAGCACAGTGCTTAGTAAATGGCAGGAAAGTTTTATTTCTCATCTGCTCTCATCCCCATTTAGTGCATTGACCATTTTGCCAGCACCCATTACACTTTAAATACAGTTTTTTGAGTTAGTGGTTTTTGCTTTTGTCTTGTTTTTTTGTCAGAGCTACTGAAAAGTTGGCACTATATAGATATCATTTGGGGAATCCTAAAGCTGTCATATCTAGAACCGGAATTGTAGTTCTATTTAATGATGCCTGGTGGGCAGGGAAGGAGGCCAGGGACCAGAGCAGTGACTCCAGTCCCATTCCACATCTCTACCTCCAGCCCCATACCCATGTCCATTTCTGTGTTGGTCAGCAGAGTGCATTCTGGACCCAGGACTCCCTTGACTTGTGCACATCACAGATTAGGGATGTAGAGGCAAAGAAGAGATTGGGTACAACATCAGTTTCCTGGGGGAAAGGATGAGATCTTCCTCTTGACTGCTGTTACATATGAAAAACCTCAAACTGAGAGAAAACTTCCATATCTTGTAAAGGGCAGAAGTTCTCCAAGGCTTATTTGAACATGTAGAAACTTTGAGGAGACCTAGAAAAGGTAGTTGTTTGCTCAGTTATCTCTATATCCTTCTCTCTTGGCACAACTAGTGTCCAATTTCTTTTTGTGCTGGCCTCCTCAAGTGGCTTAGGATCACAGCTGGAGAGCTAGAAGGAATCTCAGGAGCCATGAAGTCCAATCTCCTCACTTTACAGATGTGGAAATTGAGACCCACTTAGCTGAGGTGATTTAACCGGGGTCATACAAGGTAGCATCAGAGACAGGATTTTAACTAGGGTCCTCTGACTCCAGAGCAGACCCTGCTGCTTCCTGCTTAACAATATTTCCTTTGAAAACAGCACTATCCTGTCCACAACTCTGTATTCCAGTTGAGTTCTCTGAGCTTGCTCGTTGCCCATGCTTCCTAGTATCTCACCTAGTATTTAGAAGTAACTATCCTGCCACTTAACATGTCAGACAGCCAGGAAAGTAATCTGCCTTTGGAGGAAAGGAGGGCTCAGGGCACTGCTCCCAAGAAAGTTGTGCTCTGGCCCCAAGATCCAAGGCATTGAGCCAGTGGCAAGATGGAAACACTCCACATTTTCCTCTTCTACCAGTAGCCTGGGGAGTCCCCTTAAAGAGTCCATTTTGTGGCCAAATCTGACCTGTTCTTTACTTAGCCATCAGAGGAACCTATTGGGGGAGAGGATGGAGAGAACAGAACCAAGAAAAAATATATCTCTTTGACTTCGTGCTTATCACATTCTCAGAGACAGTAAAGAACCTTCAGAGTCCTCTTTTGGTTTGATGCAGAGCCAGTGTTTGGCCAACACCATTGCTGGGATGTGAGTCTGGGGTCTGTAGGGGGCAATATTGCCAGCATTCACAAGAGGATTAAATATTTCAGACCCAGACTGTTCCTGGCAGGTGGCATTTCTGTCCTTAAAAAAAGTAAGGGTGTGTGTGTGTGTGTGTGTGTCTGTGTCTGTGTCTGTGTCTGTGTCTGTGTGTGTGTAATGGTAACCAAATGACCCAGTTAGATATTTTCATCTGGTGCTTCTCTCTTATTCAAGGATACTAACCATCCAACTATATACATTATGGCCCGTGAATATCTGTTTAGCAGATATCTTTCAGTGACTATTACATGTGGGTTAGAATAAATATCTGTAACCTTGCCTTCAGTACAAATAAGCTTGAATCATAGTATTTTACAACTGGAAGGAACTTTAAAGATCAAGTTCAACCTATTTTCTTTGATTTTTTTTCTCATTAGCATGAGACTCTTGTAAATAAACTAAATGAAGGATAAAGTTCTCAGACAGGGTCAAAGAATTGTTTTGATTTTTGAGAGGGTCAAGGGATCATAAGAAATAGGCTTTTATTCAGGCCTAGCACCAGTTGGGCATCTGCCTCTTTTATACTTTGTGTATCATTCTTCAGGACCTCTGTCCAGCCCTATGGGAGGCCTCGTGCTGTGAAGCCTGTGCTTGTGGCCAACAGGTGGTACTCCCTTCTCCCAGCCTAGGCCTGCTATACTCCCCATCCTGAAAACATGTCAGAATCAGAGAAAGCAGGTGTTTGACAACAACTTGGCTTGCCAATGTAGGGATTCTCCCTATGCCAGAATGCTCCTGATCCAGAGGTGCCTAGGGGGATCATGAACTTCCTTTAGGAGGGGAAATTAAGAATGTTCCTGAAATAGAAGAGATGAGGAGTTGACTCCCTGCAGAAACCTTCCCAACCTCAATCCTCTTCAGCCTTTGGAAACTATTAGCTTATAGTAAAATTACTGTGCTATAGAGTAGTAGTCAGAAGGGTCCAACAGCCCTGGTGCAGGGCAGTCTTCTTCCCTGCCTGAATGTACCCTTATCCCCAATGTACAACCCCCACCCCCCCATTTACTCTGTTGGAAGACAGCTCCTTGCACCTGGCTTTGAGGAACACAAAGCTGAGGCTGGACTGGAATGATTTGAAAGGCTAATTGACTGAAGTTTCAGATCCCACTCTGGTGTGTAGTTTCCTTCTTCCCTTTTAAACCAACTAAACAAAGGCAGAATTGAGGGGTCCCCTGGCCCCCACTGGCTACTCTCTATTGTCCTCTCTCTCCTCCCTCTATAGTCTCTCCTCCGGTGAACAAGCCCAGGGCGCTCAGCGAGACTGGGTTGGAACAGAGTTCCCCAGCCCTTGAACATTTCTTTTCCTGCTCAGGTAGAGCAGAGCTTAGGCCAGAGTTTACCAGCCCGTGCGTGGCATTTTCTTGCTAGCCTCTCTTGCCTTTGGGAGTGTAGCAATCTACAGGAGTAAACTAATTGAGCATCATTGCCACAAATGAGTAATACCTTGAATGTGTGTAGCACCTGGCCCAAGTTACTTTTAGAGGTGACATATCTCATTTGGCCCTCATAATAATCATTGTTGTCGCTATGTATATAGATGAAGAGACTGAGGCATAAAGCCTCTAGGCTTTGCCCACCTACCAGCACCTCATTTGATCTTTCCATTACACTGAGCCAAGGCCTGGGGGCCTTCATGATTTGCTCTCTCCAGACTAAAAATGCAAGGCCCTTTTATCAGTCTTCAACATGGCATGGTGAGAATTGTTGGAGTTACATGGCCAAGTGAAGGCCAGGCATGAAGGAACAGGTCCTCCAAAGCTGAAACTTTAGGGAGAATTGAGGGAAGCAAAAGATGAGGCGTTCAAGCAAATGGAGGCAAGACCACAGACAAACCGTCCTCGCCCCTCCCCCTGCCCAGTAGGTCTCTTACTAGGGACATTGACTTCGGACTGGTCTAGAACTACCCTTTGTTTCATTTCCCTCAGGACTGTGGCCCTATTTAAATCAAGGATCAGACTTGGTCTTGCCTTTGGGGTCAAAGCTTTTTGTGTTTACTATAGTTCCTCCACTAGTGATTTCTGTTATACCTCCCCGAGATCCTCAGTCCCTTGAGGTGTTAGAGCTTGAGGGCGAAAAGGCCCCAATTGGCCGATCTGAACATAGGTGCAATGTTAATCTTACTAGTTGGACAGAACTGCCTAACTAGAGGAGCATAAATGGCCTGGGCCCTCCCTGTGGCCAGTGCTCCTCTGTGACCTACTGCCAGCTACCCTCACCCCCTTCACTCACTGGCTCTCAGGATTACTTCTTTAAAAAATACTGACTGCTTTTTTGGTCTATGCTGTCATGGAGAGAGGGTCAGGATGTTTGAGTTTTCAAAAAAAATTAGGCAGAGAGATAAGGCTCCAGCTGGGGGTTGTGGTTCTGGTCTTAATCTTTGAGCTATGGCCCCCTCTTCTGTGCTGTGTCATTGCCTTCAGAGCAGAGCAAATATAAAGCAGACTGCCTTAGTCAGAACTCAATTTCTAGTTATATAATACACACACACACACACACACACACACACACACACACACACACTCTTCGGTGCTGGCTGCTGTGTTCTGTGTCTGAACAGTTAGTTTTATGTAGACATTCATTAGAGATAGAACAAGAGCACCAAGTATCACTTCAGCCATCTTAGACCTTGGAAATTCCTAAAACCAAGATTTTATGGTATCTTTCTAATTCTGTGATTCTAGAATGGAGCTAGGCAGATGGGAATGAGCCTCCCAGGTTGATGCACTGAGAAAACCAAACAGCAGGATTGTTGCTGATAAGATCTTTACTGTTTCCATGATTTTAGATATTGGAGTAGTCTAAGAGAACTCTGACCCCAGCTCACCTCATGTGGTAGATGGACAGCAGAGAGTAGAGAGGAAGAGAGAACTCTGAATTTTCCTGATTAGAAAGGTTGTGGGTACTTAAACCATCTGTTTGTGGTCTCTCAATCACCCTAGGCTGCACCTGCCGGAAATCCTCTGTCTTTTCATGTTGGTGTTCATGTTGAGTGTGAGTTAAGTTACTGAGCAGGGTTGTCTGGGATCTGGTGCTGACAGGTACCAGTCCTATTACTCCTACTTCATTCTTGGTCCAAAGGAGTAGTTCCTAGTTTTGTCTTTCCTCAGAAGGGGCTATCCTAGAGGCTGTTAGTAAGTAAGAAGTGGAAACTACTGCTCTAAGAATCCAGTTCTGGTAAGGCCAAGGATGAACGCTCTGAATCAACATTGGGGAACAGAATCCTAGAGTTGTCTGTGATCTTTCCAAGTGCTTCATCCTTTCTCTACTGCCCCCCTCCCTCCAAAAAAAACCCAGCCACCAAACCTTCAACACTATAAGGACTTAAGTTGAATCTCAGCCCCACAAAGACCAAGACATTTAGCCTTTGATTTTCTTGCTTCCATATAACTTTCACATAGGCCAAGCCAATTGGCTTGGTGGCAATAGACAGAGTAGAAAACACTGATCTTTTAATAGCTCTGTGACCAGGAACAAACCACGGCATTCTTCTTAAATGGAGATATTTATACTGCCTGCCCTATGGGTATTGTAAAGCAAGTGACTTTGAATTAACAAACACTAAATAAATCTTAGCTACTACTACCATATTATGCTTGTTTGAGGTGGTTCAGTGGACCTGGCTTCCAATCCCGGCTCTGTTGGACATTGGATAAGTTACTCTTTGGACCTTGATTTCCTCCTGTGTAAAATGAAGAGTCTTAGTTCCTCTCTAACTCAGAATTGATGGTCAGTGGCCTAACAGACAAAGGATAGACTGCAGAACTCAGGACATTTCAGGTAGAATTTCCTTTCGAGTAAGTCCCTCTTTAGCAAGGCTTGTTGGAGCCTTGGCCACATTGCTGTGCTGAGTGGGTCTCTTGCACCACCTGCTGACTAGGAGTTAATATTGCTCGTTTCTTGAGACCACAGGCAACTTTTCATTAGCCCTACTAATTGAGAGGGAGCAAAGTCGGAGATACTCAGAAGTGGAAAATAACTGAATCATTTTTTGTTTCCATCCATAAGCAAGCATTTGTTAAGTGAACAGTTCTATAAAAAGAAAGGAGAGTACAAAGACAAAAGTAAAAGTCCTGACCTTAAGGAACTTATATTCTAATAGGAGAGATAATATACACAAAATAAATACAGGGCAGTTTCTGGAAGGAGGGAAGACACTGGGGACTGAGGGAAAGTTTTATGGAAAACAGGTTTGGAATGATTCTTGAAGAAAGAATTCCAAGAGGTGTAAGTGAGGAAGGAGTGCATTCCAGGCATATCTGTCAACCAGTGCTCAGGTACAGAGAATCATAGGTAAGGAAAAATGAAGGCCAGCAGCTGGACCAGAGAACTTAGAAAGAAGCCTGGAAAGGTCAGAAGGAGCAGGCTTTTCATGAGTACGAGGTACTACACACTGAAGTTTATATTTGATCCTAGAAGTAAGAAGAAGTCTCTGGAGTTTATGGGTAAGGGGAAACCTGGTCAGATCTGTACCTCAGGAAACTCATGTTAGAGGCTATGTAGAGGATAGATTGAAATAGTCCAGGTGAGTGGAGAGGTAATGAAGGGTAGCTATATTAGTGGCAAAAGAGGGATGGATACTAGAGATGTCACAGAGATAGAAATAGCATTTTCCATGAGTAGCTATGTGGCATAAATAAAAATGAATAGTCAAAGATGGATCCAAGGCTGTAAACCTGACTGAAAAGAAGAATAATAGTACATTCCATAGAAATAGGGAAATTCAGAAGAGGAATGAAGATTGGACATGTTGAGTTGAGGATGCCTATGGGACATCCATTTCAAAGTGTTTAATAGATAGTTGGTGATACGGGATTAGAGCTCAGGAGAAAAGAGTAGGGCTGGATATCTTGGAATCATCTGCACTGGGGCAATAATTAAACCCATGGGAGCTCAGTACAAAAGTACTGTACAAAAAAATACAGCGAGAAAAAATCTAGAACTGAATCTTGGGTACACCTACAGTTAGGTAATGGGATAAGTATGATGATCCATCAAAATAAACTGAGAAAGAGAAGCCTGTCAAAAGTAGGAGGAAAATCAGAAGAGAAATGTATCAGAAAAATCCCAAAAGGACCATGTATCCAAGAGGAAAAAGCAGTTAATGGGGTCATATGCTACAGAAGTGTCTCAGAAGATGAGATTGAAGAACGGGCCATTAAGTTTAGCAATTTAAAGACCCATGGGTAACTTTGGGGAGAGCAATTTTGGTTGAATGGTAAGGTCAGAGACCGGGTTGCTGAGAGTATAGAGGAAAGTGAGAGGTCAGGCATGGTATGGAACACCTGTAATCCCTGTTATTGGGAAAGCGGAGGCCAGGGGATCTCCTGAGCTGTGGTGGGATAAGGCATTCCAAATGTCCATACCAGGACAGAAATGGAATAGGTCAAAGCTCCCATGCTGAGCATTCGTGAGATTGGGCTTGTGAACAGCCACCACTTCCAGGGCAAATGAGATGGAGAGACAAGTGAAAACATCCAGTAATAGTTTATTTTTCAAGGATTTGATTGAAAAAGGAGAGAGTAAGGATCTCTTAGTCATTAGGTAATGAGAATGGTAAGATCTTGTGAGGGTTTTTCAAGGATAGGGAAGACTTGGGTATATTGGTAAGCAAAAGGCAAGGAGCTAGTAGACACTGGCAATCAGAGGTAGAGATGATGGTGCGCACAGGTTATTGGAGAAGGCTAGAGGGAAAAGGATCAAGGATACAGGTACGGGGATTGAACTTGATGGGAAGGGGAGACTGGAGTGAAGATGGAATAGCAGGGATGGTATCAAGAGGCCCTGAGGTAGAGAGAGGAAGAAGAGGGAAATAGCCTTGCTTTACTCAGTTAAGTCGTGGAGAGTGTGGGAGGAGCAGTGATGTGGATGACTAGAGAAGAGGAGGGTGAATAGCTGTGGTGGTGAAGGGGAACGGAGCTGAGATTATATGCATCATTGCATGACTTCCTCCAACTGAACTCAGCAGCCCAGTGAATTAGAGCAGCCCAGAGTTGGGTTTGGTGTAAAGCCTGAGCAGTACTAGGACAAGGGGCAAAGGCACCTACCTAAAATGGTTAACTTTAGAGAGTTGAGATTGGAAAAGAAGGAGCATGTCACCAGAGCAGGAGTGAGACCATGAGAGGAAAGTACTGAGGGGGTGGAGAGACTGCAAGAGGTAATGAAGATAAAAAGTAGATGTAAGAGGAGCTAGGTTTAGGAAGAAAGGGAACAAGGAGAGAGTATGACTGAATAAGGAAGTTTAGGGTTCTTGATCGTAGAGGGGAACACTTAAATAGAGGATGACAGGTGTCAGAGCAGGAGTTGTTATGGAGGGGGAGAATATGACCCAGCAGATACTGAGAAAACAGGGAGAAATGTCTGAAGGTCAATAGATACTGTGACTGGGATCCATATTGGGCCATAAATTGGGATCACGTAAACCTCAGTAAAAGGTTGCTGCAGTGGAAAGAAGAAATACCCTGACTTCTCTTTCTGGGATCAGTGAGTTGGAATGAGGCAGAGACTGGTAGTGAGAGAGAAGATGTGACCAGTATTGAAAAGGATGGCCAAGAATGAAATATAGGAGTGGGGGCTATGGAGAGTGACCAGATCAGTAGATGATACTACTGACTGGAAGAAGCAGGAGAGAAAGAAGGCTAAAGGGAAGGGAAGTTTGTTCATTACAAAGCAGGAGTTAGAGAGGTGTGGGACATGTGGGATAGAGGATTGAAGTGGATAGGGACAAGAGATGTGTTTTACTTTCAGTAATGCTTTCAGTCCTTCCCAGACCCTGTGAGCTAGCTAGTAAAAGCATTGTTATCCCCAGTTTACAGATCAGGAAACCAAGAACTAGAAAAGTAGAGTGATTTGCCTAAGGTCATCAAGGTCATTTGGGTCAGGTTTGAATCTAGGTCTGCTGACCCTAAGTCAGTGTTCTTTCCACTACAGCAAGCTGCCTAACACGTGTGACTGGCTATCCCACTGTGCTTTTCCAGATAGGAATTAGGTCTCCAACATATGAGGTAGACCCCCTGTAGTGGATTTATGGCAGGAAAAGAACAAGAGTGACATAGGATGGATAGACATGAATAGGTGGAAATCTACATTGAAGAGAGTAAGATCAGAGACATATTGGAATATTGGGTTAACCTAACGTTAAATTTAACTGTATTCCTCAGATTTAAATTGGTTAGATGGTAAAGGAACACAGTCTGCTGAGCCAAAAGTGAGCAAGGCATTCGGAAATTGCTTCAGATAGCCATTGAGAGAGGATAATCCAGCTTGAGTAAATTGACTGTTAGTTATACATCTTCCAAGGAAATTGGCTGTTGGGGAGGGGATTTGAAGGAAAATAAAGCTTAATCTTCAGAGTTTGTGGTTTTTCCAGGGGCTTTTAGCCTGGTGCTGAATGGGAACTCCCACTTTGGATAAATCAACTAATGGGCTGGAAATCTGAGCCTTCTCTATTGGAGAGGGATAGTTGTACCTGAAACACTTGGATTTTGTGTCCAATTCAATTTGATTTCTTTGGTCTTCATCACTTTTTAACTTTGTGGATGGCTCAGCATATTGGTGCCAGAAGCCACAGCTCTAGGGTAAAGTAGCACATCAAGTTGGAAACAGGATGCAAGGGGCTCCTGCCCTGGCTTCATTTTCTGGAATTAGGAGCAAATCCTCTGGACATCAGTCCCTTTCACCAGCACTTTTGAGCTTCTCTGCCACTGAATGAGGATGTTGGGGGAATAAATAAGTGCAAGAGACTCTGCCATTATGGGCATCCCATAGGAATGGGAGGAGTAGTATCCAGACAGTCTGCACTGCAGTTCCCACCTTATCACCATCTCTGTTCTAGGTCTGGTCTCTAAGTCCTCTCCCAAGAAGCCTCGTGGACGTAACATCTTCAAGGCACTTTTCTGTTGCTTCCGTGCCCAACATGTTGGCCAGTCAGGCTGTAGCAGTGAGCTTGCCTCATACAAGGAGGAAACCAACACCATTGCCAAGGTAATAGGGATGCTCTGAGAAGTAGGGATGGGACTGTGGAGGAAAGACCAGAATGTAAAAAACTTGGCCTAAAGTAGACAGAAGTTCCTTAGAGTTGTCCATCTTGTTTCTAATTCTGCATGTTCAGACCATAGCACGTAACTGCTAGGTGCCAGCTGCTGTTGCCTTGACCCCATGACTTCCTAACGTACTTACGTCCCTCATTGAATTGCCCCAATGGAACTTAGGAAATGATGGTTCCTCCCTCTTGGTAGTCATCTTTGTCAGGCCAGCTGCAAAGCTCAAAGCAGTTCTAGCCCACACCCATATTCTCTTCCTCAAAAAACCAATTCCTGAGTCTACTTCCTTTAAGGAAGGTCTTCTTCCATGATTAACCTCACCTACCTCGACTCTGTTCTTTACTGTATAACGTTCTCCTTAGCATTTAATGGACTAGGCTTATACTAATTTATATGTATTTCTGTATAAGAGACTTTGCAGCATTAACTTTTTTTTTCTCAGCTGGATTATACAATCCTCAGAGAAGGAGAATATGCTCTCTATATGTCCCCACAGTCAGATCTAGCCAGTTTAGGATAGCAACTCTTATGCCTCTTTGTAGCTTGTGAGTTTTTAGACGTAGTTATATCTTAAGAATTTGAACTTATGCTTCAAACTTTGGGGCACCATTTTCCTCAGATAAAACAGCATTTAGAAATCAAATTAATAAAAAAAATTTTTTTCTTAAAAAGATTATTATTCAGGGTTTCTAGGGATGGTCATAAGTTTGGGTAGGTCATCAGGACCCTTACTGTACCAATACCAGTCACAATAAAGTTTTAATAAAATATCTATTTAAAATAACCAACTATTATTCCAGTTATATCCCTGGGAAGTATGTGATCCATATGCTTACATGGAGGCCCTTGAGTTCAGGAGCAAGGCAAGAGACCAAAATTCTGGTATTATGAGTGAGCTCAGACTTTGAGTCTACCCCTTTCACATATTATATCCTGGGCCAGTCACTTAATCTAGCTCTGTTCCTTAGTATCTTTTCTTTTAAAAAATAGAAGGAGTTGAGAATTCATAGGCTAGTCCCGGAAGATGTGAGAATGGGAACTAAGTTTCATTTAGACCTTATTGCCCCCTTTCCTTCTCCAAAGGTCTTTTTTGTGTAACTAGTGTGACTCTAGGGAGCTACCTTACACTGCTCTGAAGAAGAAAATATAATACTGCTTATAATGCCCACCAGGTGGTTGCAATGTGAAGGGGAAGTGTTTTTTAGGTCTGGTGTCTAAAACAGAAGACTCAGTGAACACTGGAAGGGGGACACAGGAACTTCTTTCGCTGATACTTTTCCATTTCTTTTTCTAGTCGGATCTGCTCCAGTGTCTTCAGTACCAGTTTTACCAGGTATTTAAATTCTAGCAATGCCATTCTGACACTGGCCCTGAGACAAACAAGTACCCAAGCCAACTTCCTGCCTTCTGGCAAGCTTTATAGGAAAGCTAGAAAATTCCTAGGGTTGGCTTTGGGGGATTGAAGCTCTTGTCTCTATTGGACAGTGGGTAGTGTTAGGGTGGGGTGGTGGTGATGGTAAAGAATGCTTCCTTCTCAGACCCTCTAGCCATAAGAATCTAGGGAGCATAGCATTTTTACTGATGCTACAAACCTTTCCATCTTGAAATTGATGACCCTGCCCCATATGGCAAACTGGCATTTCTGTCTGTGGCCAGTGCTGCTTCCCAAGGAGAAGTTGTCAGGTTTCTCCCCAATAGATCATGTCTCTGGAGAGGTTAGGAAACTAGGGTATCTGCTCTGCCTTGAGTATTCATGCATGACAAGCTACAGGAATGAAGACGTTTTTTATTCTTTATCCAGTCCACTCCTTGGCTCCTTCCTCTTCTCAGGGTTTCATCTTCTAGGTGGATCCTAAAGTCTGTTCTCTAGCTGGGCAGGTTGTGACAGAGCTTTTGTCTTTCCCAATTTTCCTGAGGGGAACCTAGTTTTCTCATTTGGAGAAGTCATAGCAGCTTGAGTTTTTATTTTCAGATCCCAGGAACATGCCTGCTTCCAGAGGTGACACAGCAAGATCAAGGAAGAATCTGTGTAGTAATTGACTTGGACGAGACCCTCGTGCATAGCTCTTTTAAGGTAATCTGATTTGTCAGGTGTCCTTACTATTCCTGTGTTCAGCTTGGGAGGTTAACATGATCACTGAAACGGAGGTAAGAATAGTGCAGGCAAAAACTAGAAGAGACCACAAGAGAATCTTACACATAGTAGGTGATTAATAGACATTTTTTAGGTGAGAAAGAGGGACAGACAGGCAAGAGAAAAGGTTCCCTTTGGTATTGTGTGTACTTCAGCATCCCAGGCTCTGTGATTGCCAGGTAAATATCTGGATGCCATATCAGTTAGGTAAAACTCAACCTCCACTAAGCCAAACAGAATTCAATGCTATAGACAGTAGGGCTTAATTAGTTGAATAAAGCCCCCTTCTCTTTCCTTTCTCTTAGTTTTCATGGGAATCTTTTCAGTTTCACCTAAATACAACAGCAGCAGCAATATGAGCATAGCACCTAATTAAGATAGCCCCTGCTTAGTTCAGGGTATATAAGAGAGAAAGGAAGATTGTTCCTTAGGCTTCTAGGTGTCCAAACAGCATTCTACTTTATCCTCAGAAGAGAAGGCAGTGGTGAAAGCAAGGTACAGGCACTGTATTCCTAGACAAGTTTGTAAGATTCTAAGGTGCTTGATGTAGGGGGTTTTGCAGTGCTCCAGACAGGAGTGGCTTTTTCAGCTTTTGTTTGTCTTACCCAACATTAGCAGAGGAAAACTCCTTCTTACCATTTGTACCAGTAAGTCCAAGATGGAGCCAAGACTCAGTGAGAATAGGCTCCCCACTTTTTGCTATGTTGACCCCTTCCTTGACTTTTTCTTCCTTCTAGCCAATCAACAATGCTGACTTTATAGTGCCTGTGGAGATTGAAGGGACAACTCACCAGGTAAGTGAGACCCTGTGTGCTTATGAGTTTAAGGCCTGGGGCCAGAAGTCATTGTGGATCAGGTTATAAGCTACATATGATAATGGGAGTAAACTAAAGATGATTAGTTTATCAAGCTGCCAGCCTGGGAAGGTCAGGGCAGACTGATCCATGCTCAGACATGGTCATGAGGCTCTTGTGGTGATCACTGTCATAACCTGACAAGGCTTTTGTTTACCATTTTACTGAGATTGGCACTGTGTAAACACCCCTGCTGCTGCCCGCTTTGGTCAGCTAAGCACTCTGGCAGGGCCTAAAGAAACCTGAGTTTGGATCCTCAGGGTGCTCAAGCTAAGGACACAAAATACACTCATGAAAAAGCCTGGCCATGTACAATACACCACATACAGGAGGACATAGCACAAGAAATAGATAAGCTTGTAGTGATCTGACGAAAAGTTGAACAAGGAGAAGAGATAATTGAGGGATGGATTCCTGGAGAAGAGCTTCCAACGGGGTTTAAAGGTGGAAAGACCTGGGTGTGATGCTTTGGCAAAGAAAGGAGGAGGCTGTCATTCTACTCTGACAAAATGGCATTTGTGGAATCAACAAACTTCTTCTCTAGGACAAGCATATTTGCTGCAGATTCCTTTTGCACAATATTGAGAAAAGGCTAGTGGAGTAGTCCAGCCTTGGAAGGAAGGTTCTTGGGTGCAGTACGATGCTATGGAGTGGTGATGGCTGCCATTTCAGGGACATGATTCTAGCTTCTCTGTTTGTGTAAGATGAACTGCAGAAGGAGTTGAAGAGAAGCAGAGATCAGTTACAACCTTGTAAAGTCTCACAAGTAATTATAACATACAGACAGCAAAAGTAAAAACATTTAAACCAAGATGTTCTCAGAAGCCATAGATAAATATTTTAGGGGTGTAGGACAATAAGGGGATATGTACGTAATTGGAGCAGCTGGAGAAAGAGATCAAACAAGTCAAGTCCTTGTCAGAGGGAAGACCAGGCGCAAGGATGGTAAGCACTGGGGACCTTTGCCCATCAGTTCAGAAACGATTTTGGAGGTGGAATTGGAGAGCAAGGCCACTTTTTGCCCATTGGTGACTCCAAAAGATTCTCCGGTCAGAGCTGAAGAAAACAGGAAGATTCGGCAAAGGCTGCGGCCAGGTTCAAGTAATCCAGGATAGGCTGTGTCCAGCTGCTGGCCTATTCTTGATTACTTGTTTCTGGAGGCAGCTAACTGCACGCTGCCAGAAGCAGACACTCCCAGGACACACCCCCCAGCCCTGCCCAGCATGTTTTCATTTTCTACCCTTGGCCATGGAAATGATCTTGGTTCCAAGCTGACAGACAGAACTTAGTGATGAAAGAAGAGTATAGGTGAGTGATGCTGATCATCAGCCATGATCAGTAGGGCTCAGCTCCCTAGGACAAGTGAAGTCTGAGCACACGTTGCTGTGTTTTTGGAACAGGTTGGGAAAAGAGTCAGATGACTGGTTTGAAACTTTTGCCTAAAGCTTACAAACCTTTTCAACTTCCCTCTCTCACCTTTCCCACTGGTTTTCTCCAGGTATATGTACTTAAGAGGCCTTACGTGGATGAGTTCCTGAGGCGAATGGGGGAATTATTTGAGTGCGTCCTCTTCACTGCCAGCCTGGCCAAGGTATCTTGGGACGGGGTGGAGGGCCGCAGAAAAGATTGGTGCCTCTTCTAGGATGACTTGGGGTGCACAAGGAAGGAAGGGCTGGGCCACACACAGATTTCCTCTTTCTACGCAGTATGCTGACCCTGTGACCGATCTCTTGGACCAGTGTGGTGTGTTCCGGGCCCGCCTCTTCCGGGAGTCATGTGTGTTCCACCAGGGCTGCTATGTCAAGGACCTCAGCCGATTAGGGAGAGACCTGAGGAAAACCCTGATACTAGACAATTCTCCTGCCTCGTACATCTTCCACCCAGAGAACGCTGTGAGTTCTTTCCAGCCCTGGACTAACAGTTGAAATAGAGGAGGAGGGTTAATAGGTTCCCATCCTATTTATTGTGTAGAATAAGCCGAGCTAGGACAAAGCAGTGTTCTTTTCTAAGGGTTTGTCTTTTAGAGCTCTAGAACTTAGCTTAGTTCCAGAGATAACTTTTCCTAACTTAAGGAAGGCTAACATGACTCAGCCTACTCTGAAGAGAAGGAAAGAAGAAGTTCTGAAATCCAGTGCAGGGTGCTGGCTGCCTCTGCCCTCCTCATCCTGCTTGTCCCTTTCCTACAGGTGCCTGTGCAGTCCTGGTTTGACGACATGGCAGACACAGAGCTGCTGAACTTGATCCCCATCTTTGAGGAGCTAAGCGGAGCAGAAGATGTTTATACTAGCCTTGGGCAGCTGAGGGCACTGTAACCCTCTCAAGCTCAGCAGCATCTAGGACTGCAGGGGACTGTGACACACTGTGCCTTCGCTATCAGCCAGGAAGGGATGGCAGAAACGGGAAGCAGGGAGAAACAATTGTGAAGTGAGTTAGGGCGGGTGAGATGGCGATATGGGCAACAGCAGACCAGTGACAACCAGTCCCCCCTGCTCCATGACCCAGGCACCAGAGGAACACACTTGTGAGCTTGTGTACATGTGTGCGTGTGCGTGTCTGTGTCTGTGTGTATGTGTGTGTGTGTGTCTATGTGTATGCGTGTGTGTGTGCGTGTGAGAGAGTGACACCGACATCTTCTCGCTTTGACATGATGATTCAGGGTGGGAAAGAGGCGAACAATCAAGGGTCAGACTCCCCTGAGCCAGAGCTCGTCTCCTAGAGAGGTCAGTCAAGAGCCATTGACCTCTCATGGGAACAAAGACCATTTAATGCCCTATTGCCAAACCTTGAGTCTTCCCTAGTATACAGGGCCTGTGCCAAGGAGGTGGGGATATGCTGCTCTCAGCATAATCTGTAGGCAAACTGGCACCAGATCCAAATGCACACTATTCAAAAACTTTGCTCTGGACCCATGGTGACCTTGGGAAAAAAAAAAATCATTTCTAAAACATCCTATGAGCCTATACCTTGGCCTAACAAACATGGCCATGAGAGTCAGGTCCAAGGGGCCATCACTGCCACCTGCCAAGAGCTCCTTCCTGGCCTTCTCCCACTACCTTGGAACTTGGGGGGGCGAGGGGCCCTTTCCTCAACTTCACACCCCGGTTACATTTCTGACACCATGGGCAAGAAATCTCCCCTACCCTCAAAGGAGGACAGAGAATTGATTTCATTTGATGGGACTCTGTTTTAAAGTTCTCTTTCTAAAAATGAATTGTAGGGTTTGGTTTGTTTCTGTAAGAAGCTTGGGCTCTAGGCCGAAAACTGGGGGATGAGGAATCAGAGGCCCAAGGGGAATTTTAAAGCCAGAATTTCTATTATTTTAAGTCACAGATCAGATTATAGATCTTGAGAGAAGTCTAGAGGACGATTCTTTCCATGGATTCTTCTTCAAAGGAACAGGAAGGAGCAGTTTTATTGCCATTGAAACTCTTTAAATTCCCTAAGCAGAATCCTTTCCCATTTTATTTTCCAAGGAGTTGAATTTAGGGAGGGATGGGAGGATGAGGCCTTTGCATGGGCAGCCCCAAGGACACCTGTGTCCTGTAGGTAGGAAATAAACAAGAACCAACAATTGGTTCTCTCCATTGTGGTGTGCTAGCTTCCTGCAGATGCCTTAGTAACAGAAAAGGAGAAAGACCCAGGGCATGCCCAGGTGTGAGATTTCAGAAGCAGTAGGCACTTCAGAATCAGCATCCATTCTTACTAAGCCACATGTACAAAATGGAATCATTTCCCAAGTTTGGAAAGCTCTGATGTATTGGGAAGCACTTTGGGGATTTCATAAGGTGAACCCCACGTAAGCAGCACTATCTTGTAATCACGTTCTGCTCTAGCCTTGGCTTCTGCTGGAATGGGTGTGGTGTGCAACCTAGAGGAAGATCACCTAAGAGGTGATTAGGAGCCAATTTCCCTCCTTACCCTGAAGAAGCTCCTCCTGCTTCAGGTACAGTACACTTAAAATTTAGGATTCTTCCCCACCATTCTCTTTTGACTTTCACATGCTTCCTTGGGGTGGGAGTGGGGGGGAGGGTGGATGGCCATTTGGATGGAGACCAAGGGGGAGAGCAGCTTGACTGTGTTTGGGGCGTTCTGGTAACCATCCCCCTTTAACCTAATCTTTGTGCCAATTCTGATTCCCTCCATTGTTGTCAAGTTTCCTTGGTTTTATACCAAGATGGTGCCATGGAGTACAATCCAGGGACCTAAAAGCTATGGATATCTAAAACAAAATATCCAAAGTCCATTTTCTCTCTAGATACTTCTTTGTGGCAGCTTTTCCTAAGATTGGTTCTTTGAGTATAAATGGAGGTTGAATCTGGGTGCTGACAGAAACCTCCAAACCAACAACCAAAAAAACAAACCTAATCATTAATCCCATACTTAATGCCAAATTCCAGCAATCACTTGAGAGTTGGGGGAGGGGAGTAGATTTTGAACTTAATCCTCCCTACCTCTAGGCCATTATCTACTGGCTTCTCAAGGTCAAGTGAGCAGTAGTGAAAACATTCCTGACATCTGGTCCAAGCCCACCTGCCTTCCATTAGGGGCTTTGAGACGTCGACCTCCTGAAAACATACCTGAGCAATAATGAAAGATGACTGTACTGAAAGACATTCCTAAACCTCTATTCCAGGCCCCTTTGTGCCACCCCTTGCTGCCCTGAGTATGGTTCTAAAAAAGGTAGGGGAAAGGGTAGTTCTGACATTCCTATTTTGCCTCTACTGAGATGCCCTTTAAGTGACCTGCGACAAATATCCATATTCCTGACCCATTGGTACATACACTCACTGTCTTTCATAGGAAGCCCAGTATACTTGGCATCCCTGTACACTACAGCCACTAGTTTTTACTCAGCTGTAAATATGTCATGCGCCCTGGCCAGTCTATCCAATCTTTATGGTCTTCCAGCTAGAGCATGTTCCATTAGAGAACTGTCACTCATTCTCCTCAACCAGATTTGAGCAGGACCTCGTGGCAGCCCTGCCAAAAATAGTGTGAAACAGTAGTTTGGATAGTGATGTGTCAATTAAGTTTGACTTGGTTTTCAAACCCTGGTCCCAAGAGGAGTTACTACTAAAGTAATGGTAGATTTACTCTTGGAATGAGCCAGGGCTAGGGGAAAAAGTTCTCTCTTTTCCCATTGGGTACACCCTTTATGCTCACCCCTACTTTAAAGAGGTCAAGAGTCCTTAAGCAAGTGGAAGTCTTCTTTACAAAGGGTGACCAGACTAATTTACCTCACCTGGCTCTGAGCAGAGCTCAGCCAGGGTGCCCCATTTAAACTAGGTCTCTGCTCAAGAGCTAATGCTTCATTAGAGCTCATGCCACACATAGACCAACCCTTCCAGGAATATGCCCTTCTGCCAAATTTTGTTCTTTAAGTTGCCTGTTCAGCGACACTGTAATTGTC
Organism: Potorous gilbertii; assembly: GCA_028658325.1. Lineage (NCBI taxonomy): Eukaryota > Metazoa > Chordata > Mammalia > Diprotodontia > Potoroidae > Potorous > Potorous gilbertii. The sequence goes on along the minus strand of CM053770.1, from coordinate 187,374,110 downwards.
TCTGATTGGGCTTCTCTTTAGAAAGAGCCTGATGTTCACATCCCTCTCATAGGGGGAAGCTTTAGACAAAGGGCCATTTTGGGAAACGGTCAGGTTTAAGCATCTCAACTCTGCACATTGTAGAGAGGATGCTCTTCAGAGGCCTGTGGATCTCAGGCTAGGGAGGCAAAGAGCAATGTCCTGGACCTGAAAGATTTTTGAGAATTGGACCTGAACTTGAGTGTTTAATTGTTGGACAGGGAAAGAAATATCCTTGGGTAAATTTGCCTTAAGAGTTGTCTGGAACTTTTTAGCTCCCTCCTGCCTCCCAAAGATGTTGACTATTTTGTAAACTTGTAAATTTACCTTTACTGTTTTATATAAGAACCCAGAAACTTTGGATGTGCTAATCATGGAAAGTCAAAAAAAGTAGCCAGCCCCCTGGCCCTACCCTGCCCCAATGCCTTCTTTCCTGGGAGCCCCTTGTGCCATATTAAAGAGTTGTCCATGCTCAAGCCATGGGTAGAACATCTCCCTTTGTTGTATTGAACCAGTAAGGTTTGGGAAGGTCGGAGACTAGGTACCTTTGTCCAATTCCCACTGCCTCCAGGGTGTCTGGAGAGTAAGAGGAACCCAGGGTATCTGGCTTGCTTGTTACTGCAGTCCCAGGCTGTCATAGAGTTTATTCATGACTCAGTCTCCTCTGCAGAACAGGACTCTTTAAAAGCAGTTGACCTCACTCAAGCCTGGATTCTGCAGGTCAACCAAACCCCTTCTCTAATGAATCCAGGCTCTTTTCCCTGGAGAGGGTAAACCTTTCTCCTCCAGCCTCAAAGGCAAACTTTTCTGCTTGGGAGGGGGGCCCTGGGTGTGAGAGCTACTCTATCTTGTGCTGCTTTCCCACTTGAGGGAATACTGGATTTGGAGGGTAGAGGGGGGACTGTGCCCCCACATCACCTGTGCTATAGGATTCTGACTACCCTGGTTACAGATTTTAATGGTTTCTTGGAGAAATTTGTTTTATTCCAAAACTTGAAATGTTTGACGCCATTAAGTGTCTGTTTATATTTTTGGAATATTTGTATTACTTGCAATTAAATAATAAAAAGGTTTGGTTTTGGTTTTTTTTTTTTTTTTTAAACCCAACCAGAAGTATGTCCCTATGGTTGTATACTTGAGCTCGCATGTACATGTTGTCACACAAGGCGCCGTTCCCCAAACATGCTACCTTTAGATCTGCAGTGCCAGCAGGACTCAAACCTAGGCAGCACACGTGCAGCCTAGAAAACCCACTTTGGGCTCAACATCGGGCTTCTCCCAAAGGTTAGAGGAACTCTTCCCACTTTCTTCCCCCACCAGGCTATATGGAACTATTCCACCTGTACCTAATTCTTGAACATTGATCCCTACTGACTTTGTGTGAGAGACTGAGGAATCCAAAAGAACCCCAAAGTCCCGTGCATTTCGAGCACTACACCTTCCCATGAAAAGAGCTAAGCCATTCTGTTGTGACTGAGAGTAACCCAAGGAGAGTTTTATAGGCAAAATCTCTTTTCCGGTAACAGCATCTAACTTTCAGGCTTCCCTTAAGGGCTTATTCCTCACTGTGGTAGCTGTGTTCTGGCTCCAGGTTCCCAGGGTCCTGTTCTCAGCAGAGCAAGTCCAGGATTTCCTGGTACTGTCTGTTGTTTGTTTTGGCTTCTATCTGTCAGACAGCATCTATCAGCCTAATGTATCCCCATCTATAATATGGCTAATTTCATATCTACTCTTCCACCCCACCTCACTTCCTGCATTATTGATGGGCTGCGCACTTTAGAAAAATCAATTAGAATAGGGTGTGGAAACAGTTAAAAGAGAAAAGAGGCCTTTAAAAGTCTCCTGGTTTTTGTTATTTTGAATAGGCACATATAAAGCCTTCTCTTCATAAGTCTAGCTAGGGGCCAGCCTTGCTGTGATTGGCCAGGACTGAGAAAATGCGGTTAAGGTGCAAATATAAGCAAATATGAGCCATTGTCAGGTCAGCTATCCTGAGCAAAGAGCAGGGACCTGGTCCGCTTCCAGTTCTGTGGCTGTGGATGAGTTTGCCCTACTCACGGGCAGACTGAGGAGTCTAGGCTGGGGAAAAGACCAGGTAAGGCTGGTTTGGTTTATGGGTGAATATCATTCTGGAATTCAGAGGGAACAATCCTGTACAAATCCTGGAAGACTTAAATTACGTTTCTTAGCTTTAGTTTTTAAAGATTGTTTTAAAAAAAGGTAAAGAATAAAATGGATCAGATAGAAGTGTGCGGCAAGTTCTGGCGAGGATGGGCAGGTTTAAGAGGATTCCTTGGATCCTCCAGCTCTCTCTGTTAGAGAAAGGTGGTGTGGGTGAAGTAAAGGGAAGAGACCCCCATAATCCATTCTGAGGTGCAAAGGTGTCCCTCCAGCTTAGGGCAATGATTTCTAATGCTGCACTTGCAATACAAGGACTACAGATGGCTCAAAACAAAATGAAATTCAATTTTAAAATGATTTTGTATGTACTAAACAACTTGAGTTAGGAAGGTGCTTAGTCATGGGGCTGGGGACTTCAAGAATTCTTTATTTTAATTTGAGTTGTATTTTTGATGCAGTTTTTTTTCAAGTCCTTTCCTGCAAATGGGTGGAGGGGATAACTAGGAGTCCAAGGGATTAGCAGTAGCACTAGTTACTGGAGGTAGAAACTGCCAAATACATGTAGACTGAAGAAGTAAAGCAGGAGTTGATACTCCTTTCTTGACTTCAAAACCTATAACCCTAATTAAACAGTTCCAGTTAGTTTTATATTTATAAAGGTGATATTTTTGTATCTCTTCCCTGGACTACAAGTTTTTTGGCCTGGGTCCCCAGCCTCAGTAATTTGCCTTTAGTAATTTGGGGGCTGATGGTAAACGTGATTAGTTTGAGGGCAGGACAGAACACCACCTACTCTGGACGAGTTATTTTTCAAACTCCTTCCCCAAGTTCCTTCATGGAAGGTGTTCCTTGTTTGGGGCCACCAGGACTCTGACCTTTTTATATTTGCCATCTGAAAGGGAAGGCTAGCTTCACACTGATCAGTCCATTCTCAGTTGAATAAATCACACTTCATCTTTGGTTTGCTAATGAATTGGGAAATAGAAAAGTTGGGGATGAGAAAAGTTAAGGCTTTTCAGTGCTTCCCTTCCTTGTCTGTCTCCTTACTCTTTAAATTAATGTTGAGGGGCAAAGGGCAGGGTACTAAAGGGGAGAGAAAATTCTCCATACCCACTAGATATAGGGCATTAGATCTAGGGTAAATTCCGTGCAAGATGGGGTGGGGCAAGTTACCCAATGACTCCTTTGCTTCTCTCTGTTTTTCATCACCATCCTTCCTCACAAAAGCAGAGAATAGAGTTCTCTGTTTGGAGACTGCTCTTTCTCAAAGACTTTCCCTAGAATAATGCTGATTCTCCAAATCTGACCTCATAAATGATAAAGAAGATCCAGTTAGATTTTCTCATGTTAACTCTATCCCTTCACCAGTTGCAGGAACCTCTAACAATTCCTGTAGGGCGGCTTTTCCTTTAGTGTGTATCTGTATTTATTTACAAACTCCATCATCCTATTCCTTTACTGTTTGTAGGTGAGAAGGAATTTTCTCCTATTTCTGTCACCTGTAACATCTGTTAGATTATAAGCCTAAATGCCAAAGCCATGTCTTTAAATCATATAAAAAAATACAAGATTAGATATAGGTGCTTAATAAAATATTGTAACAGAGATATGTGGCCTACAGAGACTTCTCAACATCCCAGGGCCAAATAGCTGGCAAAAAAGAAACTTAGAAAAGGAGACAGAATCAGTCATCCCTGGATTCTGAGCATCCCAGTCACCCAGGTGGAGAGGGCTGAATTTACACCATTCAGGAGATAACCACACCCAATGCTTGGCTGCTCCTTGCACCTGGGGCCTTTTGTCCTTTGCCAACCCTGCTGTTCTGTTCCCTTTTCATTCCTGAAACACCAGGGAATCGTTCCTGTGACTCAGGCAGATGCACGTAACTTTTGTTTGTTTTTTTAAGAATTCAGTGAAAGGAGGAGCCAGAGAATAACTGCCATTTATTTACATGGCATTGTATGGTTTACAAAGTGCTCTCTCTTCACAACTAAGTACAAGTACTATCATCTTTGTTTTGCTGATGAGGAAACCCAGGCTCCCACACTGACCCACAGCCCCGCTGCCGGTATAGTAAATGGCAGGTTTTCTGCCGTATTCAGGCGGAACACTGTTCCACTGCACCCTACTGACTCCTTAACAGAAGAGTAGGGAGAGCAAGCCAATTCAAGGCATGGCATGGAGCAAAGCAAGAGGAAAGAACTGTTTTGAACTTAACTTTCATCTTTTTTGGTGCCCCCACTGAATTCAAACAAGACTTTAAAGGGAAAAGCAGAAAAGAACAGAAGTGGAAGCCAAGATTCTTGAGTTCAACCTAGATCTGTAACCAATTCATTGTGAGACTTTGGACAAGTCATTTCTCCATCAGAAATGATGTTCAAATCCCATCTTAGACACTTGAAAGCTGTGTGACCGTGGTCCATTCGCTTAAGTTTTTGAGCCTCAGTTTCCTCATCTGTAAAATAGGGATAATTCTTGTAGTACCTACTTCATTGGATTGTCATATGGATCAAATAAGACTGTCCATCAAATATTTTGTAAATCCTAAATCATGACATAAATATGCTGTTTTCCTTATCTGTGAAAAGGTCAGGAATGTCCCACTAACATACAGAAGGATAAACTGTGTGGTTGGGAAGATAGCAAGAGCATTTCAGAAGAAAAGTACTGCACAAATACAGTGTTGGGATGCCTCATTAAGCCTTTTCCTCAGTTACATTTTAGTTTAGTCCTGAGAAGACACACACCATGTCTCTGAGCGGCGCTTTCAGGGCAGTGGGCAATGACCCAGGAGTAATCACTTGGAGAATAGAGGTAAGCTGGGCCCCCATGGTCAAAGACGGAAATTCTCAGCCTCTGTCCTACCTAGCAATTCCCATAAGCCAAGGTGAATTATGAAGGCAGGGTGTGCCTGCGGCACTGAACCATTACTGACTCTCTTAAAGATTGGTGTCTGGTAGAGACTTCGGTTTACTTTGAAAAGCTTCTTGGCTTCTTACCTGATTTGGAAGGATAGTAAAAGATGGGAGTAAAATGAACGAATGTACTTGACTATCCTTGACTGCCCCAGGCATCTAAGGGCAATAGATAAAGCTATATCTCATATGCTGGTCAACGTGGAGAAGGTATTTTTAATGGACATCCATAAGACTTGGAGGCTCTTTACACTCAGCTTGTCATAGTAATGGCAAAACTTCCCATAGTCCACATCTTCACTAATTGGAATAGAGTGCCCCATTTCCTCCCGGAAGAGTTAGGGTACTGCTGGAGAAAGCATTCTGTAAAAGAGTACCAGCCCCGAGAACCACAGTGAAGGTGGGGCTTTAAGGTTAGATGGTTAACATTTGGGGAGGGAGAAGGGAACACTTCCTTTTTAGGGAGGCAGGACATTTCCTCTCCCAAGTACTCCAGAGGTTGTCATCTCATTCCTTGCTCCTTACAATTCTGCCTCCAACCCTTGCTACTGGGTGATGGAAGGGTGGTGGTAAGGTGTCCCTGGCAATAGGCACGGGAGCAGGGTCAATGACAGCCGTGGTCCGGGCAGTAGAAGAAGAAGACCCCTTTCACACAACTGCATCGGTGGTTGTGGGATCAGTTTTCATTCTACCTATACTTTTTCTGTCATCACTGAGAGAAAATAAATCCCAAGGCTTGGGGATCATCACCTTATTAGGCTTTGGGGTTGGCCTGTAGCTGTCCTTTTTAATTTTGAGTTCCAAATTCTTTCCCACCTGCCTTTCCCCACCCATTGAGAAGTCTATCAATGTATCACTTATACATGTGAAGTCATGCAAAACAGAGCTGTTCTTTAGCAAAATCATCTCCCTCCCAAAGGGCAAAACTTGAAGTGATATTCCCAAATGATCATCTCTTACCTTGTGACTAGCAGAGGACCCCCTAGTTATCCTGGTTTAGTAGCCACATATGGGAGCATCACTTGTATGGCAAAATTGCTTGGGGGATGCAGGGGACTAGCTCCTCTCCTCCAATCTGAACAAGTCTCAGCTCAAAGGACTGGCCTTAGGGCTACGCTTCCTAGGCCTAGGTAAAGACCACACTGTGCTACAAAGAGATCCAGATCGTTATTATACCGACTCTTGCTGAGAGGCCGTGTGGCCTATTGAATAGAACTAACCTTGGAGTCAGAAAGATCAGGTTCAAGGCTTTCCTCAGCCCCCACCCTGGGCAAATTACTTCACCTCTCAGGGCTTCTGACAACTCCGCAAAGGTAGAGAGGGTTTCCCTATCCATTTCTTTGACCAATGAAGCCACAGGTCTGGGTCAGAGCAATACATTTGTCATGTTCCCTGGCAGGGCCGGGGTGGAGCATTACCCCAACACTAGAGGAATTGGTCAGGTTCATACCCATCGCCATTGTTCTGGGTATTTCTTGGGTTGGGAAAAGCAAAGGTGGGAAAAAGAGGAGTGCTAGGTAGAAGCAAGGCAGACTGGCATGTGCCCCTCACTCGTATTTTGTCCTTCCAGAAAATGGAACTAGTGCTGGTGCCACTGAGCCTTCATGGCAATTTCTACGAGGGAGACTGTTACGTGGTTCTTTCGGTGAGCAGACCCTAGCCCCTAATTCCCTAGCCTCAGTCTTCCGTTGGTCATCTATTCTCAGGAGCCATGGAGACATCTGCTGGTGATGGAGGGTAATGGTCCACAGGGAGCCTTGGGACAAGCCAGTATTTTCCAAGCATCTGTATACAAATGCATTTTGCAGTGTTCTGGGTTTACAGAGATCAAAGATGGTATAGTTCCTACTCTCAAAAATCTTATAAAAGAAATATGCAAGCAATAATAATACAAGGTATAACATGCTAAATTCATAAGAGGACTTAGGGGATATTCAAGAAGGATGAAATTACCTACTTTGGGGGACAGTAGAGCAGACAGATGATATGAGAGGGCATTATAGAAGGTGTCACCTGCATGGGGCCTCAAAAGAAAGGAAGGAATTAAACAGGCAGAAACATTCTGGGCATGGAGGTCAACATGAGCAAAAACACTGGCAAGAAATGACAGAATGAGATCAGAGAAGGCTAAGTAGTTGATTTTGGCTGAAATGCAGACTATAGAAGGGAAATAGGCTGAAGAGGTCCTTTGGAGACAAATTGTGTAAGGTCTTGCGTGCCAAGCTAAGAGGTATATATATCCTAGTGACTAAGCAATGAGGAGACACCAAAGGATTTTGAGCCAAGGAAGACCAAACCCCCACATATCATGTCGAATCTTACTGTAGCAGTCAGTCCTGTGAGAAAATGAATTAGTGAAGAGAGTGCCTAAAGACAGGAAAATTAGTTACGGAATTATTACAATAACTTTTATCAGTGGGGTTAGAAGGAAAGTAAGAGGCTATAGCAAAACTTAACAACTGATTCCAATGTGCACAGTGAAGAAGAGACGCAGAGCAGGCTCTATGGAAGAAGGAAAAATTAAAGATAACTCAGGATTATTTGTCCTAAATGGAAAAGTGAGTGTGCTGCTAAAAGAGTGGGAAGTTAAAAGGGACAGGTTTGGCAGGAGGCAGGAGAGATTAACTCTGTTTGAGGCTTGGGTAGGACAACTAGATGACAATGTCCCACTGGGAGTTAGAAATGCCCCAGGGCCTGAAGTCAGGAATGGAGGAAGTCAGTAAGAGAGAGAAGATCTAACCCTCAAGTGCTCCCAGACTTTAGAAGTCCAAGGTGCATCCTCAAAATTGACCTTTCTATTTGGCTCAAAGGAATGGCTAAGTGGGAGTGGAGAATTAATTTCATTAGCCCAAGAAAGGTCTCTCAGTCTGATGCTAGGCCACTTTGATCTAGGAATACTGTTTACATAGTTCTTCTCCAGATACTGTGGAGGGATGCAAAAAGCTTCAAAGGATCTGGCCACTAGACTCAGATGGCTCAGGAAGAGAAAGTGAAGCTGGTGACTTTGCACAGCCCTCCCTCACTTAAATCCAATTCATTTGCATGTCATGGCATCACTTAAGTGATGTCATGGTGCTCTTTGAGAACAAAGGCCAAACAGCAGCAGCAGTTGAAAAATAACAGTACAAAAGTCCTACTGCTGTTTTAAGCTTTATCTTCCTCATATATGACCATAACTGAAGAAAAAGGACAAAATCGCATAGAGGTGCAAGTTAACAGTACAGATTGTTCTTAAGTACTTGAGAACAGTATTATAATAGAGTAATGAGATTTGAGAATATAAATCTAGTGAAAATATAGACTTCTAGTGAACAGAAACTAATCTTTGTATCCTCAGTACCTAGCATGGTGCCTTGCATATCATGTTTAATAAATACTCAAATAAAATGGGGGAGGGAAGCTGTAAAAATTCCCAAGGTGCATCCTTTATTTGGGCTTCTCTTTATTGTCGATTGTCTCACTTGAGGGATGGCAAAATTTCTCACTTTTTCCAAATGTAGGAATTAGATTTGGGCCACCAGGATCTGAACACAATAATTAGATTTCTATATGGGATCAGTCGACCCTACTCAGGGACAGTAATCCAGGCCCCCACCCCACCCATAATATGCTATGGTTCTCCCAGAGCAGGAAAATGAGCCATTCCCTAATTACACAATCTCTTTGGACATCCTTCAGACCCGAAGATCTGGAAGTCTCTTGTGTCAAGATATCCATTACTGGATTGGAAAGGACTCTTCCCAAGATGAGCAGAGCTGTGCTGCCATCTATACGACTCAGCTAGATGACTATCTAGGTGGCAGCCCAGTGCAACATCGGGAGGTTCAATATCATGAATCGGAGACTTTCCGAGGCTACTTCAAACAGGGGATCATGTAAGTAGAAATCTGAACTGGACTGTTCTTGGACTCATTCTCTCCCTAATAGGACATTTAATATGAACAAAGCGTAGCACCATGATGGAAATATGCCATAGTTCATGGCAAAGGAAAGAGACAGTAAAGAATCACAATGACAATTTTAGCAGATCTTGCAGCAGTTCCTTCCTTTTCCCAAATGACAAAGTTTCTAGGGTAGCCATTACAGCAACAATAACTGAGGAAAAGGCTGATTGGTTTTAAATTCTGATGGACTGGATAAAAGGTGGAAGTTAATCAAAGAAAAATTCCTGGAGGAGGTGGGCTATGAGTGGATAGGAAGTGATAGGAAGTTCATTCTTTTCCTAGTAGGACAGTGATGTCAGGGGAGCATTGAAGGAGGAAAAAGCCTCAGACACTTACTAGCTGTGTGGCTTTGGGCAAGTCAATTACCTCAATTACAAAAACATAGGGGGAAAAAAACCATAGGAAAGATAACTATCATTTTGTCTATCTCTCAGCTACAAGAAGGGAGGTGTGGCCTCTGGGATGAAGCATGTAGAGACCAACACCTATGACGTGAAGCGACTACTACATGTGAAAGGGAAAAGACACATAACTGCTACTGAAGTAAGTTTTCCAGAAAGTCAAACTCACGAGGTTATTAGCATTACCTAGCCAGGGATTCTTAACCCGGAGTCTGTGAACTTGTGTTTTTTTTTTTTAATTGATAACTGTTTCAGTATAATTGGTTTCCTTAGTAATTCTTTGTATTTTGTTTTATGGATTTAAAACATGATTTTGAGAAGGGGTACCATAAGCATCACTACACTGCCAAAGGGATCCATGACACAGAAAAAGTTCAAACTAAACTGACTACCTCCCATCCCGTCTGCTTATTCTAAGGAAAGGGAGATCTGTTCACAATGTTTTAATAGGAGCTACCAGACTATCTTGAGCAGTCTCTATTTCTAACCTGTAGGTAGACCTGAGCTGGGACAATTTTAACCTTGGTGATGTCTTCTTGCTGGACCTTGGGAGGGTCATCATCCAGTGGAATGGCCCAGAAAGCAACACTGGAGAACGCCTAAAGGTACCATTGCTATTCCTCATGGGAGGTCTCTCTTCTCCTTGTAGCCCCCAGGATGTGATTTCCGGTCTTTCAGACACAGCTTCCTTCTCGCTCAGTAATTATTATTAGTATGTGGTGATTATTACAGTTCTTTATCATCCTTATTTCTACATGCCAGTCTTCTTTGAGATTAAAATTAGACCCCTACTTTTTTTGGTAGGGTCTGGCCTGGAGGCAGTAAATTCCAAAACAGGTATCTATTAAACCTACCAGGTGAAAGGCACTGTGCGTGGGCACAAACAAGAGTCCTAAATGAAGGGAGCTTAACTGTAGGGGGTACATGTTCTAAGATGTCTACAAGAAAATCTGAGCTAGTGATTTCTGTTAACTGGGGGGAATAGGAGAGGTTTCCATTGAGAAGATGGTAGAGGAGTGGACCCATGGAGGAAGAGAAAGATCCTAAGAGGGAGAGATGAGGAGTGAGCTCATTGTAGGCATTCTGGGTCATTTTTGGGAAAAGACTAGAGGTGAGAAGTGGAATGTCAGGTTTGGTGAATAGTCCAATTTGGCTCAAAGTTCATGGAGAGTAATGTGAAATATGACTGAAAAGGTAGGTTGGAAGCAGATTGTGGAGTTTGTATTTTATGCTAGAGGCTTTGGCGTAAAGATTTTGAGCAGAGAAATGACATGGTCAGACCTGGACCTTAGGAAGATTAATTTAGCAGCTATATGGAAGGAGGCTGGATTAGAGAAAGGATATGGGAAGCAGAGAACCTAATTAGGAAGATATCACAGTAGCCCAGGAGGTAATAAGAGCTTAAATTAGGGCAACAAATGTGTGAAAGGAGAAAAGACAGTAGATTTTATGGAGGCAGAATTGACAAAAACCTAGTGACTGACTGGATACAGAGACTAGTGCAGAGGGAAAAGTCACAAATGACTAAGCTTTAGAATTGGAATCACCCTCACAACAGAGAGAGGTTAGTTTGGAGGGAGGATTTTTCTGGGAAGATGAGTTAACAGAAGGACATGCATGACTTTCAGTTCAAGGAATTAATGACTCATTCCCAAGTATGGGAATGATAGTAAAGATATTTAAGATAGTAAAAATTCCTATTTCCTGGATCTGACCTTGCTTCTTCAGCAGTACTCAAGCTCTGGGTAAGGTAGGTATACCGAATTGCTTCATTGAACACCCTTATGGTAGGCAATGCTCCTAGCAAAGGATATTCGGGACCGAGAGCGTGGGGGCCGTGCTGAAATTGGTGTCATTGAGGGAGACAACGAAGCAGCCAGTTCAGACCTGATGAAGATCCTTCAGGACACACTAGGTGAACGCTCTTTGATCAAGCCTGCAACCTCTGACGAGCTCTTAGATCAGGAGCAGAAATCAAGCATCACATTATATCAGTAAGTGGCCATTTCCTGCACCTGATTGGAGACTTAAGGGTCTAAATCTAGATACCTTGGATTATCTCTATGTTGGCTTCTGAGATTTACAGCTTTCTTCTGATCCCTCTTCAATTCTAGTATCTTTAATAAATCTAAGTACCAAAGTTCCTCCGCTCAATCTTCTTCCCATTGATGTTTGTGTTGGCACACTGCTTCCTGCTCATTCTCTGAGTTTTAAAGGTGAGAGTAGAGATGTTGTCTCTACTATAGCACCATGAGGTAGACACTCAAGGTCCCTGGGGCTCTGGAAGGAACAAGATCTGGGGGAGAAAGATGTAGAATCCTCAGAGTAAAGGAGATATTCAAAAATAGGATTTAAAAGTTAGCCCACCATGAAACGTGCCACCCCCCCCCCATAGCACTAATCCAAATCCTACAAAGAAACTGTCCACCAAAGGAAAGAGGAAAGCAACATTTAGGCAGTGAGATTCTATTGAGGAAAGAGAACCCAAATCAACCCATGTTTCCCCCTTCTCTAGTGTCTCTGACTCAAGTGGGCAGCTGACAGTCACAGAAGTATCCACAAGGCCCCTTGTCCAAAATTTACTGAATCATGATGTAAGTATAATAAGTAGACTCAGCCTGGAATAATCTAAGAATAAGGGTCCCTTCCTGTCTCCAGCAGTAGTAATGTTATTTATCCTGGAATGTTTCAGGATTGCTACATCCTAGACCACGGTAGAAGCAAGATCTATGTCTGGAAAGGAAGGGGAGCCACCAAGATTGAGAAACAGACTGCTATGTCTAAAGCTCTGGTAAGGACAATTAATATACTAAAATGGCCAGATTTTGTGCAGTGGAGAGAAAGCTGGATTTGAAGTCAGACATATTTGGGTTCCTCAAATACTTAAGTGGTAACCTTGGGCAAGTCAACCTATCTGGGCTGTAATCTTCATCTATAAAGGATATTGTCCTAGCCCCCAAGAAGATTATGCTTTATTTGAGGAGGAAGGACACAAGTAGATGCACCTTTTGAGGAACACAAAGTAATAAATGAGAAAACTGATAGAATTCAAAGTCAGTAATTTAAAGAAATGCTGAGGCATGGGATAAAGGAGTTTCCTCACCATAAGCATAAAAAAATATTGTGACAGTCTAATAGAAAGATGCCAAAATGTTTTCTATGAATACATCCTGAGGGTAGGCAATTCAATCTCCAGTTGGAAGTGAATCAGCAAAATTATTTTTAAAAGGATGACTGAGAGGGGAGAGGGAATATACAAGGGGGAAATTTAGTCTATGTTAAAACAAAAGATATCAATAAAATTTTATTTTTAAAAAAAGTACATCAGCATGAGTTTGACTTCAGGAGGAGAGTTTATATTAGCACCTGTAACCAAAGAAGTGAGTCACCAAGCAAGCAAACAAATCCAGTAATGACTAATCTATTTCTCATGGGACTATAGGGCTTCATTAAGATGAAGAGTTATCCAAGCAGCACAAATGTGGAGACCGTCAGTGATGGAGCTGAGTCTGCCATGTTCAAGCAGCTTTTCCAGAAGTGGACAGTAAAGGACCAGACTGTAGGCTTAGGAAAAACCTGCAGCATGAATAAAATTGGTGAGATTACCTTCCCAAATCTTTAGCAGTGACAGGAATGTCTAAAGGGCAGCACTATTCTTGTTAATGTTCACAACTGTATGTCTCATTATTTGACTTTTTCTGAAACCTTTCCTACAGCCAAAGTCATTCAGGATAAGTTTGATGTGACTCTGCTTCACACAAAGCCAGATGTAGCAGCCCAAGAAAGGATGGTTGATGATGGGAATGGAAACGTTGAGGTAAGACAAGCAACTCAAAACTGAAGGAAGACAGCAAGTGTCCTCAGCAGTACTCTTAAAGTGGAATGTAGGTTCTATTTCTAGACCTCCCCACTCCCCACCTCAACCCCCCATTTTCAACTCCAGGATCTTAGGCATGCCCTTCAAGAGACAGCAAAGTCTGCAAGGTGGTGGTTTTCCCTCCCACAGTTCCTCTGGGTAGTAAGAGTAGGCCACCCAAATGCATTAGCATCCTCCCTTGCAAAATGATCCAAATCATCTGCCAACCTGTAAGAAGCTCTGAAGTCATGATCTGATGTACCTGAGGGCCCAAAACACCTTAAGAGAGGTGCGGATGTCTTTTGAACGATCGTTATGATCTCAACTGCGCCTCTGCCTGGATCTCTTTTCATTGTAGCCTCATTTCCTTCAGACTCTACTAATTTCCCCAGCTGGCTCCACATCTAGCAACACAATCCCTATGTGACTCTGTCCTTTATCTAGGTCTGGAGAATTGAAAATCTGGAACTAGTCCCAGTTGAGCGTAAGTGGTATGGCTTTTTCTATGGGGGAGACTGCTACCTGGTTTTTTATACATACGAAGTGAACAACAAGCCACGTTACATTCTGTACATCTGGCAGGTCAGTTTAAAAGATGACCTTCAGTCTGGAATCCAAATGTATCACCTGCTGTCTTTTGATTTGGACAGGCAGCAGGCGTTCATCTCTCCCACAGTATATCTGTCCTCTCTTCTCTCTATGGTAGGGTCGACACGCTTCCAAGGATGAACTGACAGCTTCAGCTTACCAAGCTGTGGAGCTGGACAGACAATTTGGGGGCACTCCAGTGCAGGTGCTGGTCAGCATGGGGAAAGAACCACGCCACTTTATGGCCATCTTCAAAGGAAAACTTGTCATTTTTGAGGTGAGATCTCCTTTTCCTGTCTCCTCTCTAAGAAAAATTACCCTGTAAGTTGGTATACTGAAAACCAAACTGGAGTTTCTATGAATGAGCTATAAGAATTATTAGTCACTGGACACTGAAGAAGGAAGAAACGGGCTTATCAATCCATTTTGCATACCCTTGCCAGATAAATCTAACATGATGGCACTTTGCTCATGTCACTCCTTTACAGTGGCTTCAAGTTCAAACTCCTCGACCTAGCCTTGTAGGTCCACCATAATCAGGCCCATCCTACCTTTCCAAACTTGTTTCACTGTTCCCCACATGTAGCTCCCAGTCGTTGAAGCAGTCTCCTCACACATCCTCCCCACCCACACTTTTGCCCACCATGTGCTGGGCTTATTCTTACCTGCTTGGATGCTTTCTCTCCTTCCTAACAAATTCTAACCATCTTTCTCTACCATGACAATTTTCCCAACTACTCCAATGCATAACTTTTCCTTTATCTAAATACCTTCTGCACTTAAAATCAGTTTCTCAGGTTAGCACATTATTCCTATCAGTTTAGTCCTGTCTTTCCAACTAGTTTCTTGGCTCCTTGAAATCAAAGAAACCCCTTTTCCTCTCTCTGCACCTGCCACTGGTGATTTCCTCCATTCCCATGGTTTAATTATCACTTCTTTGAAAATGACAAACAAATCTTTATCCCCAGCCCCAACCTTTCATCTGAGCCCTAAGGCTATATTTCCTAGTGCATACTAGATAGCTCCACCTTTTTTGCCCCAGTGATACCTCACACTCACAACATTCAGAACTGAATTCATTATCTTCCACCTGTCCTTCCAGCTTTCTCACTGCTACTGGTGATAGATTTAGTCAAAGTTTAATTCTTGAAGAATTAGCAAACTGACAACCAGCTAACCTTTTTCTTACCAGTGCTTCTTCAGTGGCTACTATCTAGTCAATTAACAAGTATCTATTAAGCACTTACTATACACCAGCTATACAAATACTAGCAAATATTCCCTCAAGAAGTCTACATTCTACTGGGAGAAGACAATACACAAAAGGGATTTGAAAAGGTGGTGGGGAAGGGATGTTCTCCACCTGGAGCAAGGTAAAGATGAGTTATCTGTGCACTTGGAGAGGTATGAAATACCTTTGTGGCCTCTTCCTTAAGGAGGGCAGCTGAATAGAGCACAGGGCCAAGAGTCAAGAAGACTCATCTTCCTTAGTTCAAATTTGGCCTCAGACACTTACTTTGACCCTAGACAAATCACTTTACTGTCTGACTCAGTTTCTGCATCCATAAAATGAGCTGGAGAAGGAAATGGCAAACCACTCCATATCTTTGCCAAGAAAACTCAAAATGGAGTCACAAAGTGTCTGAAATAACTTCTTAAGCTGGAGGTTCTGGGAGGAACAGGCCAGTCAGGAGGTAAGACCTCAGGGTTAGCAAGTACTTTTAGGTGGATCAAATAAGATAGAATTGGAAAGCACTTAGCACAATGCCTGGTACATAGTAAGCACAATGTAAATGTTAGCTATGATGATGATTATTAACACGAAAAATATTAGAGATGAGACAAAGGACTCTGAAGAACAGGAGGGGGGACTGAGCACAAACTGAGGGACCCATCCTCCTAAATTTCTGCATTCTAAGTCCTAGGGTTCCATGGTCTGCCTACTAAAGGCACTTTTGGATTGAAATAACACTACGGCAATCTGTATTTATATTGTATTGCCTTTTGTAGAGAAACCTGCAAGGAGGAAAGACTAAAGGTGGAAAACCAAAGTCTCAGCCTCCACAGTTTCAATTCTCTTTTAGGGTCCTAATCCAACCCTTTCTTGGGGGCTTCTTTTCCCACACACCAAAGAACAGGGAATCCCGTCTTTGAGGTCATGTACAAAGCCTATCTCCATATGCCTTTAACTAAAACGGGAATGAGGGAGAGAAGAAACAGGCATAAAAAGAGATGGCAGAAGAGGGGAGAGGGAAGAAAAAAAGAGACATAAGATGTCTAATGATGGAGAAAGGAGGGATACAGTCAATTGAACCTGTTTGGCAAAAGACCACTACTCTACTGGATGAGAAGAAATCTCACTCATGGTACCAATTACTGGAGTCTGTTTTGAGTGTAGATAGGACAGTTTGATAGAACAGTCAATGCTGAAAACAACAGTCCCTTTTCCTTGATACATTTAAGGGAAGGCCATGTGGCTTAACTGGATATAAGCAGATAAGCAAGGAAGTATAGAAAAAGAAGCAGCAGCAAACGAGGGAAGAACACTAAGAACTATGCACTCTCCCTCCCCCAAACTAGGACAGCAACCAGCATCTCTAAACAATGGCAGTCTGCCAATCCCGGGCACCATGTCACCAGCATTCACACATTCAAATGAAGCCCAGGTTGGGCAGAAGAGGGATTTGTCAAAGAATATTACTAGGGAGCTGTCAGGTCAATCTTCAGGCTATGATAGGAAAGGGTCCATGAAGACCTTGCGAGAAGCTGGCTCCCAGGACTTGACACATCATTGTATCAAACTCTCACTGGGTCTATTTCCACTCCATGTACCTTGGTGACACTCAAAGAAGCTAAAGAGACATCTTTATAGGCAAAGATGGAAGTCCACTCAGATTTAATTGGCTTCTTACCTATGATGTCTTAGATGTATTTGTCAGGAGAGGAACCTGGAGGATTCTAGGCATAGAAAATTACAGATACAAGAGTTCTAAAAGGTCAAGGAGGAAAGATATGACCAGGGCAAAAACAGCCTATAGATGAAAAAAGATTCATCCTCTTTCCCCTTGCCCTACAAAAAAAATTAATAAATAAACCTATGTTTTTCCAGACAACCTTCATAATATGCAGATATCATACTGCTTCAATGTGATCACACCAATTTCAGTTGTGACCATTATCTAAGGGACAAAATACTAGCGGAGTCCTAATCTAGCCCAGCCTACCTTTTCCAGTCTTATTTTACATTCCTCCCCATGGACAGAACTCTTGTGTTCTCACCAGTTAGACCCCTAGCTCTCCCTTTATCTTGTCCCTCTGGCCTCTATGTACTTTTTTCAGAACATTTCTCAGGACTGAAATAGCACATCTATCTCTTTAAATTCTTGTCCTTCAAGATCCAACTCAGTCAAGTCACATCTTCTTAATTCAATTAACAGTTCTTAAAAAACATCTATTAAGCACCTACTATGAGCAAGCACTGAGGATAAAAAGACTCAGATGAAGTTGTCCCTGTCCTAAAAGTCATGTTCTCCACGAAACCTTTCCCAGTGCTACAGCTGGAAGTGATCCCTGTCTCCTCTCCTAAGTGCTCATAACATTCCACTTGTACTATCGTTACTTAAGTATGTCTCATCCACCTAGTAGTCTGTAAGCTCCTCTGAGCTAGGATGTATGTCAGTTTTCATCTTTGAATTCCCAGCACCCAGTCGACAGTATTTAAATATATTTTTATTGATATGTTATGACCAATTATAAACCAGATTCTTCACACAGTAACTCCCAGCATCCTCACCACTGAATCCTCCACAATGTTATAATCCCCTCAAAAGATTAGTAAAACAGCATAAAATTGACCATAGTTAAGAGTGTGCACGCTTACACTGATGAGATGAGATGCTCTGTTAATAGCATTATTGTGAAATTTTTAATCCAAGTTTCATTGCCACTTTGAAGTTTTCTTAATTTATATAACTGTAATAATTGTGTATGGATTTGAGGGGGTTTTGGGGGTGACTCTTTGACCATTTTGCCATCACTCCATACTGGTCTTCCCATATTTGTTTGACTTCTTATCAATCTTTCCTTATTGCACAGTAATAGTCTGTGAAATTCGTGTATTTTATTTTTTAGCCACTTCCCAAGTGTTAGACCCCACACTTTTGTTTACAACATTTTGCTGTTACAAATAATATTGCTATATTTTCATATATATGTTTTTTTCTTACTGTTCGTAACTTCCTATGAGTACAAATAGTGGAATCCCTTTTCCTGGATCTCCAACTTTGAATTACTCTACTTTCACCAATTTGATGAGTTTGTTTTAGATTTTTTTATTAATGTTTTTGAGCACTTTTTTAAATGGATGGTAATAGTTTCATCTTTTAAAAATTCTGTCCATTTTCCTCTTTTTAATGAATTTTCAAATATATAGCTCACTTACCCATTCAGAACTTAGTTGTATCTGTTGTAGGATTCTAGCCTAAAGCTCTTTCTTACCAAGTTGTTATCAAAAAACTTCAGCAGTTCTTACTGAAGAGTTCTTTCCCAAGTATTGTATTCATCAATTTGTAAAGAATATATTATTGCACTAATTTCTGAGACTTGCTCATTGTAAGGTCTGCTGGCTGGGGAACCCGGTACCTCCCCCATGACCATGGTATATTGTTTTTGATAGCAAAGGAGGAGGCCAAAGTCCTCCATATTTATTCTAGGTAGTTTAATCAATCATTATGAATGCCTACAAAATGGGCAGTCTTGGGTCAGGGGTGGTGGCCAGACAGTTCAGTGGATCCCCATAAGCCCCCAAAATCCCCTTGGTAATTATAGAAAACAAAGGGAGGCGAAGGTAGAGAGAGCATCACTACTAATTGGTGGATATTTTTGGCTTTCTGCTTAGTAATGAGCTTGGGTTTTAAGCCAATGTTATGCCCAGACATATATTTGTGTCCCATATGGGTCACAATATTCTTATTATGGCTTTCATGGGTTATAGTATCTTAAGTTATGACTCAGTGTCTAAGTTATGATTCAGTATCTAAGTTATGATTTTTAACGGGTCACCATTTCTGGGCTTCTACCTTCCACGGAGTTTAAGTTTTTATGGCTTTTTCCCAATTCCACACTCATCTAAGCTATTCTGATTAACTGAATTAACTTGTTACTTATTACCAGATAGCTTGATAATTACAGCTTTAAAATTTGAACTATGGTAATGTTCAATTCCTTTATTCTAATTTTTAAAAATTTTCCTGTTTTCTTGACCTTTTATGCTTCCATATGTATTTTATTATTTTGTCTATTTCTGAAAGTATCCCCTTCATAATTTGATATTCAGTGGGTGTCAAACCTTATGTCCAGAATATCTCTTCCATCCCACCCCTTCCTCTCTACTTCCTCAACGCTTTAGTGTTAAATAGTTCTCATTTCCTCTTGCCTGATTATTTTAATTATTTTTTTATTCTGAAACACCACATAAAATTAGCATTTCCACACACATAACAGAACTGTAAACTACTATTGTGTACAGCTCCCTTTTATTATTAAAAAATATAATAAATTCAAGATGTGATTTTCAGAGTACAGCCTGGACTGTTGCAAAAAGCAGTTCTAACTGGTCTTCCAGCCTCAAGTCTTTCCTCACTCCAATCTATCCCACACACAACTACCAAAGTGATTTTCTGATGTCCAATCTCATAGCACCCAACAAACTCTGGTGCCTTCTTACTGCTTCAAGGACCAAAAACAAACTCCTCCCTCTAACTTATAAAGATTTTCTTATTGTTCCCACGATTTGATCTTTGAACTATTTTCCTTATTTAGGATGTCACTCAGTTATGAATTTTTAGTTTTTTGCAAAGATCTGTAATTGTTGTAAGATTCCGGCCCTTTGTCTGCATTTCTAAGTTCTTTGTGCCCTAGCATATGATCAATTTTTGTGTAAATACTATAGGAGCCTGAAAAATGTGAATTCTTTAAAAGATCTGTTCAGAAATCTCCATAGGTTTAACAAATCCGGTTTTTCTAACATTTTGTCCAAGCCTATAATTTCTTTTCTGTCTTTCTATTGGATTGTTCAAGCCCTTGCAGAAAACAGTACTGCTTTCTAAAATTAGTATTTTATTTCTAAGTCTTTTGTTACTTGTTAACTCTTGCCTTGAGAATTCAGTTGCTATATTCAGTGCATATATAGTTAATGTTAATATTTTTCATTACCTATTTAACTATTTAGCTTTTTAGGTATCTAAATTTTGTTTTCTGTTGCTTATCTAAAATCATAACTGCATATCTTGCTTTTTAAAAGTTCATCTGAATAACAGATTTTATTCTAACCCTTTGCTCTGCAGAAACCTTTATGCTTTAAATGTGTTTACTGTATCAAGTTATCAGATTTTTATTTTCTAATCTAGTAAGCAATTAGTTTCCTTTTAATTGGCATATTTAGACCATTAACATTTAAGAGTACTGTTGTTAAGATTTATTTTCCTTCCACAGATCTGTCTGCAAAGCAATTTTTATATAATATGAATTTGCTTGAAAACATGGGGGAGGAAGGCAGGTAGAAGAGCACTATATGTCTAAAGGGAGAGGACTGGAACATAGTCCACGGAGCACAGTACTGTACCATAAATTTAAGATATGTAGGGGTTTTTTTGGAATGTGTATTTCTTTCACAATTCTTTACATAAAGTCTAATTTGTGCAATATGAATTTATGTAAACTGACAGTTGACTATATTACATAAAGATTATTGTGCAATCTTTTTAAAAAATCTTTCCCCAGGTATGTGGTTTAAGAATCACCCTTTCTCTTCTACTTCCTACCTCTGTTTAATCTTCACCAGCTGTATGCAGACTTTTAAAATATAATCTCTCCACTTTCTCTTTTGTCCCTCAGATGATCTAGTTCTGTCCATTCCCATTTCAAAGAATTCTTTCCCCAACCCTCATTTTTAATGACCCTTATAGTAAGTATGACTTAGAAGCTACCTCCTTACTGCTCACATAGACTGTCATTTTTTACTCACTACTTATATTCAAAACTAAATCACCATATTTAGCTTCAGCTGCTTACTCATATGGTATGTCAAAGACCCTATCCAATTTAGGCTGTCAGCAGAAAATACATTTTTGGATTTCACTGAAGCATCATCTTTTCCCATGCTAGTATAACCTTAATTTTTTAGTATGGGTAATCTGGGGTTGCAGCCAATTTCCCTTTTTTGGTATATTCAATTCTAGCCTCTTCTTTCAATTATCACTGTCAATGAGTAGCTTTGCACAGTTCAAATCGGTGCTGTTTGATATGTGAACTGCTTCCTCCAGGCAATTTGCAAGATTCTGACAATGAAGTTCTAGAACTTGGCAACTACATTTCTAGGTGAGTTAAACTTGGGGTTGCTCCCTTGTCAATGACCTGTGGATTCTAACAATTTACAGTCTTTTGATTTTAATATTTCCAAGCAATACTCTTTATTTCCGTCAATATGGTATTCAGTCTCTATTTCTTCAGAGATCAGTAATTTCAGACTGTCTCACCAAGTTCCATCTTCTAGATTTATTGTTTTGCTGTGTGTTTTTTCTTCCATTACTGCATATTTTTATTCTTCCTAGTCCACTCTCCTCTTTGTAATCATCTGCCTCACCGAAAGTTCCCATTGTCTTTTTTACGTTGTCAGTTCTTATGTTCATGTCTTGAATTCTCTCTCCGCTGGTCTAATTTTATAAATGCCAGTTCTTGTCTTACATCTTAAAGTGATTCTGGACCCCTCCAAAGGTTCCTGTTAGAAATCTACCCCCTCTTCTGGAGGTGCGGATATTACTAGTGTAGTCATATTCCTTCTCTCTGGAGATTTAGCCTTGTTTTCTTCATGCTGCTTATTCATCGTGGTGGTGTTTCCTCTTTCTGTGAGTCTGTCCTACGAGGATGTCCCTTCTTTTCCTCTTCTTGGCTCACTCTTTCGTTCAGTTTGGTGCACTTATCACTTTTCTGATGGAGCAGGAAAGCTGGAATTAGTTTCAACCACCCATTCTGCATTGTGCTGGAACTCTTATTGAATATATTTACATAGGCAGCAAAGCACAGTAGAAAGGAGTGCCGGCCTCAGGACGGCAAGAACCATGAACCTGACTCCCTGTTCTGAAACGTACAAGCTGTGTGACACTGTAAAAAGCAATTAACTCTGAGCTTCACTTCCCTTTACTATAAGCCTCAGAAAGTGTGAAATGGAAATCACCTAATACAAACATATACATAAGATTGTTATTTTGTATCCCCAAGAGTACATTACATAAGGCTAGAGTCACAATAGGTATTGAATAAAAACTTAATGATTAAGGAACTCACAATTAGTTTCCAACCAACAAACTTTAACATTCTAAATCCATGACTGTTCTCTCTAATATGCAGTTGATCTCCTATATTTGTCTTAATGCAGGCCATTTTTTTTTCCCTGTTGCATCGCTAGCTAAAGGTACACTGTGAACTGATAGGCCCAAAGTGTTTTCTTTTCTCCATAGGGTGGAACATCTCGGAAGGCAAGTGCTGAGCCTGATCCTCCTGTAAGACTCTTCCAGATCCAAGGGAATGACAGATCCAACACCAGAGCTGTAGAGGTACCAGCATTTGCCTCTTCCCTGAATTCCAACGATGTCTTTCTCCTGCGGACACAAAATGAACACTACCTGTGGTATGGAAAGGTAAAATGGATGGGCAGTCTTCCTCTTTTCTCCTTCCCAAAAGGAACTCAAAGAAAGGATGGACCAATGAATAAACAGTCATCTCCCCCAAGGGTCCCTAAAAACAAAAATAAGTATTTAATATAATTACTTTTCACCAGAATCTCACACTGTAAGGCCAAAGAAACAACAGGGCAGACCAAACTCTATTCTGTGATCTTCATTAGAGTGCAAGCTTATACGAAGATCTTTTCATCTCAGTTACAATGAGTTTAGTAATTCCCCAATTCAAATTTGCATGCTCATTCAAAAGCATTTAAAAAATGACTTCAAAATAGAGCTATGATGACAGCTAGTAAAATCAAACTGAACCAATATGGTGCATATCAGTCTATCCTGAAGATGAAAGAATCTTGCTATTATAGAGAATTCTCACTTTTTATAAATGGACCATTCTGTAAACCTCTACATAAAGCAATTTTTATGTAATGTAAATTTGCCTGAGCATGTGGGGAAAAGAGGGAGGAAGGAAGACAGGAAAGGGGCTGTGTGCTGATGGAGGGAAAAGGCCAACATGTGATTCAAGAATATGCTGGGGCCAGAACAGAGTGGGAGGAACACACAGCAGTTGGGACTAAACATAGTACCTGAGTCAGACGGAAGACTGACCCATGTCGGGGGTGGGTGGGTGTGGGGGCAGGGGGAGGGTGCCAGACAGGCAAAAGGGCAGAGCAAAGGTCTCAGTCTCACGTCAAGCCCCCGATCCTGCCATGGCCACAGATCACATGGTAATCTCTCTGAGCATCCATTCTTCTACTTTCACTTAAAGGGGGTTTTATTGGTGGCAGAGGGGAGGCTACAGCTTGACAGCTGCGTAGTAGGATCAGAGAGAACACAGTAGTGTACTTTATAAGTTAAAATAGGTTTTTTCTGGAATGCAGATTTCTTTCAGAATTCTTTACATAAAATCGAATTTGCATTAATGTGAATTTATGTAAAACAAGAACTGCCTGTATTACTTCCTTTCCCTAGCAAAACCAAACAGAATGACCTCCATATTCAATTCTCCCTCTTTCAAAGCACTACAGATAAAAATAATTATATTCCTAATCACTGGTGGTTATGATTTGATATCTAACCTATGTGAAATCCCATAAGTTTCTCATTCTATAAGCAGCCCATGGGAAGTTAAGGCTCTTCTATTTTCATTCTAACCCCAGGGTTCCAGTGGTGATGAGCGAGCAATGGCAAAGGAATTAGCTGGAGTGTTTTGTGATGGCACTGAGAACACCATAGCTGAAGGACAGGAACCAGCAGTATTTTGGGACTCACTAGGAGGGAAAGTCCCTTATGCCAATGACAAAAGGTGAATCTGAACACAGAATTATCACCCTTCAAGTCCAATACTAAACATGTAGTACTAACAAATAGCTCATCATGTTGAGATTAATAATATTTTAAGTCCTATAAAGCTACAAAATAACTTTTCAAGTAAGCTTGTTTCATATAATGGACTGTACCTTGCAGACTCCAACAGGAAATCCTTGATGTCCAACCCCGTCTCTTTGAGTGTTCAAATAAGACTGGTCGGTTCATTGTCACTGAAATCACAGATTTCATACAGGATGATCTGAACCCAAGTGATGTGATGCTCCTAGATACCTGGGACCAGGTAAGCATCATCTGTAGGGTCCAGAAAAGATGACAAAGATTCATGCACTTTGGCTTGTTTGTCCACAAGTCAGGAATGAACCACTTCAGAGGACAATAGATCAACTGCCATAGTCAATGGGATAAGCTGTCCTTTTTGTATTCTTCTTAAGGTAAGAGAGAGCAATGAGGGACATGGAAACTTCAGCCTAACGATCTAGAAAGGATGGTAATTTTTACAGCTTGCTCTACAAAAGTTATCATACAGAAAGAACGTTTTCTCCACTAAAATTAATTGCAAGCCACAAAATCTGGAGAAAAAAAAGAGAGAGAGAAGGAAAGGCTAGAGAGTGATTATAAAGTCAATCTTCAAAGGCAACCCACCATTCCTCTCTACTCATTTCATCTGTAAAATATAGCTATAGCTATAGCTATCCAACAGCCTCTCTGATAAGTAATCTATGTAAGGAAAAGCTTCCTGAGGATATGAATTCCCGGAAGGAGATCCATGTCATATATAGATTTAAGTGATATAATACAATGGAAAGAGCTATGGATTTGGTGATAGAGAATCCAAGTTAAAATCCCACTTCTACAGACACTTACTGGCTTATTTGTAAAATAAGAGTTTTGAACTTCATGACCTCTAAAGGTCCATCCAGTTATAAACATATATTATGTATATTTTGTTCCAGACCTGTGAATTCCATCCAGGAAGAAAATTTCCTCCACCAATACAATTAGGCAACTGTTTGTAACTCACAGTCTTAGAAAGTTACCTGGAATATCAAGAGAGGTTCAGTGACTTACCTAGGGTCGTTGGCTAAAATATGTCAGAGGCAGGGCATCCTGACGTTAAGGCCAGTCACCATATATGCCACCATCTAAAACATAAAATATTAAATCTTTAACACAACAGGTATTCTTATGGATTGGTGCTGAAGCTAATGCCATAGAAAAAAAGGGTGCCTTCACTTCAGCCCAGGAGTACCTACGCACTCACCCTAGTGGCCGGGAGACTGACACACCTATCCTGATCATCAAACAGGGTTTTGAGCCACCCATCTTTACAGGCTGGTTCTTGGCCTGGGACCCTCATCTTTGGAGTGTAAGAACCAAGGGACCAGATGAACAAGAGAGTTACTGGGAATTTCCTGGGAAGATGTGGCCACTGGCTTATATCCCATTATTCATCCACCATGGTAATCAGTATAGTCCCCCGAGCAGGCTCTATATATGCTTACAAGTTACTTTCGAAACAACTAATTTCTGTACGTTGAATATTTCTATACTAATGAAATGGAAATCATGTTAAACAAAATAAGTCCCTGCTAATGGATGAAAATAAGGACTCCCCTCCTCTGACCACGTGCAATTTCTGAAAGAATGTGTTCTGGGCAACAAATGACCTTTCCTTACAACCTCACCCTGTGTGTTCCATATTCCCACAGGAAGGCAAATCATATGAACAGTTAAAGAAAGAGCTGGGAGACACTGCTGCAATTGTGAGAATCACTGCTGTGAGTTGGACTTATTCTCAAAGATCTCGTAAAGGGAAAATAGCACAAAGCCAGTCTAGGCCAGTCCATTTCTAACAGAAATAACATTTTCATTAGTTTTTTTTTTTAAATAGTTAGCAATTACAAAGCACTTTAGGGTTTACAGGAGACGTTTGCAAATACTTTACTTTCACAACGACCCTGGGTGACAGGTACTATCATTATTCCTTTTTTTGCAGATAAGGAAACTGAGGCTGACAAGGCTAAGTGACTTGCCCAGGGTAATAACTAGTAAGTGTGGAGGCTAGATTTGAACTCAGGCCTTCCTGACTCCAGGTTGCTCTATCTACTGTGGCCCCTCAATCAGCTTTTATTGTATAACCCAGCTAACACCCTAAGTTACTTACACCCACTTAAAAGGATCAAAGAGATCCAACAAGGTAACGATTTACCACTAACACTTTAACTGCCAGGCTATGCCTTTTCAGAAGTAGTCAGCCCCACTATCTTTTGCCCTCCCCAGTTCTCAAACTCATGTTACCAGACATTCTGTTTAAAAATCATTCAGACTGCCCAGCACGCTGCTTCACAGATGTGGACACTGTCACTAAGGGAATGACTTTCAGGTTATGATCTGATCGTGAAAATAGTGTACACATAGTTACACATAGCATGCAGGAATATGTTGTTCTCTGAGTAGACTTGAAACATTATGAAGGATATGAGTCAAAATGCCATAGCAAATGAAGTAATACCAGTATTCAGATGAGATTTAAAATCCCTGCGTTCATGAAAAACTCCCCAGCAATTTAGCAGATAATGTGACCTTCCAGGTGAGGAGTTACCAACAGGAGAGCATGGTTGTTGAGGCAACTGGAAAGTTGGCTGCTCTGAACCATCCTTTACTGTAAACACATGCAAATCTCTCTTTCTAGGACATGAATGGTGCTTCCCTCTTCCTGAATGCTGGTGGCAGTGAACAAAAATACTACCCTATAGAAGTGCTGCTGAAAAATCAGCAGCATGAACTGCCTAAAGATGTGGATCCTGCCAAAAAGGAGGTCTGTACAAGATTTTCTTTTAGGTAGAAAAAGGTCCTCTTCTCTGTAATCTGGTTCTTACTGAATATCTTTAATTGAGAAGAACCTTTGAATAAGAATTCCTATAATGCATACAATCTTCTAATCAACCTCTTTAAGGTAGCTGGAGGACTCAAATTAGACTGGAAGCGTCAGTATTAGAATTATGTTGAGTTCTCCATTTTGTCCAATATTTGTGGTTCATACATCGTTCATAACCCGTTTCATGGTTTACTCCCTATTCTGTTCAATGAGGCACTATGCCTACTTCTTCAGGTCAAAAATCTGATTCCAGATTACTAACCATTTACACCAAAAAGATAAAAAATCTAGTTATTTTTTTCCCCCAAACTCAAAGGTATAGACTCTTATCTTTCTCCTTCCTGCATTTATAAAGGAGATACTTTATTTAAACAAAATACTTGTGCCTAATCTAACTAACATGTGCCTGATGCTCCGAACCTGTTGTAAGAAATGTTCTGTTTTATTTCTCCTAGAATTACCTCTCTGACGAAGACTTTGTTGCTGTATTTGGCATCACAAGAGGAAAATTTGCTGCTTTGCCTGGCTGGAAACAGCTCAACCTGAAGAAAGAAAAAGGGCTTTTTTAAAGAATGGAAGCAAATGCCTGAGGCAATACTAGAGCACTAGAGCACTAGATAGTGCCAATTACGGAAGAATTTATCTGTCTAGCACAATGTACTTGGCTACTTATGGAACCAAAGAGTTTTGCAAAGTGCAGCATGTTGCCTAGAATGAATCTTTGCTATTATTTTGTTTAAATACATATAACTCCCCATTCTGATTTCCATGATCTGCATGAATTTAGAGAAATCAGAGCAGAAAAACAGACACACACATCGTTCACACATCAAAACTTTCCAATCCTAAAACTTCATCATGAAGGCAATTATTTAATTCTGCTTTTCAGACGTAAGGTTTGGATCTCAAGATCATGAATGCCAAAAGACAATTCACAAATCACTGAAATCTGTAAGCAATTTTCATATACCTTCTGGTAGGTTCCAGACATCTTTTCAAATCAAGGCCTCTCTGTAAGATGAGGGAATGATGTCAACATCCTCGTTTGCTCACACAACAAATACAGCATGAATTTCACATCTGGAATGTTTTTGTACTGGGAAGTTTGGGAGTGGGAATGAGAATAGAGCAGTATCTAATGTAATAGAACGAAGTTTGTCCAATAGCTGTCTAAGAAACAAACATCTTGGTCAGAGTAAAAGATTCAAGCAAGAAAGAAGCCATTTGGTCTTCATTTCAGCAACAAATTCAACACCACATGTGCATGTGGGCCCCTAGAGATTTATCTTCAAAAGATACCATAAACATAACCAAGGAGCCACATTTTCCAGTGAACTCTGTATTTTGAATCAGTTTCAGATAGAAAGGAGTCGTAAGTTTAACACAAATTACATTTTCATTGGTTTCTGATGACATATCTTCTACAAACACCTAAACCTGTAACCTCAGAGGTTGATGCAAATGTAAACCAAGGTTTATTTATTCTCCTACATGTCCTCCACTCAGCAGCCAAATTGTTTTTCCCAAAACATGTATCTAATTACATCATACCTCTACTTCAACATCCCATCACCTTGAGGATAAAATACAAAGTCAGTCTGCCATTGAAGATCCCAACTCACCTTTCCAAATTTATTTCATAGTAGTACTCCAGAAACACTACATTCCATTAAACTAAATTGGCCTACAACGTATTCTCCTAATTTGACATGGTGTCTCCCATCTCTGTCTTTACCCAGATTTTCAATTGTTTTCCTTTACGATATTATCATTGTACAAATTGGCCTCTTGTTCTGCTTACTTCACTCCACAGCGGTTCATACAAGTCTTTGCAGGTTTTTCTGAATATGACATGCAAAGAAAAGATGCTAGGATGCACTACATCCCCACCTCTGCCACTTAGAATCCCTAGATTTCTTCAAGGCTTAACTCTGGATACCACCTACAAGAAAGCTTTCCCAAAGGTGAGAGAAAAACATGAAGTTTACTCTCATCACATTTGACCAAGGAAGGAATAAAATGCACACTCATTTTGGTATGAAAACCTATCTTACAATGCAGGAAAGTGGGGGAGATGGGGATAAGC
>CM053770.1:187331974-187344736 GCA_028658325.1 Potorous gilbertii | reverse complement strand
GATCAAAAGAGAGAATAGAAGCAATGGGGGGCAGGATAGGATGGAGTGAAATATAGTTAGTCTTACACAACACGACTATTATGGAAGTCATTTGCAAAACTACACAGATATGGCCTATATTGAATTGCCTGCCTTCCCAAGGGAATGGATGGGGAGGGAGGGATGGGGAGAAGTTGAAACTCAAAGTTTAAAGAACAACCGTTAAGTATTGTTCCTGCTACTAGGAAATAAGAAATATGGCCCTACAGGACAAAAGAGAAGATGGGGTAAGGGAAGGGAGAGATGAAAGAAGAGAGGGCAGATTGGTGATATAGGTAATTAGAATGCTCAGTGTAATGGGGAGGAGGGTGGGGACAAATGGGGAGAAAATTTGGAACCCAAAATTTTGTGAAAATGAATGTAAAAAATAAATAAATTTACTTAATAAAAAAGAAAGCTTTCCCAAGTCCCTAGGTGTTGGTACAATTCAGGTGCTACTTTGTATGTATTCACTATAACTGTGGTCAGCCCAGCCCAAGATGTAGTCTATAGAACTCCCCCACCAACAACTACCCCCACCAAAAAAGCTCTCTTTAGACAGGGACTGTTTCCTCTTTTTGTCCTGGTATCCTCAGCACCTAGTATATTATTGTGCACAAGGACAGTTAGTGTTAGTGGAGGGGAATTAGGATAATTACAAGAGGAAATGGAGGCTCTGGCAGCCCATAAAGACAAAATGACCTGAGCTTAGGGTGAACAAATTTAATGGAGCAAAGGAGAGCACTTCAGTGTCCTTGGGATATTTCTGGTTTTTCTAAGATATTTACTATTTAAATTTGCTTGGGGCTATTTACTGGAACTAAAATGAATGAGAATGACCAAGAGAAAAAGCAGAATGAAAAGATACACAGGCCGAGATTTCATTGAATATATGAGAAGCAATTCCAAGTCTAAAGGCTTCACACATTCCCACATTTCCAAAAAAGCTACTTGCTCTTTAACAGGTTCAGGTAGGCTGTCACCGACATAAGTGAGTCAAATTCATGACATAAAAAGCTAAACCCACAACTTTACAAACAAGGAAGAAGGCAAGATTC
The DNA here is from genome assembly GCA_028658325.1 of Potorous gilbertii. Classification (NCBI taxonomy): domain Eukaryota; kingdom Metazoa; phylum Chordata; class Mammalia; order Diprotodontia; family Potoroidae; genus Potorous; species Potorous gilbertii. The sequence continues at coordinate 187,343,660 of CM053770.1, read as the reverse complement.
TACAAGGAGGAAAGCATCTTTATTTAGAGCTGCTACACTGAATTATCTTTTCAGTTTTACCATAAACCCGTAGAAAAACAGCTCACATGTATTACTTAAACAGTGACCAAGTCAATCCCTTCAGGACATAGAGAGATTAAGTTAATAATTTTTTAAGGTCCAGAATGTCCATGGAATTTATTCTGTTTTTGTTGCCCCTAAATCTTCTCCACATTCAAACCTCAAAAAATCTATCACAGACACACCCTGAGGCTTTATATACTGTCCCAACGTAATACTAGGATCCAGCAAATAGGGTTGGGCAAGCATTTTTGTTTCCTCTTCTCCACCTGGCTCATCCTCCACTGAGCCTACAGACAAAGGTGCCATTCCCACGACATGCTGACCAAGTCGTCGGCCAAGGTTTTCAAGATTCGAGTTCTCTTCAGATGTCTGGCAGATGACTAGTGCACCATATTTCCCAAGCACCATGTTACCAAGAGAGGGACTGTGCACTGCTCCATGTACATAGGAACCAATGTAGAATCCATTTGGTACAGTCACCCATGCAGCTCGCTTGAGAGTCAAGTTTTCTCCCAGTTTGCCTGCAGAAAAACAAGACTTCAGCAAAGCTATCACAACATCATGTGCACAGAAACAGTCTCTGCATGTTTTGCACAGATGACTACCCACACCTGGAATGTTCTCCCCTTCTGTCTAGGAGAATCCCTAGCCTTCTTCAAAGCCTGGCTCAGACACTACCTCCAAGGCAAAGCCTTTTCTGAAATTACCACCCTCCCCTACACTAATGGAGCTCTTTCCTCTTGAAATCACTTTTGGTATAACCTAGGGGCAGTTAGGTGGTGCAGTGGATACAGCACCAGTGCAGGAGTCAGGAGGACCTGAGTTCAAACCTCACCTCAGACACTTGACACTCACTAGCTGTGTGACCTTGGGCAAGTCACTTAACCCAATTGCCTCATTCTGGATCATCTCCAGTCATCCAGATGAATATCAGGTCACTGGATTCAGGTGGCTCTGGAGGAGAAGTTAGTCTGGTGACCTGCACAGCCCCTCCCTCACTCAAAACAAAGTGCAAGTCATGTCATTATTTCTCTGGTGGCATGGTCTTCAGCAATGAAGGACGAACGCCCACTTTTGGTATAATGTTACATCATTAATAAAAAGAGAGAATGAGATCAGGTACCTTTCACAACTATGGCTAGGAGAAGTTTTCAAAGGAGCAATGGGCAACTTTCATGACATGACATGAAACTGAGAAGATGTTATGCAAAACAATACAGTATAATACAGTAAGAATTAGAAGGGAAGCAGTTGGCTGGGGCAAAATCTTTGCAACAAATTTCTCTAATAAGGTCTGATACCTAAAACATTAAGAATACAAACATAAAAAATTAATACAAACATAAAATAATGAGTTTTAAAAGATAAATCAGTTAAAAAAAAGTAATAGTTCTCAAAACAAGAAATGTAAGCAATCAACAACCGCATCTAAAGATAAGCAGATTAAAATAATTCAGTGGACCATCTCACCGCCATCAAATTAATAAAAAGGACAAATAAAGGAATACAATTGTTAATGGAGCTACTCAACAAGCGCACAACAGTATTGGTAGCTACCAACAGTTGTTGGTAGACCTGAAATTGGTCATACCTTTCTGGAAAGGAATATGGAACTAAACTATGACTTCTGATCCAGATATATCATTACTATACATGTATTTCAAAGAGGTCAAAAAGAGGGGAAGAACACACATCTACAAAAACACTTATGGAAGCATTTTTGTGGTTGCAAAGATCTAGAAACACGATGGAAGCCCACTAATTGGGAAATGCCTGAACAAATGACCATAACCAAATATTGACATCAGCACTCTACCAGCAAAGACCTGGAAACCAAGAGGGCACATAAATATTTGTGAATAGGTGAAAAATCTAAGCTATATAAAGGTAATAGGGAAATGCTGTGCAATTAAAAATGTTAAATATGAATAATTCAGAGAATCATGGAAAGATATGAATGTAATGGAATACTATGCATCATCAGATATGCCAAAAGGACAGATTTAGAAAAACCTGAAAAAAGACTTTCATGAACTAACGCTCAGTGAAATAAAGAAAGCTGGAGAATAATTTATACAATGATTATGGCTATAAAAGAAAAAAACTTGGAAACAGTAAGAACCCTAATTAATGCAATCACCAATAGTAACTCCAGATGACTAAGGATGCTAGTTTCCCACATCTTAGCAGAGAGGCAATGGACTGGGGGTTCTGAATGAGACATAACATTTTCAGGTATGCCCAATGTGGGACTTTTTCTTGCTTGTCTAGACTTATTTCTTATAAGTGAAGGATTTCATGGAGAAAAGGGCAGTCTGGGGGAAGAGTGATAGTAAGGCAAAAAGATTATCAATTAAACATTTTTTAAATATGCTGAACAGAGCAGTAGGAAGAACAAAAAAGATGTGAGTCAGTATACTACTATGTTAAATGTAACAGATACTTTTTAAAAAATTATATACTTAAGCATCAGTTTCATATAGTTTTTCTCTTTTTAAATGGAAATGTTCTTAAAGCTCAGATCAAATAGTACTAGTGACAGGAAGTCTATCCTGATCAGTAGTACTCTTTCCCTCTTGAAATAACTTGTAATGGTCACACAATTTAAAGAAAATGAGATAAGATATGGTAAGAGGAAGAAGAATTCTTAATTAAACAAAAGATTGTCATAAAAGACAATGGGCAATTTTGACTACATAAAATTTAAATGCTTCTTAAATAAAATTAATGAAGACTTGGAAGACAAACAATGGAATAGGGAAAAAAATACAAGCATAAATATTACCTAAGTCTCGTGACCAAAACATATAGAGAAGTGACACAAACACATAGTATCCTGAAACTGTTCTGAAGGAACAGTTTTGAAATGACTGTGACAAAATGACAAAAAACATTAATGCACAATTTAAAAAAAAATTTTAGATGAAGTTTATAACTCAATACCTACTTTGTGTTTACTTATATGTGTACATATTTCATGTCCCCTAGTAGAACATAAGCTCCTGGAAAGCAAGAATAATTTCCTTTTGGTCTTGGCGTTTCTAGCATAGTCAGTGCTTTGTTCATAGTTTGAGCTTAATAAATAATAATAAATATTAACTGAATGGACATGCCACAAAAAAACTGGCAATTTTTTGAATTATGTTGAACTGGCAACATAAAAGGAACAAAGCCAGGAGAATATTGTACACAGTAACAGCAACATTTTAACAATCATCAATTGTGAAAGACTTAGCTACTGTGATCAGTACAATGAGCCAAGACAATTCCAAAGGACTCATGATGAAACTGCCATCTATCTCCAGGGAGAGAACTTGATGAACTCTAAAAGCAGCATGACATGGCTTTTTTTTTTCTATTTTATCTTCTTGCCTTTTTTTGGGCAACATGGCTAATATGGAAATATGTTTTACATGACTTCACATGTATATTAGGTACAATATGGCTTGTCTCCTCAATGGGCAGGGGAGGGGCTGGAGGGAGAGTGAGAATTTAGAACTCAAAATTTTCAAAAATGAGTATCAAAAATAATTTTTTAAAAATTATGAACAGTTATGCCACTTTAGATGGAATTTCAAAGTGATATAACAGGGCACAAAAAAAAATCCCAAACTTCATCTTACCCAACAGTTTAAAAATATAACCTCCCATAAAAAGTTCTTTCCCAGCATTGCTCACAAGCAGCAAAAATTACCTGGAGTTTCTCTTTTTATCACTACTACCCCCTAAAGAAGAAACAAAAGAGCCAAACAGGCAGGGGAGAAGGGGACAGAACAGCAGAGATGTAAATAATTAGTTCTGATTTAATCAAGGGAACACAAACATAAATACACACCCCAGAGAGTTATATCTTAAGGGTATAAAAAAGAGATGTCAGAAATAAAAACTAATTTTAAAAACAATTCAAGGAATCTACCTAATAGTTACAGTAATTCCCCAGAGAAAAAGACAGTGCTAAAACACCCAGATTCTTCCAGAATTACTTAACAAACCCCCTACAAGTCTGCCTAACCTGGTTCCTATGACTCACTAATAGTTTGCAGACAGTGTGAAAAGATCTGGTAAAAAGGACTATTCTCATTTTCAGGAACTTCAGAAGAGCAGCTGGTTTCCAACATTCCACAACCATCCTCCCCACATCCATACTCCCTACAAGGGAAATGTAAGATAAATCAAAATTCCCTTCACCACCACAGCAATCCACATTGGGCAAATTCACTAGAAAGCTTCCTACAACTGCTTAATTAATCATTCTTGCCTTGAAAAGAATGATGTCCAAACAACTAGATAACTAAGTACCTATGGATTCACATATGTAGAAGCCTGAATATCTTATAATTCTACTTCCATTACTATGATTTTGGTGCTTTGAGAAACTATAAAAAGATTTTTTAAAAATAAGCCTGCCTAGTGGGAACCACTTGACTTTTATCCTTAGCCTCAGTCTAGGGTCTACTGCCAGTACTTACCAATAAATAACATCAGCTGGTCCTTGAGACAATCTTCTCTATTAGGTCCAGCTCTAAGTTGAGAGAGCTCAGCTGTCTCTAGATAACCCTGAATACACACAGAAAGGAAGGCAAAAATCAATCTGCAAAACACCAAGTTTACATGAACAACACTAATCTCTTTCAAATAAAGCAACTTAAGCTTTTTAAGTGCAAATTTGTACGAATACCATTTTCTCTGTTATATTGGTAATATTATATACGTTTATAACATTTTTATATACATCCCATTCTACCACCGATGCCAGTCTCGTTGGGAGACTCTCCTCCTCCTCTTAGGGAGGATTGTTGGTAATTTCAGAGTTTGAAAGGACCTCAAAAATCATTTAGGTCAATCCCATCAATTTATAAACTGATGCCAAGCGAAGTGGGGTTGGGCCATACCTGATCTTGGTTCATATTCTTTGGCTGTGCTATACAGTCTTAAATCCCGCCATTCTCTACATGAAGCAAATGTTTTCAGATTCCATTAAATAACATTTTATTTCATGTCTCTGCTCATGAGACAGTCTGAGGGACAAAAAAGTGGTGTGGATAATTGTTTTGTCAACTGACCTAAATTAAGAATGTACTAAAATTGTGTCTTTTCTAATCTACCAGCTAGTAATGCCTTTCTTTTGTCATTCCAGAGGAAGAGACTGGGTTGAGATGTGTGCTCCACTTGACTCTAAACCCAAACTCACCTTGCTGTATGTGGAGAGCTGTTCCCTCAAACTCTGACAGTACAGCATGGTTCCAAGGGCCACTTGCTGGACCAGTTGTTGAAATTTTAAATTTCTAGAAACAAAATCTGTCTCACAGTTCACCTGTGGGCAAAAATTCATGGATTGGAGGCAAACTCGTAAAATGGAGAAGGGTTTATTTAATACAAACCAAAGTAAGGCTAGATTGTATTTCAGACATAACTGCATCTTTTCAAACTGCCATCACTAACTTTGCCTGCAGAAGACCAGAAACATAAGTGCCTCTTGCCATAATGGGTTAGGCAACATATGCCAGTTGAGGTCTTTTCAGAACACTGCTGGTGATGCCTTAACTGTGAGTTTATTACCAACCTGGCCCTTCTCCCTTTAACTACATTTCCTGTCCTCTGATCTAGACCAATTAAATTTATTTGTCCTCTCCTTTTTTTTCTGATCCTTTTATCCACAATGACACCTAAACTGCTTCCATGTCTATTACCTCTCTGCATCAACTAATCTAAAAAATTTCTAACCTCTTCAGGAAACCCTACAAGAGCAGATAAAAAAGATTTATAACTACCTTGAATTAACAATTCAAACATTTAAGCAGCACTTATTATGTAGATGAAAACCACTAAAGTCCTAATCAGAATGTGGTATGGAAATAACACTAAAATCTTAAAAGTTATGTCAGTGGGAGAACAGCTCAGGAAGATCCTATCAAGCTGGAAAGATTTCAAGTCCAGGACAGCAAAGTCTATGGTCCAAGGACCAAACTGTCTAAATTTGGACCAGACTAACCAAAGACAACGAATTTTTTAGCTGAAACATCTCTCAAACACAATTTGCTAAGTTAGAGAAGTTGTAACTAGCATCAGGAGTACAATGACCACGATGAAAGTGAAAGTATGGAATGCTCGAGTTATGGGCAAAAAAACTACCCTTAATACCAAGAGCATAAAGGTGAAGTTAATCAAGGAACTTACATCGAGGTGACAGAGGAAAAGACGGTTAGGAATAGAAACTAGAGCTATGAATTCACTGGCATGTGGAACTCCCATGTGAGAAATTCCCTCTACCTCAGCAGGCCAACATCTTCTCTGCAACTTACTACCTCAAGTGACTTGAATCAGAAGTGGGACCTGAATTCCCAGCCTTCCAGGCTCCAAGACTAGCTCTCTATTACACAACGCTGCCTCTCTGAGGTGAAGAGACAAACATAAATTAGAATAAAAGTGCATGGAAGAGGTACAAAATATAACGACACTCCTCAACATTCCTTTGTGCATTTTTACATAAAACTATCTATCACTGAGACCATGTTTACTGATTACTTTTGACTTCAATGCCTACTTGGCTTCACTGTGTATTGGAGAGCTCTTCTAGAGTTCATCACTTTTTCCATCCAAAATATCTGATATAAATATAGTCAAATATTTGAGGACCAACAACTATTCCTGGAAATAGGTGCGTGTGAGGGGCTCACCTCAACCATTACAGCTGAATTCCCTTCCCGTAACAATCCAATCAGCCCCTCCTTAGTTTTTCTTCCCTGAAGTTTAGTAGCTTTGCTCCATCCTTCCTTCTGTGCCTGCTTATGTAGCCAAGCTTCCGCCTGCAAATTGTAGGAGAAAAAAATAAACAAAATCCAGCATGTCAGACACAGAATTCTGAGCTGCAAGATACTAAATGTTTTTCTGTTTTCAATTTCACTCTGCTTCCTCTGAATCTCAATTTATTTAATAAAATGCCAACCTGGAGAGTAAGGAAAAACAAGTCTTGTAACAATGTAACTAAGACAAAGGGGCTTTATCTCTTGATTCTAAATAGCTGAGTACAGTTACAGTTCTGTAACAGCTAAGGCAAAATATTCAGAATAAGGGCAACTGACACTTATTATGCAGTAGTTTCCTTATACAGTAGTTTCCTGCACAATCTGCTTTACAGATTTACTTTGAAAAAAGCATGTATTTGTCCAATACAGAAATATGTTTTGCATGACTTCACATGTATAACTGATATAAGGCTTGCCCTTTGCATTGGGTAGGGGAGGGGCTGGAGGAAGGGAATTTGGAGCTCAAAATAACTTTTTTAATGAATGTTAAAAATAAATGTGTTCCACCTCCCTGACTCCCCCCGCATACATGAAAAGTATATATTATGATCGTTTTGCAAATGAGAAAACAGGTTCAGGAAAGTTAAGTGAGTCCTCCAAAGTTGCATATCAAAACATATACATTAAGAGTATGTGGGTCCAAGTTCAAGCTTCCTCTTAACTGCATCCCAAAAGAATTTACCACTTGAAAGACACAAGAGTGTCTTTCTCTGAGGAAATGTGGAGCTAGCAGCAGTCCTAAACTCAATTCTCCCCAAGTTGAGGCAGCATAGGTTTTGCCTCTTATAGTGGCTAGAGTGCTAGATTTGGAGTCTGGAAGATCCATTTAAATCCTGCCCTTAATCTTTACTGCACGAACTAAGCAAGCCACAACCTTAGTCTCCTCCTCTGTAAAATGCAGGTCCTACTGCTCAGGATTGTTTTAAGGTTCAAATGAGGTAATGTGTATAAAACCCTTTGCACACTTCAAAATGATATATACATGTTAGATGTGGCTGTTTCCCTCATGTGAATGCCAGCACAGTGCCCGGAACATAGTAGGTGCTTGATGTTCTTGTAGTTGTGTTTGTCCTTCGTTCTGGAGGAAGACCATGACATCAAGATGATGAAATGACTTGTAGTTGACTTTGACTTGAGTGAGGAAGGGCTGTGCAAGGTCACCAGCCTCACCTTCTTCTCCTGAGCCATCTGGATTCAGTAGTCTGATATGCATTAGGACAGCTGGAGATGGCATAGGATGCAGTGGGAGACCCTGGCCCTTTCAGGCTGAGGTGTTATCAGACTCCTACTTTGAGATACACCCATTCAATGAATAGATTTCCTTAAGTAGTTACTCCAGGGATGGCCCCTTTAATCCAAAAAAAAAAAAAAAAGCAAACTGGGAGGGGAAGACCCTCAGGCTCCCTGGGTAAAAGAGAAACAGTAACTATTTAGTAAATGTTGACAGATAGCCTGATGGAACGAATGAGAGTCATGATTCAGTGACACGTTTGCTGTAAAATTGCTGTTAAATTCAATTTGCTGTTAAATTGGCAGCTTATACTGATTAAACACAATTACAGTGAAAAAGAACCAAGATTCTTAACCTACAGTTCTTAAACTTTCAAAATTTTGACAAAATGCAATTGGTTTCCTTTATAACCTGATGTATTTTATTTACATTCATCTGAAAGGGGGTCCTATCGGCTTGGCCACGCATTCATTCTATCAATATTTATCAGGCTACCGGCCAGACGCTGTACTGAGCCATGAGGGTACAAATGGAGGCAAAAGTCAGTCCCTGCCCTGGAGGAGCTCACAATCCAATACATTCATCGGCCGGCCAAAGGGGTCAGAACAGGTTAAGAACCTCTCTCTGGATTTGGAGGACTCGAGTTCGGATCCCGCCCGGCCTCTTCCTATCTCTGTGACCTTGAACAAACCCACTAGGCGTCCAGTTAAGCGGGTGTCACTCGAGGTTCGATTCCCGGAGCCTCGGTTTCCTCCCCGTCCGAGGAGGAGGGGGCGGCCCCGGCCTCCCTCACCTGGGCCAGATCGCCACCACAGGTCTCCAGCGCTTTCTTGCAGTTGGTGAAGGAGTAGCCGGTCTTCCGCCTCAGCTTCTTCAGGTGCTCCTTGCTGGACGCAGCCTGGGGCCCCACGCCTCCCGCGTGGAAGGGGCGGGACCTCAGGGAAACCTGGGTGGGGACGGACAGGAGATGAGGAAGGGAGGGGAGCAGCCTGGGGAAGGGGCAGGTGGTGAGGAGAGGCTGAAGTTGAGGAGGGGGCAGGGGGCGAGGAAAGCCTGGAAGGGGAGGGGTGGCTGGACGTAAGGGGGGGAGCGGGAGGACGCAGGCCGGGGGCAGCTGGCAGAGGGCACCTGCGAAGGAGAAGAGAGCTAGGCCGCCCCGGGCGCCAGGGAGGACCCGATCTCCTCCACCACATCCCTCTTACCGGCCGGCTCCGGGAACCCAAGTGCTGAAAAAGCCGCAGCGACCGAAAGAAGGACATGATTTTCCCGGGCCCAGACAGCAGCAACTCGCTGGCTTCACAGCGCACGCGCGCACGAGAAAACCAGGGAAAGGCGAGAGTAAGGGGGAAAGAGACGAGGAATCTACGGATCGGCGACTGGGACAAACCCACAGACAAACCCCTAAACTAGCGTAGCTGAGGGCAGCGCCACCTGCCGGCCTAAAGTTCTCCGGCTCGTTGGGTGTTCAAAGGCAATGGATGGAACGTCGCGTCAGCATTGGCCACAGCTGGAAAGCAGATGGGTCACGTCATCAAGACAACTCTACAGCCACGGCCAATGGCGATCGTACGCCGAGGCTCCCTCCAGCGAAGGGGTGGGGAATGCGGCAATAATAACTCACATTTATACGACGCTAAGTGTGAGCACCCCGCAGGCGGCTAGGTCTAACAAATGGTCACCCCCCCATTTTACAGATGAGTAAACCGAGGTTCAGAGAGGCGCCCTTTTGTGTGACCAAGCTCCGTAAGGGCAGGGACTGCCTTTCTGGATATCCCCAGCACTAAGCGCCGTGCACGTAGTAGGCACTTAAAAAGATTGCTTTCCAAGGCCAGTACTCTTTGCGCTAAACCATTTGGTCTCTTTTAGAAAGAAATAGGCCTGCTGCACCCTAACTGTCCCCCAACACCAAAATGGGAAGCTTAACCTTCTTAGGCACTCCGTTCCCCGGTGTCCCTAAGTATAAAACAGGTAGTCTGAAATTCCTTTTCTCCCAAAGCCTAAAAACAAAAACTTTAGGACCTTAGTGCAAAAGATACTTTTCAGGATTTCTTGTTTTTTCTAAAAAAAAAAAAACAATAACAAGAAATGATAAAACAAAACAGAATGGAAAACATGCCCATCACCAGGGCAAGCACACGAATGAATGACCTTTTATTAATTTGTTCCTCTGTGCAAAGCACCGTGCTGGGGATACAAATAGAAAAGTAAGAAAGTCTCTGTTTGCTGTGGGAGAGACAGTCAGAAGCAATTACTCTGCGACAACCCACAATATTCCATCAAAATTCCTTCAGGTCCATTTCCCCCCTCAGGCTCCACCTCCAAGAAGAGGAACGGAGAGCCTCCTTATTAGCATCCATCAGGGCTTTTGTGAGGGAGAGTGTCTGGGGCTTCCAATAAAATGATGCTCAGCATTAGTCTAGAAGAAATGGCCAAGTTAGTAGGATGGAGAGAACAGTCAAAGAAAGCAAGGAAATAAAAGCATCCAACACCCTGCCCAGGACTCGCATGGCTGTCTTTATGTTCAACACCAAGAGGAAGAGGACTGATCAGAGAAATGTGTGTGGTCAGAGATAAGAAAGAACTGGATGTGGAGACACAGGGGAGCCTCTCAGCCGCCCCGGTGTGTAGCCCTGTATATGTTAATGTTCTCTTCCTCATCCCGCTGTGCCAGCTCTAGCTGAAAATGCTGTGGTAACATATCATGAAAGAAACTCTCCGTCCCGTGCTCTTCCCTCATCTTGGAGGCTAGATAGATAGTGCCATTTGGTCCACAGAGATGTCTGAGGGTGCCCAGGAGCAGTGGAAAGGTGGGCTCCAGATACACAATATCAGCCCCTAACACCAAATCATAGTCTTCAGGAAACACACCCTGGTCGAGCCCCCAGGCCAAAGCTCGGACCTGTGCCCGGCCTCCAACTGGTATGTTAGCTTGAACATTTCCCTGAATCTGCTCCAGGGCCAGAGGAAGGTCAGTGATGGTGACATCTCCCCCTGGAAGAAAGAGAACAGAAGAAAAATGAGGTCTAGGGACCAGATGAAGGATCACCATTCAGAAATGTCTAGAAAAATTTCAGTTCTCGGTATCTTCAGAAAAGTGACTTCTTGTTGCTTCTTAAAATTCAACATACATATGGCAGAGGGGAGAAATGATGAAACCTTTTAAGGATTACCAAGGTACTTCACAGGGATCATTTTTGATCCTCAGAACAACTCTGTGAGACAAGTGCTGTTATTATCCCCATGTTAATAGATGAGGGACCTGAGGTAAATTGTGTGATTTGATCAAGTCACACGGCTAGTAAATGCTTAAGATTGACAGAGACTAAGCAACTTACCCAGGGTCACACAACTAGTAAGTGTCTTAGGCAAGATTCAGAGGCAGATCTTCCAGACTCCAAGTCCAGAATTTTCTCCACCATATCACCTGGTTATCTTAAATCACTGAGCTAATTCTGCTTCTAGGACTGTATCCCCAAGAGATCATAAAAATGGGAAAGGGTCCCACATGTACAAAATTATTTATAGTGGCTCTCTTTGTGGTGGCCAAAAACTGGAAATCAAGGGGATGCCCATCAACTGGGGAATG
>CM053770.1:187304597-187331874 GCA_028658325.1 Potorous gilbertii | reverse complement strand
CTGGTAGACTTAGAACTTCATTGCAATGCAAGGACTTAAAAAATTCCCAGTAGTCTCTCTTAAGGCAAAATGCCTTCCACATCCAGAGAAAGAACTATGGAATTTGATCACAAAATGTAGCAGATCATTTTGCTTTTGTATTACATTTTGGTTTGTTTTATGATTTCTCCCATTCATTTTAATTCTTCTATGCAATATTACTAAGGTGAAAATGTGTTTAATAGGAATGTATGTGTAGAACCTATATAAAATTATATGCCTTCTCAGAGAGGAAGTGGGGAAGTAGTGGGGAATGAGGGAGAGGGAGGGGGAAAAACATCTAAGTTATATGAAAGTGATTGTAGAACACTGAAAACAAATACAATAATTTTAAAAAATAAATAAATCACTGTTAGATATTGAGGACACAAAGGTGGAAAAAATAACACAGTCCTTGTCTTCAAGGAACTTAGAATCCAAAAGGGGTGTGTGTGTAGGGGTGTGTGTGTGTGTGTGTGTGTGTGTGTGTGTAGTTGACATGATATGTACACAGTTAAGTATGATAAAAGGCAGAATTCAACAAGACAAAATGGTGTCTTTCTAACAAACTCAGCCAGGAATTCAAGTTTTCCCAAACTCTATCTCAGCAACCTCATCTTTCAGGGCTGTAAAAAATGGAACTCTAACCAAGTCAGTTTTCTCTATTTACCCTTTAGATGATGTATCTGTCCTCCTCCCATCATACTTTTTAGTCTTACTACCAACTGCCCAGACCAGTATATACCTATATTAGAAAGGAATGGGTTGAAAAAAGGTCGTTGGAGGAAGGATATAGTAATGGTGGAGTAAAGATATGGTTAACAGCAGTTCCCTATAAAATAACTGATCAATAAAGGGGTTGAGGAGTCAAGAGTATATTCCAGTGGAGGGAAAGAGCATATAAGAATAGTATACAAGGGTATACTTCCTGTCTAATGCTTAACAGAATACCTGGCACATAATAGATAATAAATGGTTGTTGACGGATTGTCTACTCTAACTCTTGACTTCATACTTAGGTTTGTGTGTTCATCCTTCGTTTTTGAAAAAGTGGAGTAAAGATGAAGAGTATAGGTGTTAAGGAGGTTCAAAGGATCGGGTCGCTAAACTCAGATGGCTCTGGAGGAGAAGTCAGGCTGGTGACCTGCACAGCCCTCCCTCAAAACAAAGTCAAGTGCAAGTCATGTCATCATTTCTCTGATGGCATGGTCTTTTTGGAAAATGAACACACACAACACAACACAACACACACACAACCTATAGTAGAGTTTAGATATAGTTTAGTATAAATAAAGTATAGTATAATACAAATATAGGATAGTATAGTAGAAATATAGTATAGTATAAGTATAATACAGTATAAACATAGTATAGTAGAGTATAAATTCCTTCTCCTCCCCTACTCTAAACCTCAAAATGTCTCCTCCATCCTTTCTTCCTTTGCATCAGTTTCTACCGAAGAAGAGGCCCTTCTTTTCAAGGAAACCCCTCTACTTCCATTCTTTGATCTTATTCCTTCCTGTCTTTTCTAGGTACTTCCCTGCTCTATCCTTTCTTCTCTCTCATCTTCAATACCCCCTTATATAGACACCTTCCCTGCTGGGACTCCCTTATCCTTTAAAAAAAAAACCCTTCATTTGAGTCTGCCATCCCCTCAAGCCAATAATCTTTATCTGTTTTTCTCCCTTCTGCAGCCAAACTCCAATACATCATGGGATTCCATTTCGTCACCTCCCACTTACTTCTCAATCCTCAGTAATGAGGCTTCCCACTCTGCTTAAACTTCTCTCTCCCAGATTACAAGTGATCACTTAAATTCTAAATCCGTTTACCTTTTTTCAGTCCACATTCTGCTTAGCCTCTTTCAGAAGCTTTTGACATGGTGAACCATTTGGAAGTCATGCCTTATGTCATATTATATAACATTTTAAGGACAGTATAGACAGGCAGAAAGGTTCTTTCCCCCTTTTTTTGTATTCTTGGAGCTTAGCAATGTGCTTGGAACATTATTGGCACCTAACAAATACTTATTGACTTGAAATAACTAATATTGGATGGCAGACTGACCCTTAAGGTATCCTCTGACTCAAACAGCTATGTGACCATAGGTAAATCGCTTAATCTTTCAATGTTTCAGATAGCTCTCTAAAACTATAAATTAAAGACCAGCGTTGTGAAGGGCCCTCCCCCAATAGGAAGTCCCTAAACTGATGGAATCACTAATTGGGCTCCCACACCTCGACCAAAAAAAAGACAGGATAGACTGGCTCACAATACAGAGCTGGGCTAAATCAACTCAGATCCTTTCAAATTATGAGATCTATGATTCCAGCTCACCTACCTTGAAGAGCTGCCAGAATGCCCACGATGCCAGTCCCAGCGCCCAGCTCAATTACCTTCTTGCCTCGGAAGTCGAGATTTTTCCTCTCGAAGTAACTGCATAGGCTCAGCGCCTATGGGGAATGGGGGATGGGATGGGGGGGAGGAAGGGAAGGAAATTTTGGAAAGAGAAGGAAGGTCGTTGCCTAATTACGGAGGAAACCCAACTCGTGCCAACATCTGTTTTCCTCTGCCCGAACTAGGAGATTCGGAGTGGAGGGGAGAAATGAAAACACCGCAGCCCCGCTAAGCGCCTTTCTCTCTGCTGACCACCCATGTACACCCCGGGAGTCCTCACCGCTTCCCACACAGGCGCAGCCACCCCAAGCCGAGCCCCAAAGCTCTGTCTGATGCTCAGCACATGACCACAGAAGTGGAACTGAGTCTCTTCTGTGTAAGATTCAGCGAAGAGCCCGTCTTCCTGAGGGAACACGGACTCCGACTCCAGTTCGGAATCTGACTCCGACATCCCGGACAGAAGGTCTCGGGCAATGGAGCGCCAGCCCACCGAGGGACTCCTCTGGACGCCCGCCAAGCTCTGGAGGAAGGGGCGACTTCCACGTGGCCGGGCAGGAGTGAGAGCCTGGAGGCAGGGGAGGGCAGACCCCTGGCATCCCCCATCCACTAGGTTCCTGTACTCTCGGGAGGCCGCCAACCCAAGCTCCTCCTACCCTACTTCCTAGAACTCTAGACTACCATAAGCGTGGACTGGCCCCAGACACCTGAGAACGGAGAATGGTTAATGCTATACTACATGGCAGGGCGGGGGAAGTATCCTAGCCCTTCCCCAGACTGTAGAGGGAACTCATCCTAGTGGTTTGGACCGTAGAAAGAATACTCAGGGGAGATTCCCGACCCTGGTACCTTACTGGACCTCAGTTTTCCCAACTGTAAAATGGAAATAAAATAGGCGCAAGGGTTCTTAATTTTGGGGGGTGCCCTGGACCCTTTTGGCATTCTGGTGAAGCCTGTGAACCCCCAGAATCATGTTTTGAATGCACAGAATACATAGGATGGAAAGGAAACAATTTTCAAATATAATTATCAGAAAAAAATTTGAGTTCATAGACTACAGGGTAAAAACCCTGGCCTAAAGTAATTTCTAGTTGTTTAAAAAATCTTAAATTCTCAATTTTACTATAGCAAACCAGACATAATGAGCTGGTGAGGTACAGTGAGAAAGAACAGGGGAGTCTGGAGTCCGAGGATCTGGGATCAAATTCCCTTCAGTGTGATCTTGGGTAAGGGACTTACCCTCCTTAGGTCTCATTTCCACATCTGCAAAATGAAAAAAAAAGTTTAGTTTTTTTATATGATCGATGAGGAAATTTCTTTTAAGTGTTTCAAAGGTTTTCATTTTATCTCCCCTTTTTTTTCCAGGGGGTGGGCGAGGTGAGAAGTAATGAAAATACATTTTTGTTCAGAAAAGAAAGTCTTATAAAATTTCATAATGAGGTGGGTTACGTGAAAAGCCCTAGTTGTAGTTCTGTTGATTTTAAAGCTCCAAGACAGATGCTTACACGTTGGCACGCTTCCATTCTCGGCATGCCGAACGCCGTTTGGGCCCCTGTCCCTTTAAGGGGGCGGGGCCTGGCGTCCCACCTCCATGATGTGACGCTGACTTCATCAGCGCGCGCCGAGAGCCGGCGGGCGGGCGTCTCCACGTGAGAGTCGCGGAAGCCCTGGGACCCCGGAGCCATGGAGAGCGCGGAGCTCGGCGAGGGAACCCCGGCCCCAGCGCCTCAGAAGCGCTTCTACCGACAACGAGCCCACTCTAACCCTATGGCCGACCACACCCTGCGCTAGTGAGTTAGGCCCTCCCCGGGAAACTGGCTCCTTACTGCTCCAGTCCCGGGCCGGACCCCCGAGCGGGCGGTCTAGAGGGATCTAGGGGGACAGACGGGGAGGCGGGGAGTTATCGATCACGGAGCTCCCGGGGCCCCGCTGCCATTGAGGCGTCAGGAGAGTGGCACCTAGGCAACACCAGTAGGCCAGGGTTGGACCTCCCCTTCCCCCATAGCAACATGGGGTGTAGTGAACTTGACCTCAGCAGCATTCGGGGGCCGAAGCTGGACCTCCCCTTGCCCCATAGCAGCATGGGGTGTAGTGAACTTGACCTCAGCAGCATTGGGGGGTCGGGGCTGGACCTCCCCTTCCCCTGTAGCAGCTGCGGGGTGCGGTGAACCTGACCTCAGCAACAAGGGAGGTGCTTGGACTGGAGTGCAGTGAACTTGCCTTCAGAAGCAGGGGAGGAGCTGAGACTCCTTCTCCCGTTATTGTAACGGGGTTGTTGTTGTAAGACTCAGAAACCTAGGGTTCCCTGAGTGCGACCTTAGAGTCACAAGTCAGTTTTCTCATAGCAATTTAAGCTGCCCTTCCAATCCTTCCATTTCCTAGGTTGCTCTGGTCAATAAAATTCATTACCTACTGGGCACCCTCCTGATGGTGGATCTTTTCTTACTTAGCTGAACTGGCCCTCTGCCACAAACACAGCCTGTCATTGACTCCAACTCCAAGCTTTATCTGCTTAGTAAAAACCTCCCAGTGTTTGTCCTCCACCTTCCAGAATGTTGGATCACCACCCCACATACAGTAGTGTTTCGATATAGGACGTTTCCCTCATTTTGTCAAAAAAGGGTGATAAAATTTATACCTCCTATCTCTGTGGGTTGAAAAGTGCTTTGCAAATTAACACAGATGATAAAAACAAAAAAAACTATTATTTGTGTAGTACATCATGGTTCAGTTTAAGAGAAGGAAAGACAGAAATGGGTTAGAGATAGAAACCAGAGTAGAGGAGTTCAAATTTAGTTAAGAGGATTTGATGTGTAGACTGAAGGAATGAGATGGAGGAGTACTGTTGTGGGTGGGTCTGGTGATGGGAAAGAAGAGACACTATATTGACAAAGGTAAGTGAAGGAGCTGCTGGATCATGTGATTGGTCCATTCGATAGGTTGTAGAAACTTTGTTGCCTTTCAGGGGAAGAAGGGGCTGTCTATGGGAGATGTTTGAGTAAGGAGATAGATAGAGGCGGGAGAATTTGATAGGTTAGGGTGAACTTTGAACCTTTTTGCCCCCACATGATAAACTCTGTTAGAACAATTTTACCTTGGACAGATAATAACAACTAGATTCCCAATTCATTGTGTCAGATCTCTCCCTAAATCATGTTCCTCTCCCCCACAAAAAAAGAGAAAAAAAGGATTTCTGGTTTTTGCTGAAAAAAGGAAACCAGACTAAAAAGTGGTCACACCAAATGCTAGAAATTTGGATGTATGTACAGGTCAAGCTCTAGTGGGGGTGGTACATTTCCTCAAAATGGGCCTATGATTCACACTGAAGGTTAAGGGTGTTTTCCATTATGCCTCCTTGAAACCAGAGGGCCCACTCTTTGTGGGAAAACTTCTTTTCACCCCACCCACAGTCCCATTACTGCAGTTTTTTACTCCCCTACTCACACCACCCTCCCTCCACAGCCCTGTGAAGCCAGAGGAGATGGACTGGTCTGAGCTCTACCCCAAGTTCTTTGCCCCACTGACCCACAACCAGAGCCATGATGACCCAAAGGATGAGAAAGAAGAGGGAGCTCAGGCCCAAGTGGAATTTGCAGACATAGGCTGTGGCTATGGTGGTTTGTTAGGTAACGCTTTGCAGTGGCCCTGTCTCCTTGGGCAGGGGGAAAAGGGAGGTGAGACGAAGAGGGCTCAGGCTCTTCTGCCTGTGCAGCAACTTTGGTGGGACTGCAGCTTTGGCCTTTCCCCTTCGGACCCAGGTGTTGACTCTATGACATCAATATCTACCCCCCACTCAGAGCCTATGACCTTTGGCCAGGAACAGGGAAGGTGCTGCCTCAAATACCTCTCTTAAGTCAGGGATGACCTGTCTGGCCCCTCCCACTGACCACAGTCCCTACATGAGGCATCTTACCTGCCAGGTATCGGGTCAGTGAGTCAGTCAACATGAACGTCAGAGATCAGCCACTGTGTCCAGTGATCCTTAACCATCTCTCTCAGGCCTCCCAGGAATTTCTCCCTCCTTCCATGACTCCTCTTCTTGCCCTATCATCAGTAGTATTGTTCTGTCCTCTTTATTTTCTCCCAGCATTCATATTACACACATACACAGTAACTATCCTCATTGTTCCTGATCTCTGATCATCTCCCCCGACTTGCCTACAGCTGCATCCTACTCTGTCTCTCTAGCTTTTCATTCCCATTGGGGCTCTGATGATTATTCTCCTTTCATTCAAAACATTTCCTTTGGGCCCATTTCCTATTCCTAGTCTGGGTAACAATCTCCCCCTTGGATTGGGGCTTTCCTACCCACTTAGCTTTAGTATGTGATGATGCTGCACCTTTCATTTTCACCCAGTGGAGCTATCCCCGATGTTCCCAAACACACTGATCCTTGGCCTAGAGATCCGGGTAAAAGTCTCAGATTATGTTCAGGATAGGATCCGAGCCCTTCGATCCACTTCTGGGGGTGGCTTCCAGAACATCGCCTGTCTTCGTAGCAATGCCATGAAGCACTTACCCAACTTTTTCCACAAAGGACAGGTGAGATGGGGCACTGAAGACACTGGGTTTTCCCAGCCTTTGTGGTGGAGGCTGGTGTCTCACCATCGTATCTTCCTCACAGTTGACAAAGATGTTCTTCCTCTTTCCTGACCCACACTTCAAACGGACCAAACACAAGTGGCGAATCATCAGCCCTACACTGCTGGCGGAATATGCCTACGTCCTGAGAATTGGGGTCAGTTTGAAGTGGGAGGAAAGGATGATAGATTGTGATGGGAATCTCACCTTTAGTTTATCTGTGCTTGGAGTTAGAGATAGGGGTGGAGGGGTGGAGTTTTCTTCCATAGTCTTATTTAGGTGTCCTTTTGTCCAGTCACACTGACCAGTGGGATGGCATCTCTGCAGGGGCTGGTATATACCATCACTGATGTGATGGAACTGCACAGCTGGATCTGTACCCACTTTGAAGAGCATCCCTTGTTTGAGCGAGTACCCCTAGAGGAACTGGTGAGTTGGGAGGCAGGTGGTGCTGGGGGAAACAACGGGAATAAGATCCCTTGAGGATGGGATGGTCTCTTGAGCCCAGCATAATACTGGGAGTATGGGATGGAGGTTTGTAGGAAAGCAGAAACCTGGGAGTAGGGGAAGATTCACTTGGAGTTCTCACTCCCTTAGGTTGATGACCCTATTGTGGGACGTCTTGGAACTTCAACTGAAGAAGGAAAGAAGGTTCTTCGAAATGGGGGGAAGAACTTCCCAGCCATCTTCCGGAGAATTCAGGACTCTGTTGCCTAACTGCCAGCCTCTGACTCCACTCTGACTGGACACTGATCTCTGGCCGTGCCATATCTAGAAGAATGATAGAGGCTCTTTTGCCTTCTGGGTGGGAGTGGGCGTCTCTGTGCTGCACTCTGTCTGTTTCTGCTCCAGGCCTGGGAGTTGCAGTGGTGAGAGAAGGAACCCAGATGTTCTGAGCAGCTTTCTTGACTTGATTGTTCTTCAGGCCATTTTTCACCAGAAAGCAGATGGGAAAATGCACACCTTGAGCCTAAGACAAGCTAGAAAGTGTTCCTGAGTTAAAGGGGTCTTATTCTTTAGAACCCCTTTCAGCCAGGGTATGTTCTGTATAGCTGGAATAAGAAAACACATTGCACTACCAGCTAAACTTCCTTCTGGGCTCAGATCACTGTAGTTGTTTGTGTTTATTTTGCTGTGCTGAGGCCTCTGTGTGTCTGTCTCTCTAAACCTTCCTGCTGTCCTAATAGAAGGCAAGCACCAGGTTTCTCTCCTGCCTTCTCCATCCTCCCTCCAACCATCTCTGGGCTTCTAGCTGTCTAGTAGTCTGAGACTAGGGGAAAGGCATTTTGAAACAGGTTATTGTCCCCTCTGTGTTAACCTTTGATTATATAGTCACCATAGCTGTTGAGATTGTTGGTTGATGAGCAGAAGAACTTGCTGAATTTCTGTATCTTGGTAGTGGGATTCTGCTATGAAAAGACCCTGTTGGGCAGCTGACCAAATAGTGATCTTCTAGAGGGGACTGACTGACCCCAAACCACCTGGGCCATATTGAGCTCGTTGAGATTGACCACCAGCATGGTCCCCTGTCCTTTAGGATGTTACCTGAACTGCCCCTACCTCTCCTTAGCACGCACTGAGCCACCCTTCACCCACTGAAGTCCTATAAGGAAAAAGAACCAAGTATCCCCTTGAGGAGAATGTACTGTTCAGGAGCAAAGAAAATGGGAGCAGAGACCGCTGTGTCTATTCTCTGGATAGTTGGAGAAGGGGGAATTCCTTAGGGAGGGGAAGGGGGAGGTGCCTTGGCTCCTAAGACGGTTGGGACTCCAAGAGACTGGCTTAGAAGCATCGTCTCCCCTACTGTGATTTATTTTTCGTTGAGGGGTTGGGAGTGGCGCCATACCTGAAAAAGAAACTGAGGAAGGGGGAGGGGGGACCTAGGAGTGAGTAGGAGTTTTTCTGGGATACATAAGTTGAATTCTCTGCCAGCTTAGGGTATTTGCTATGCAAATCATGGAAACCTGACAGCTAAGAGAGAAGGGATTGGCTGGAGTGCACTGGAGGGGGTGGCTCCTCTTCCTCCATAGGTTGAAGTAGGGGCCGAGAGGTTTATTAAGATGCTCTGCAGAAGCGTATGCTCCCCAGGGTCTGCTCCATCTCACTATGTCACAGACCTTCAAGCTAGCGACAAAGGTGTCTCAGCTTACGCGCTTGATTCCAAAACTGGGTATGAAGCTGGGCTTGAAGGGCCGGGAGAGAAGCCCCTCGGGAATGACAGATCTTCCTGGCCCGTCTACCCTCAGCTCCCTAGCAGAACTTTTCTGCAGAGGGGGGCTGTCGCGTCTACACGAGCTGCAGGTATGGGGTACCCCTGCCTCTGCCCAGTCAGATGCAGGGTGGTTGAAAGAAAGGGTACTTGGAATTCACTTGAGGATGCAGGCGGATGGGGAAAGATTTGACGTTAGCAAAAAGCGCACGTTGATTTAGAACTTTGGGGAGTTGATGGAAATATCAAAACTAAATAGATAAAGTTTGAATCAGCAAAGTTAACGTACCAACTGGATTTCCAAAAGCAGCACCCAAATTTGGGGGGCTGATGCGCGCGCTGATACACTTAGACATATACACATACATCACATACTGACCAGTAACTAGATGCAGGTTCCCAGGTCTGGAAAATGGTAGGAGACCTCCTGAACTGGAGTGCATTTAAGAACATTGTGGTGTCTAGTACTAAGTTTAGTCTTCGAGGAGACTCCAGCGGCATTGTAAATATCCTGAAGGTGTCCAGCCCCAGCGGTCACACGAGTGGACCTTCAAAACTAGATTAAAATTATCTAACTAATCTTTGTGATTGAGGGAAAGTTAACGCCCTCGCCCCCGTCCCCTCGCTCTTGCATTTCCAGGAGCTGGGAAATGGGACAGGAGTTTGTAGCTCTTGAGAAGAGTTCGGTGGCTGATGGGGAAGGGGATATATGGTCTCAGGTGGTATAGACTCCCTCAACTCTTTACTGTGGCAACTGAAGTTTCAAAGCGGGGGGAAAGTGGGATCTCAAGGTTTTCTCACCTTGCGCCAGGTGCAAGATTCTGCCCGCTTCGGCCCTATGTGGTTTGCCAGCTTTGGGCCAGTGCAAACTGTATACTTGGCATCTCCTGCCCTGATCGAGCAGCTGCTCCGACAGGAGGGTCCCCACCCCGAGCGCTGCAGCTTCTCTCCTTGGGTGGAGCACCGGCGACGCTGCCACCGGGCCTGTGGATTACTAACAGCGTAAGTTTCCCCCTCAACTCTTTCACGCTCTGGGGCACCCTTATGCAGAACTTCTCTCGGTCTCTCAATCTACTTCACCTTTGGCTAACTAACCTCACCTCAAATCTCCCCACTTCCAACGGATTTCCAAGTGTCCCAATCCTGCAATCTTTCCCCATTGGAGCTTATCTTGTTCTCCATACTTGCGTATTTCTGCCTTCTTTTTATCCCTCCTCCACCTCTCACCACCCAACTGAACTCCAGGAAATCCCCTGACCCTTTAACCTTCTAACTCCCCGGCCCCAGTTCCCCTTGGACCTTGCATTTTATGTTCGTTCACTGCAGTAGGTTGAGGCTGAAAGTGGGGATGCGCTCTCTTCCCCAGTGCCTGGTTCTGCCTTAAGGGGTTTGCGAGAGGAATGGAGAGGAGGGACTGGACCGATGAGAGACGCTCTGACTCAGGGCACTCGGGAAATGGGGTCGCTGGGAGGCAGGAAATGAGTAACTAGGGACTAGACGAGGAAGGAGGGAAAGAGCCAGTGAGAGAATGTCGCTGCAACTTGAGAGTGCAAAGGAATAAAGGATACCTCTCCCCACCAGACTGTGTAATAATACTCTAGTTCCTTCTCTGCTGTTGGGTAACTCATGCCCCAGTCAGTGTACGCCTTCACCTTTCCTTAATACCACCCTTTCCGAACCCCTTCAGGGAAGGAGAAGAATGGCAGAGGCTCCGCAGCCTTCTGGCCCCGCTTCTGCTCCGGCCCCGAGCCTCCGCTGACTACTCGGAGGCTCTGGACAGTGTAGTATGCGACCTGGTGCGCAGGTTACGGAGACAGAAGGGCAGTCTAGGAGGATCAGCCTCCCTCGTCCGAGATGTGGCTGGAGAATTCTACAAGTTCGGCCTGGAAGGTAGGGCCTAGGGTTTGGAAATCGAATGTCTACTCTGGTGTTTAGTGATTAATCTTGGGTGGAATGAAGGAGGGACCATCTTCTGGGCAGAGGAGACCTTCTTTCACCCTCTCCAGGATGCGGAGGCAACAGAGGTGGGTGTGCCTGGTGGAGGGCAGAGTTTATGGAGTCTCCCAAGGTTTGTGGAGATTCTCCCTGGATTATAACATCTTCCCACAGGTATTGGGGCCGTACTCTTGGGCTCCCGGCTAGGATGTCTGGAGCCTGAAGTACCCCCAGAAACAGAGAGCTTCATTCGTGCAGTGGGCTCCGTGTTTATGTCCACATTGCTGACCATGGCAATGCCAAAATGGCTGAACCGGTTCTTGCCTGGTCCCTGGAATCGTCTGTGTCGAGATTGGGACCAGATGTTTGCCTTTGGTGAGGTGCCAAGATGATATTCACAGCCAGGGTGGTAGGAACTGAAAAAAGGGCCACAAGGAGACTCTAGGGGGTCATCACTTTCTTTTCCATCCAGCCCAGAAGCACATGGAGCAGAGGGACACTGAAGCAGTTTCGAGGCCCATAGGGAAGTCTAAAAATGCCAGTGTATCTGGACCCCACTTGACTGGCTTCCTGTTTCAGAAAGAGCTACCACATGCATCCATCCTGGGCAGTATCACTGAGTTACTGCTGGCTGGAGTAGACACAGTAAGATCACTCTTGCACTTTCTGACACCTACTAGCTGCAAGGGCACACCTTTTCTCATAGATAAAATTAGGATGACAGGATTAAATATTTAGAGCTAGAAAGGACCTCATAGGTCATTTTGTCCAAACCCTTAATCTTACAGATAAGGAAATTGAAGCCTGGATAAATAATTTGCCCAAGGTCACATAGGTAGTAAGTGGCAGCACTGGGCTTTGAACTCATGTTCTGTGACCTTATATCTAGTTCTCTTTCCGCTAAGCATAGCTGTAGTACCTACTTCACAGTTGTGTGAGGCTCAAATTATTTATGTAACAGTACTAGGTAAAATTTAAAGTGTTATATATCAGTCATTGTTTTGTTTCTGGAGCCCTTATGTGCTCTTTACAGAGCAAGAATATTCCCAACCTCTCCCTTCCCTTATAGATGGTTTAGTGTTAGTCATTGAATTCTAGCCACCTCCAGATCCGGCTGCTGCTAGTTTAGGGTTCCCAAATTACTGACTGACCCAAACCCTGACCTTGGATAGCTGATGACTGAATTCTGGCCTCTAGACTCCAATACCTCTTGTTCATGTCACTCCCAGGTCTCCAACACACTTTCCTGGACTCTATATGAACTTGCACATCACCCAGAAGTTCAGACTGCACTCCATGCTGAGATCATAAGTGCCATGGCTCCTGGGTCTTCCACCCACCCCCCAGCCACTGCCTTGGCCCAGCTTCCCCTGCTGAGAGCTGTGGTGAAGGAGGTACTCAGGTGAGAGAGGGTGAAGCCCTGGGAGAGGCACTGAAGTGAAATGGTGCTGAGTGGGAATCCATAAAAAAATATAGGGACGTGGAAGGGCAGTAGGAAGATAGCAATCATCCTCTTAATAGACATGACAGAGTGGTGGGCAAGGAATATAGCCAGAGGCACTTTGCTTGGGAGACCAAAGAGTCCTCCAAGCATATATAGGGCAAGAAAGGAAGGGGGGATAGAAAAGGAGGAGGGCTGCCAGCCCTCAACCTCACTTTGTTGTCTTCTCAACTCTATGCATCCAAGGCTGTATCCTGTAGTACCTGGAAATTCCCGTGTACCAGACAAAGATATCCATGTAGGTGGTTACATCATCCCCAAAAATGTGAGTAGGACCAGTGAGATCCTCTTGAGTCTATTCTCCATCACACCTCCCCCTTTCCCACTGCCCTAGCTGAGCCCAACATCTGTCGGAGCTTTATTCATGTTCCTGCTCCCCATTCTAAACTCTGTAGAGTCGTCCCCAAAATAACAGTGCCTTCCATTGAATAGGTACTAATTAAACATTTGTTGACTTCATTTGGAGGTCAGAAGAGGGTCAGAATATTTCTAAGGGGATCCCTAAAGGATGCTTTCTGTAGTGTCAGTCAAAACTCTCCTGAACCTTTCATTCTCAATCACTGGCACATTTGGTCCAACCTTCTTGTCTCTGTCCCTGCTAGGTAGTCCCTCCATTGATTGATTTTTCTTCTCTTCTCACCAGACCCTGGTCACTCTGTGTCACTATGCCACATCTAGAGATCCTGGCCAGTTCCCAGAACCAAATACTTTCCACCCAGAAAGATGGCTGGGGGGACAGTCAGCTCCTCATCCTTTTGCTTCCCTCCCCTTTGGCTTTGGCAAACGCAGCTGTGTAGGAAAGCGCTTAGCAGAGCTTGAGCTAAATCTGGCTCTGGCCCAGGTGAGTGTTGTTGAGAAAGATCCCACCCTACTGGACCTAACAGCTTTCTGTGTACCTTGTTCCCACCTCAGCCCAAGCCTTAAGAGGGCCAGATAATCCACTCCAGTCCTTTTAGACTCCATTCCTTGGAATGTGAAGATCACTCCATAAAAGATTTCTCCACCGCCAGCAAAATAATTAACAAAATAATCCTGACTATTCCCTAGAAACAACTGCTGTTATTAATCCCCTCAACATCATCTATTCTTTGATACTGATCATTCCCAAAATTTGTCACCTCAATCCCATATCACCCTTGATGTTCTGTCTCCTAATGGTGACTGTGCCCACAAGTACTGACCACCACCTACAGTGAATGCTTCCTCCCTCCCATTCTAGATCTTGATCCACTTTGAAGTTAGGCCAGAACCAGGTGCTGGGATCGTCAGGCCGATGACTAGGACAGTACTGGTGCCTGAGAGAAGCATCAACCTGAACTTTGTTGACCGATAATGATGTGATTTATCTCGATTTTCCTTCTCCCCCATTCCTTGATAGAAGAGGGTAAACAGACATATGTCCTTAAAGCACCTGGAAAACCTTTCTCCCATCCTCTCTATGGGGAGGACAAGGTCCTTTTGAACTAGAGAATGACCAAATCAAAGACCTGAACAAAGGACAGGAAAGTTCATCTGTTGAGCATGCACTATGCATTCGGTCCAGATCAGTGGGAAAGGTGGAATAGTGCAATTTGTTAATTTCAACCTTAAGCCACATAGAAGGTCTGAGGAGCTGTATGACTCCATCCCTTTCCATCCATCCTCTCTGAAGCCTTCTGAGCACTGGTCACATAGGCACTTGTCCTTGGCCAGTTAAGCTTGGAGCCTTATTTCTATCTTATGTCAATGCCAACCCAACTCCTGCCCATGCTCCCAATGTACAGCCTTTTTTGTATTGATTCTCCATACTTTTGTAATTAAAAAACCAGTAACATCCTCCCTCTACCCTTTCTAAGTTTCTCCACCTTGCTCCCCCCTCTTCCAACTTTAGGGGTGGTAATTCTGGATTTTCCACCTGCATTGGTTTCCCTGGCACTGGAAGTGACCTGATGAACATGGGGTGGTCTGAGTACCTGGAAGAGTTTGTTGCATCACTGACCCAGGCATGTTACTGTCTGCCATACATGGGGAGCAGCCAAGCCTGGCTTCCTACAAAAAAATAAAATAAAGTAACAGGAGGGCCTTGAGAATCAGGCTTCTAACCAATGGGTTAGACAAATCAAAGAGGAGCAGAGTTGCAGGTCTGAATAAAAGTGTTAGGACACCAGAGATGATTAGAGGGTGTTTGGTGGGTTCCAAAGTGTGGACCATTGGAAATAGATGGTCAAGGCCTAAGGGACTTTACAGAGTAATTCTCCAGTTCTCTGAGATGGTTATTTTGAGATAGTCTCCTTCATGGGGCTGACAGAGATCAAAGCATAGATGTAAATTGAGAATGATGGAAGAAATTACAGGAAAAAAAAGACAGATACATTGATATTTTTTGCACAGAGATGATGTATACTGAGTATGGGGCCAAGCAGAAACCCTCAGGCACTGATACAGGAGGGGTAAAGGCTGATTAGGCAGAGGGAATCTTTAATTCTTTGACTCAGCATGCCCCACAACCCTTCAGATTCTGGGCAGTTTTCCCCCTTGTGACTCAGATATGGATTAACTCACCTTTCTTCCGCAATAAATCTGTCAGAACCTGGGTTCCACCCTGCCCCCCCGAAGTAGCTCAGGTAACCAATCCAGTCAGGACTTGCCCCCTTTCTTACCACCATCACCAAATTATCAAAGTGGATCAAGTTTCATTTCATACTTCCTCCTCTCCCTTTCCCCTACTAGCCATAGTTCAGTGAGACATGGGGGGATCTCTCTCATCCCAGGCTTTCCGAGAGAGAATATCCATACAAAGTCTAAAAAAATCCAGGACTTACAAGCTCTTTGTATCTTTGTGCAGGAACTAGGATGTATGTATATTAAATACCACTGTTCTCCTCCACCTTCCCCATTACTACTCCTTCTAGATTCAAAAGTCTGTGTATGTCAGGACCTTGACCAGATAACAGACCACTTGTGACTCTAGGTTCAGTTTTGATTTTTCACCCCCAACCCAGGTTCAAATTAACCAAGTCTAGGTCTGAAGATATGAGTATTTATCCTTAACCCACCTGCCTATCAACGTGCTGCATTCAATGACCCTTCCTAGGGGAGTAATAATTTCAAAAATATCCTAGTCTAGACCCCCTAAATTGGAAAAGGGAACTGTTTTGCTCTCCCCTCCCCCCCTTCCCTGGCTATCCTCAGCTACTTTACTGAAGCCTTCTCTCAGAAAAAGGAGGAAGGGGAAAGGCACTGATGCACTTGGCCCAGACTCAGGCCCTGAAGGGCAATATGTAAGTACTTGTATGTGTCTGAGTCTCAATGTGGGGCCATTACTCACTGGGAGAGGGCCTGGAGGTGGAAAAGATTTGGCAAATACATCCCCAAACCTGTTTTTGTCTGAGCATGTCAGCAAATGTGTATATGCTAGTGGTCACTTTCTGGAAAAAGAGCTGCCTTGTGGATGGTAAAGTAACATGTGAGGGATTGCAAGTGCCCTCTCTCCAGGAGGCAGAATTGTCCATTAGGAGTCGAATTCTACCTTAGCCTCCTACTCACTCTGGCCTTACTTCAGGGATAGGGCAAAGGAGGTAAAGGCATAAGGGAGGATAGAATGAGATAGTGACTGGGAAAATAAGTTGTGTGGGCAGGAGGGAAGTATGTCTGCATCACTAGGTGACCTACAATAAAAGGAAAACATTTTCCTTTTACTCAGCTCCCTATCCCACTATTTCACTCTCACGCTAGTCTATAGGACAGCACCATGGACAGCACCTAGATTGGAGCTGGGAGAGGAAGGGGATCTTTCAAGCTGAGGTCTCACCTGACCCCAGAGAGGCAAGGTGAAGTCACTGTAGTCAAGGCAGAAGCATTTCCCCAAAACAACTCCTCGGAGGATGCTCAGACCTTCCCTACAGGAAAGACTAATGATAATGGGAAATAAATGATTTCAACCCTTTAAACTCTACTCCCAAGTTCATTATGTAACCTGAATATTCTCATTGCTGATGAATAATTCACTTAGCATAACAGCATAGACCAGAGGGCATATAGTTCCAGGGCCTCCTGAGTAAGGAGTGACCAGGCCTAGTGTTGACCCATATTTAGGACCAGTCTATAGTTGCTACTTGATACCACTCCAGCACTGCCTGCAAACAACATCCTCTCACAAATGGTCAATAATTCATATCGAGACCCTGGGGGAAGAGGGGGGGGCTGCCTTCCTCCGTGACAATTTGTTAAAATTTATAGGAAAAGAATGAGGTAAAATCTTAATCCTACTGGTTAACATAAGTCCAGGTCTGAACTGAACCATGTAGTTATTGGAAAGGCAACATAAATCAGAAAAAGCTGAGGGCCCAGAGGCTATATTCATGGAGGCCAGTATTGGTCCAAGTGAATAAGCATCCACTTTATACCACTAATCACTGAAAATACAAGCTTGAAAGGGTAACCCAAAATACAATATAATTCCTGTCCTCACCCAGCTCTCAGATGGAAGAAATGATAGGCTATCTAATCAAACTTATTCCTAACCTTCATTCCCACCTTACTGTTATGGTTTCTTACACTTAGAAAATTACAATTTCCCACATTTATATCATATTTTTCTAAAGTATTTCCATGTCTATCATGTCCCATTATGAAAAACTCCAAGGTACTATCCAAATGCCTAATTATTTTGATGTCCAGTTATTTTGTGTAGGGGTTGCAAGCAGAAATAAATGCTCAGGTTCTGGAAAACATTTTGTCACTTAGAAATTTTCTTTGCAATGGGAATTTACCTACATCTCATTTTCCTCACACCAATCCTGTGAGGTAGATAGGGAAACTGAGGCACAGAGGAGTAGAACATAGGCCTTCTAATTTCTGGGCATAGGACTTTTCGCCCCACCAGACCATTCTGAGCCTTGTCAACTATACAATTAAAGTGAATTATTCACCAGCAAGTGTTTGCTGAGCCACTTGGAATAAATCATTATGGGTTGATAGGGAGAAAAAGAAGTTAACATACTCAGTGCTTTGGGACTTGCAACCTGTGTAGACAAAACCTCCCCCCCAAAACTTCAAATCTTCCCAGTCCTTGAACAAGAAATGAGCCTCCATTTGCATATAAATGACTCTTTATGCCCTCCCCTCAAACAAGAGGGGGTAGGCAGGGGTAGACCCCCCTGCCCTCATGCAGGGAGCAGGAGGTGGATATACACTAGTCTTATTGCCAGATGCCCTGTGGCCACAGAGTAGGAGGGGTGGGTGAGTTGGTAGCCCCTTCCTCCTGGCACTGGCCCCCCTTCACCAAATCATCCCTATGGAGTTGGGGGACCAGAGGCCGTGTGAGCTGAGGTAAAGATGATTCTCTCCACTCTCTCCAGGGGAAAAGATGTTCTCCCCACTTCCTGGGAGGATAAGCGGCCATCAGTGAGGATTGAAATTTCTTCCAAGTGGAATCTTTGCCCCAGGGAAAGATGAGTGATCAAATGGGGGCCAGATATTATCTCCACTGGTCATGTCAACATCAGAGATCCCTAGATGTGTGGGGTCAGTCAGGTGTGGGAGCAACACCTTGTCTTGGTGGAATCTCCACTGGTTCAGGGAAGATGCTCAGCAGGGGCTGGACCACATCTCCAGCCAGTGCACTGACTTTAGGGTCTTCCTTTCCTGAGAGTTTAGCTCAGACAGTAGTGACCCTCATGACAACCTCTCGGCCAGATCGGGAGCTGGAACGGGCATCTGGTGGCCGGAGCTGTCCAAGTAGGTGCAGAATTGTGTAGCCACAGTGCTGGGGCAAGAGCGTCCGGACACGCTGAGCAGCTGGAGGGCGGCCAGTGGCCCCAGGTGGGGAACCTGTCCGTGAGGTCCTGGGGCCTGGCTTCCCTGCCATCCCCCCTCCTGCATCCCCTCCTAAGTCCTTGGTTTTGTCATAGTTCAGGACCTTCCACTGTTGGTTCACTGCCTGCCAGCGTTTGAAGATGCGGTAGACAGAAGAGCCCTCATGGACAATGAGACCTGGTTGAGAAGGGGGTCAGAGGTTGGGTCAACTTTTCATTGAACTCAGAGCCAGGGGGATATCCAAACATGATTTTTTTTCTCCAGACTGAAATAGTAAGACTTAATAGAGACACTAGGGTAGAGCAAAAAAACAAAAAAAAGTCTTTGGGAAATCAAGGGGGTCTCTAATTGGTCATAGACCAGTTAAAGGAGTATTATGACCTGGGTTCAAATCTTGACTGCAGCTAATAAGTGTAACAACAACAATAAATAATGACAATATGTATATGTGTATAGCACTTTGATATTTGCAAAGCATACTACAAATATTATCTTACTGTATTCTCGTAATACCCCTGGGTGGTAGGTGCTGTTATTATCCCTATTTTACAGATGAGGAAACTGAGGCAGGAGAGGTTAGGATTAAACAAGTCTTTCAGTGTCTCAGAGTCTGAGTTTCCTCATCAGTAAAATGTGGAGGCAGGGGTTGTATCAGATATTCTATAAGGTCCCTTCCAGCTCCTGCTCTGGGATCATATGATTTTTCCTTCAAATTGTCCATGAGCTGGGGAGAGGGGATAATTAATTCCATATCAACTTATTACTACTAAGCACCTACAGGTATTAAGCACATATGCGTGCAGAGTATACGTAGTTTATGTGTAAAACATAGGTAGTTTAGATAAAACATAGTTCCTAAAACTGCCCCTCCCCTATGTAAGAATTTAAAGGATTGACGATTTTAGGTAGATGGGCCTGGGGAGGGGTCTCTCACCAATGCAGACAACGTCCATAAAGCCGTACATGCCATAGCAGATCTGGAAGAGCAGGTCCTGCCGCTGCCACTTGGCTGATGGACTGAGTGAAGACCAGATGAGCCAAGAGATGCTGGCGACAAGGAAAAGGGAGCCCAGGACGATGGCTGCGATCTGGACCTTCTCAATGACTGTCAGGGAGATGGCCTGCCACTAGAAAAAGAAGGTGTTCTCAGAGGGACACATGGGGACAAAAGGTCTTGCTGGCTAAAGGAAGCAGGGTCATGATAACTGGAGGCAACCATGATAAGCTGGGCCTCAATGACCAAGAAAGAATCAGAATAATGGAGGTACCTGTTGTGGGGAAAATGTAGTCAGGCCTCGTTTTGGTGGGGTTGGGGGGAGGTGGCTGTTCCCAGAGCCCCTACCTCTACCATTAGTCTAAGCCTCTTCCCCCTGTACCTCTCACCTGCAGTGGGTTCTTGGTGCTTATTGCCAGGACCTGGTACTTGAAATAGCAGAGTTCACAGCTCCAGGATCCCCGCTCACTGATCCATCGAATGAGGCAAGGCTGGTGGGTGCAGCGAACAGAACCATCACACCGACATGGGCTCAAGAGCTCCCCCTGAAGGTAGGGAGAGGAGGCAGGACCCAATCACCCATCACCTCAACTAGCTACAAGAGATCCGTTTTCATGGCCTCCCTCCTCCCATTAGAGAAACTCTTCAAATTAGAGATCCATATCAAAGGTCCAAATTCAAGACCCTCAATGGAAACTACTCATTCAGGACTGAAAGAAGGGCACATACTAGAGTGGGAAGGAAAGTCCTTAGGTTGAAAAAGTCATAAATCAGAGAAACTAAGCAGAGAGAAGACCTAGAACATCTCTATCCTCCAAACCTTAGAGAATATAGTTTGTACAAACTAAGGAGATTTACAGGGTGGGGGTGGAGGGGGGTAGAAGGGAGTTATATTGACTTTAAGTAAGCATCAATCACCAGTCCTCTACTTCCTACCAAATAATCTTAAAACACTTTACAGATCTCGCAATAATTCAGAGGATTTTATTATTGTATCTCCATGGGATCCCAAAAGAAACCCTTCATACCAGACTAGGTCTCCCTTAGTTCAAGGAAAGGAAACTCCCTCTGAGCACTTAGGGATAACAATCCTCCCCAAACTCCCCCCCCCCCCCAATTATAGGGAGTTCCCTGTAGAACAATTTAAACAAAGAATAATCTTTGTGGGAAGAACGGAAGTTGCCGAATTTAAAGCAGAGGAAGAATCTCCCCAAAGGTTAAAAATGCTGAGAATAAAGGGAGCCTCGAGATAAGAAGCTCCAATCTCTACAACCAAGGCTTGCTTTTGAAAGATCAACCCTTTCCTCTGTCTCCAAGAAGGATGGCCCCTCCCACAGCCTATAGAGATAGTAAAGTGTGGGAAGGTGGGGACAGGGACAGTCGACAGCTTTGCCCTGACATCTCCCTCCCTCCCTCCCCAAGCCAGCTTCCCAGGCACACAATCTCTCATCCTTCTCTGGGCTAGCAGACCCCTCACTTCAACCCACACCTAGGCATCATTCCCGTCTACCCTTCTCCTAGGTACCCCCTACCAGTTTCTGGTCCTGGCATCCTCCAGCCATTCTTCCAGGCCCCCTTCCTGGGTCTCCCCTCTCTGGCCAGCCTTTCACATGCTCCAGGCTCCCTGATATTCTCCCCCATCTTCCTCAGTCTCTCCACCTAGGTCCACCCAGTGCTCCTTGTTCAAGTCCCTCCCCCTCCCATTTTCATCGCTGGTGCCCCGCTGTCAGTATCCCCAGGCCCCGGCCTGACCTGCTCAGGCCCCTGGAAGCAGATCCGGCACTGGGGGGTTCGGAGCCCGCTGTCCAGGCTGCTGCTCAGAGACAGGGAGTCCAGGCCGCCAGTGGCAGGAGGTGGAGGAGGAGGGGGCGGCGGCGGGGGTCCAGCCCGGGCTTCCTTGTCCCCCGCTCCCCGGGCCCGCGGCTCCGACCCGTAGTACTCCTCGTCGTCGCCGTCGCTGTCCCGGGCCGAGCAGCCGGCAAAGGGCCCCCAGCCGCAGCCGGCTCCCCCGCCCCCCCGGGGCTGAGGCTCGGGCTGGGGCCGCCCCCCGCCCGTCAGCACCAGCAGCTTCAGCTCGTTCAGGAACATGCGGAGCCGGGACTTAAGCATCGTCCGGGCGCCGGGAGCCGCGGCGGGGAGGGGGGGCGCGGGGAGGGCGGCGTCGGGGGGTCTAGCCGGGGGAGGGGGCGTCGGGGCCTGCGAGCTCGGCTCAGCGCTGCCTCCTGCCCTGCCCCAGGGCTGGCGGCCCGGGGGCCATGGCCGGGGTCTTCTAGGGCGCGGCGCCCCGCGGGGCCGGGGCGGGAGCGGCCCGGGTCCCCAGGGTCACGGGCCCGGGTCCTCCTGCGGCGGGGCCGCCCCCCATCGCGGGCCGCCGGGCCCCGGCCCCGCTCGGGCTCTGGCTCCGGCTCGACCCGTCCGCTCGGCCGTGGCAAATGGCGGCTCCTTCCGGCGGCGGCGGCAGCGGCGGCGGCGGCGGCAAAGACCCCCCCCACCCCCACCCCCCGGAGCGGCGGGCTGGCGGCGGGCGGGGAGACAGCCCGGGAGCCGGCGAGGGAAAGAGGGAGGGGCGGGGCGGGGAAGGGGAAGAAGGGAGGGAGGGGGCCGCGGCTGCGCATCCCCGCCCCGCCCCGCGCGAGCAGGTGGCCCCGGGGGCGGGGGCGCGTGGACCCCGCGGACCCAGGGGCCGGGCGGGGAGTGGCCCTGGTTGGGGGCTGGGGTAAGCAGTGAAGGAGGGTGAGGCTGGGGGTTGTGTGTGTGTGTGTGTGTGTGTGTGTGTGTGTGTGTGCAAAAGATGAAAGGGTTCGGGGTCGGGGAAGAGTGCGTGCGCGGGGGCAGGGTGCAAGAATGTGTGTGTATGTGCGTGTGTAAGGGAAGGATGGAGACAGGTAAGCGGGCTGGGAGGTGGAGTGAGGGGTAGAGCAGGCATCCTTGTTTTCCGTCTCACATAATCTGTGGCTATCTTCATCTACCACTCCCTCCGGCTAACTGCCCCTTCTCCTCTTTTAAAGGCCATTAATTTCCCTCTAAACCAGCCCAGGGCGCCCCCCACCCCCATCTCCTGTTCTGTTAAGCATTTGCAAGTTCTTCTCTTTCCCTTCCCTTCCCCAGTCTGGGAAAATGGAGTCTAGGGAGTTCTTTCGGTCAAACACACTGGGAAAAAAAGTAATTAGTAAAAGAATAATTAACAGAAGGACTGAGGGGACAGACATAGGGAGGGGCAGGCGGCAAAAATCAGAGCTTCCCCGATGGAGGGGAAAGGAAAGAGTGAATTCAATAATATATTTCGGGGTTTTTAAATTCAGTTTTATTTTGTTTTCAGTTCCAAATTTTTTCCCTTTCTACTCTCCCTTCTCCATCCATTGAGAAGAAAAATAAAACCTATCAATAATATATTTTGAATGGAAACAGACTCAAAGAGAAAGCTGAAATAAA
Organism: Potorous gilbertii; assembly: GCA_028658325.1. Taxonomy (NCBI): domain Eukaryota; kingdom Metazoa; phylum Chordata; class Mammalia; order Diprotodontia; family Potoroidae; genus Potorous; species Potorous gilbertii. The sequence continues at coordinate 187,309,014 of CM053770.1, read as the reverse complement.
GGAGAATTGGGGTGAACTGAGGTGGACCTATGTAATGGACGATGTAATAAGAAGCATGTTGGGATAGAGAAAGTTTTTCAAGCCATTCATTCATTCATTCATTCAACAAGCATTTAGTAAGCACCTATTAAGCGTTCGGCACTGTGTTAAATTTGTCGAGTGTTAACACCACAGGTTAGTTCGGGATCCGAGTAAGCACACATTCTAATGAGGGAGACAGTAAATCAGTCTCGACAAGATACATTAAGAAAAAGCACTAGCGCTTTATGTCACCTTCCAGAAGGCTTCTCAACCCTTGCAAGCTGATCAATGTGCAAATATTCCCTTCAATCTCCACCCCTATTTCCTCAGGTTTCCCACCCCAATGGTACCCACACTAGTATCTCTGCTACCCTCATTAATAGAATTGTGGAGCAGGAAGTAGCTCTGGGGGGAAGGGGAGAAGTGTATTTACACTCCTATTTTACTCCTGAACTTGATTTTCTTTAATGCTGAAGTCCCTCTTTTTTCAAGTTTGAAACTGTTGCAAAGAGATTAATAGAATGATAGAGGAAGAGAGGCAATGAAGGCCCTAATTGAAATATTACCCACACCACACTCAAAGAAACTCTAAAATGGAACTAGAGCTAATAGACAGAAAAGCTGAGCGGCAAACACATTTCTTAGTAGATGTGTCTTTCCCAATTCCCCCCATTCCATTTAGATTAAAGGAGGGTAAGGGAGAGGACTGAAACCCACTTTGCTGCAGAATGATGGCTTAGGGTATGACAGGGTTGCAATGGAGTAGATTGGGTGCAGGGGAAGGGGAATCTCTGGCTCTGTAGTTTGGTTCAAATCTCCCTTCTGTCACTTACCTGTGACTTTAGACAAATTATTTAACTGTTCTGAGTCTCAGTTTTCTCACTTGTAAAATGAGGGGTTAGGGTTAGATGACCTTTTAAGGTCTCTTCCAGCTCTATAGCAATGGTATCCCTGTCTCACCCCCATTTTTAGTATTCAGCCTTATATTTTCTGGGTCCTATGTATGTATAGAGCTGTTTTCTAGGCTTGGGCATATTTTTCTAATAAAAATTGAATCTGAGATTTGGAAGGGACCTTAGAGGTAATTTACATTGCTCTCCCCATCATGTATAACAAATGTACAATATTTCTCAGGGCTATTCAGCCATTCTCCGCTCGAAAACTTCCAGTGATGGGGAGCTCATTCCCTTTCCAGGTAGCTGTTCTCCAAGTTGTACAGCTGTTATTAAAGTTCTCCATCTGCTCCTCTGTAACTTCCACCTACTGCTCCTTCTGCCTTCTGGGGCCAAGCTGAACAAGTCCAATCCCTCTCCCATTACAGGAACCAGTGCTTTTTGTTTTGCGGGGAGTGGAGAGGGAGGGTGGGGAAGGAGGATGGGAAGCAGATTCTCAACGCGAAGAAATGTCATGAGAAAGCAAGAGAGACAAAGATACGGAGAGACAACCAGGCACAGAGACAATCTCTCCTCCAGCCTTCTACCCACAACAGGGATCTGGGTGGCCTCGGTTGCCATGGCACCACCCTAGGGCTCCTCCCCCTCACAGGCCCCCCCACCTCCATAGGGACCGTGGAGGCCAGGTCACATGACCCCTCCGTAACCACACCTCTGCAATGTCAGCGGATCATGTGTGATAGCAACAGATCACATGGTCAGATTCCCTTCTCCTGGCCGGCTGCTCCCCGCCTCCCCATCGCCCAGCTCTCGAGCGGCCCTAAGGCGCATGAATGGCCGGTCACGTGCTCCTTCACGTCCCGCGTGCGCCAGTCTCTCCCTCCTCCTCCTCCTCCCCGTTTCCGCGCGCCGCCTTGGCAGCGCTGGTCACGTGGTGAGGGTGTGGGAGAGGGATCCACTCTAGCCCCCGGGAGTCTATGGTGAGGCCTGCCGCGTCCGGCCCCTCGGGACCGAATTACCCTGCATGGCTCCTCCGGGGCAGGCTCCGGCGCCTAGATAACGGTCCGACCCCGCCCCACGCGGCGCGGCCCCCAGCGCCGGAGGAGGTGAGTGCGTCCCGGGCTCCCGCGGGCTCGGCCAGGGGCCGGGCCTTTCTCCGGGAGTGGATTTTGCCGCGGAATGGCCCGAGTCCCCGCCCCCTGCCCGCCCTCCGCTCCCCGCGTGCCGGACTGAGAGGCCGAGCGAGCGGGGCTGCGGGGCCGCTGGCGGGCGTGTAAGGGTGGGGAGGGGGCCCGACCGCACGGTGTGGGCCGGGGGATCACGAACGGGCTTAGCCCCGGCTTGACCGCGGCTGGTAACGTTGGTGAGGGGGCGGTGAGGACGATCCCGTTTTCCCAGAGTGGTTGGTAGGGGTCATACGTAGAGAACCCCGGCCCGACGCGGGTCGGGGCCAGCGTGTAATTGTAGCCGCCTCCTCCTAGGCCCAGGATGGACATCCCTCGGTATGAACCAGTGGCCGAGATCGGTGTTGGTGCCTATGGGACGGTGTACAAGGCCCGTGACCCACACAGCGGCCACTTCGTGGCACTCAAGAGCGTGAAAGTCCCGACGGGAGGAGGAAGTGGAGGGGGCCTGCCTGTCAGCACTGTCCGGGAGGTGGCCCTCCTTAGGAGGCTGGAGGCCTTTGAGCATCCCAACGTTGTCCGGTGAGATGAGACTGGAGGGTTACGGGTGTGGGAAGAGGAGGGCGGGGGTTGGGCGCTGTACAAACAAGATTGAGAAACAGAAATTGGGCTGGGAGCTCCACGGAGAGGACCTTTCTCCGGGAGAGAGCCTCCTGAGTACTCATCTACTCCGATCAGGCTGATGGATGTGTGTGCCACTGCCCGAACTGACCGAGAGACCAAGGTGACCCTAGTGTTTGAACACGTGGACCAAGACCTGAGGACGTATCTGGACAAGGCCCCTCCACCAGGGCTGCCCTTGGAGACCATTAAGGTGTGAGCCTAGGAGTGCTGGGGGTGGGGAGGTAAAGGTGGGACTTCTGGAGAGGAGGTATAGGTAACTCCCGGACTTCTTTATAGTGATCTTGTCACACTTTCTTCCAGGACCTAATGAGACAGTTCTTAAGAGGCCTAGACTTTCTTCATGCCAACTGTATTGTCCACCGTGACTTGAAGCCAGAAAACATACTTGTGACTAGTAGTGGAACAGTCAAGCTGGCTGACTTCGGCTTAGCCAGGATCTACAGCTGCCAGATGGCACTCACACCTGTGGTCAGTGGGAACTCCTAAGGAGTAGTAGTTTATTCTGGAGATGGCCAAGAAAGGAGGTGGGAATGGCAAAGTGGGAGGAAAGAAGGACAACTTGGTACAAAATAGAAGGGAAACTTGGTGGGACCTCTTAAGTTAAAAGTTTCATCCTTACCCCTCTCCCATCCTCCCCCTAGAAGGTTCCTTTTTCTGTCTCTTCCAGGTAGTCACCCTCTGGTACAGGGCTCCTGAGGTTCTCCTGCAATCAGCATATGCAACACCTGTGGACATGTGGAGTGTTGGCTGCATCTTCGCAGAGATGTTCCGTAGGAAGTGAGGAGCTCATGAGACTTCACTCGCTCCCCTTCTTTAGTCACCAGAAAGCCTCCGTTCTTTTCCCTGTAACACCCTTCCCGACACAAAATTGCTTTCCATCTTTGAAAGTGCTCTAATGACCCCTGACAATTGTTACTGTGCTTGGGACCTCAGTGATTCTCTCCCCCTCCCCGCAACCACTCTGGACCTTGATTACTATTCTTTTATCCTTTTTCTGCCTTCAGGCCTCTCTTCTGTGGAAACTCTGAAGCTGACCAGTTAAGCAAAATCTTTGAGTAAGTGAGTAGATAGCTGAAGCAGAGTTTATCACGTCATATCCTTCTCTGGAAGGCTTTTGATAGCCTTGTGGAATTGGGGAGACAAGGTATGGAATCCAGGACAGCTCTCAATCACAGGTCTCCCTTATCCCTACAGCTTGATTGGGCTCCCAGCAGAAGATGATTGGCCTCCTGATGTTTCTCTGCCCCGTGGAGCCTTTACTCCTTGTAGTCCTCAGCCTTTACAGTCTGTTGTGCCTGAGCTGGAGGGGCCTGGAGCACAACTGCTACTGGTAAGGGGCAGTGGGGAGAGTAGATTGACAACCCTCCCTTTCAGGGAATTCTGAAGGGGCAAAGCACAAATACTAGGTCAATCTCAGATGACAAAAGAGTTAGAGAAGTCATGAGAATCTGTTGAAAAGGGATCAGAAGGGTAGGAATCCATCCTAAGGGTGAGTCAGAGATGTCTTTGCTATTACTTTAAAACATTCTAACATTCTTTTTCAGGAAATGCTGACCTTTAGCCCCCACAAACGAATCTCTGCCTTTCGAGCTCTGCAGCACACTTATCTACAAACAGCTGGGGAAGGGAACCCAGAATGACCACTGGAGGGACTTCATCCAGGACCAATACAGAAGAAGAGCTTTCATGTCCCCT
>CM053770.1:187229229-187304097 GCA_028658325.1 Potorous gilbertii | reverse complement strand
AGAGATGTCTTTGCTATTACTTTAAAACATTCTAACATTCTTTTTCAGGAAATGCTGACCTTTAGCCCCCACAAACGAATCTCTGCCTTTCGAGCTCTGCAGCACACTTATCTACAAACAGCTGGGGAAGGGAACCCAGAATGACCACTGGAGGGACTTCATCCAGGACCAATACAGAAGAAGAGCTTTCATGTCCCCTCCCCACGGACACTAGGATCACTCCTACCGCCACCATGATGTATGGCATCACAAGGCAGGAGGATGATCCTCCATACACATACCCTTCCCAAATCCTTAACCATTTTACACAAAATCTTTTACTGCCTTAATGATATTCCCCTTCCACAGTACCTTTTGTGAGACATCTCTCTGTCCCACCCTAACCCCCTAGACTTGGGGTGTGGAGGGGGAAGGGGGATTTATATAGAAAAAAAAACACGAAGCTGGTCTGGTTTTCATGTTTCTGGCTTTGATTAACTGTGAATCTGCAATTTTGTGGGGGATGGGAATAGACAACCTTGTAGTTAAAAGTGACTGAACAGGCCTTTATGGAATAATACAAGGCCTGAGAGGTTAATAGAATCATTTAAGAAAGATAGAGAAAAAATAGCTCAAGCAAATACAGGGTTAAAAACATTTTATTTTTTACATTCACTACGCTATTCAAAAATACAAACCCTATGCTTTCAGAGACATGAGAAAGTTGTCACCTTTGGAGGACCCTTACCCCCCCACCCTCCCCAAGGAAATTGCTTCCATTCTGAGTGATTGGCTGTGACTTGGCTGTGATTAACCTTGGAGACAATGAAATCCTGGGCAGGATCTAGACAGTCTTGACGGCTGGCAGGACTGGATTTTTCAGGGGATATCCTGCCCCATTCAATCACATGCACTTGATAAATAGTATCCCCCTTTCTGGGGATATGGGGATATGCTCAAAATCTTCCCAACTCTGTCTAGCCCCAAAACATCATGTGAAGGACAGAAGCCTAACTGTCCAATCAGCTCAGGGGTTGTAGCAAAGAAGGGCCTCTTCCTAGTTTCCTTACATGGAAAAGGCCCTGGGGTCCCCACCATGAAGGAGAATGGCAGAAAATGAAGTTCAGAAATATCAGAGATCTTTATAGGAAGGCACTGGGGTTTGCTCGAGGGTCCTTCTGATTCCGGAATCTCATTGCTAGCCACACACCTAGGATCTAGGAGTGGAAATGGAAATATTTTAGAAGGAAAAAAATATAAGTCATAGAGAAAGTGAGAGAAATAACACCTGTGCTGTGCATGGGGCACTTAAACCCACACTGAATTTATGGATCCCACCTAGAGAAAAGGGCTGATGTGGAGGATGGGAAATTTAAAAAAAAAAAAAAAAAAAGGGGCCTCACCTCTGTAAAACTGAAGAAGAGTCCAACACCCCCCAGGATTTTCAGTGCTTCATCTGAATGTTTAAGGAATTTGTCTCCGCAAACCTGGCACTTTGTGTTACGGGTCTTACAGAGCTAGAAATGAGAGTATTCAAAATTAAGGTTCTTGGCAGATAAAGAATATATCCTATCTCACCCCTTCCAAGTGTCCATATTTCTCAGGAAGTGGTTAACCAGTATTAATGTCCACTGATCATCATTCAACCTTCAACCATCCCTCATCTCGCCTTCTTTGTTGTTTCAGCCATTCATTCTTCATCCAGCTTCTCTAACCTCATAATGCCAATCCCCTTCCCCTCTGGACATTGTCCACTGTTGTGATCCCCAGCCCCATCCTCACTGCAGTGCAAAAGTAAAGATCCTGGGAGTATAAGCTTGTTGAGTTGAAGAGGCCACAGCAATCCAAACTTGTCTCTAGTTCATTCCGGGTCTTGTTAGTCATGACCAACCAATAGGTGCTGATGACATCTTTCTGGTAGAAAGAAAGAAATGCAGTACTAGTAATCTAAATTCTAACTGAAGAACTTTTGGAATTGCTAAAAGAAGCTTTGTGCTCCAATTCGTTGTCTGAGGAACATGGAGCAAAACTTAGGATTTGGGGTGTTAACAAGAGTACAATAATCACTTTTAATCTGAAGATTCCCCTTTTCCAATCATTCAAATCCCAAAGTAATCAGAAATCTAGGGTTTGGAGTCAGGAGACTGGAAGTGGTAGACCCAGAGAGATTCTCAGAAGGAGACAAGCAGGAATGGAAGCTGCTGAGGAGAAGGATAGGGAAATGTGTCCCTCTCCCTTACCTGTGTGTTTCGGTTAATTGCCAAACAGGAACACGAGATTCCAAACTGGAAGATGAAAACCAAACCAAGTATGATCATATACTGTGAGTGGGGCTGAGTTAAGGAAAAAGTAACTAGAGACATTACCACTTTAATCATACCCATCACCAGCTTTGGTCTCATACCATCCTAAGAAACTTACAAGGAAAACCAATTATTTGTTCTACACCAGGGAAGGAGGCAGTTGTCATTCAGTCAGGCATGACTCCAACAAACTACCTGGAATCCCCTGGACATTTTTCCTTTTGCTTCTCAGTTCTCCACAACCCTTCCCCTCTTCCTCTTCCCCAGAATCCTGGCCAGATCAGGATACAAAGAAAAGGAGGACTTGGTGGTGGTACACAGCACCGATGAGACCAACCACGGCAATGAGGAGGAGGAAGACCCCCACCGCGATGACTCCCCCGATGATGTGGATGCTGGACACCAGCCCCAGACCCTTGCCCCAGGCAGCCACACCGATCAGCAGCAGCCCCACCAGCTGCGAGAGGGACAGGGGCGGGGGCAGGTTAGGGTACAGGGCGCGGCGGAGGACCCTGACAGATAGGGGCGACCACGGAGGGGACCCCAATGGGTCTGGAAGGCTCTTCTGGACCGACCGGCCCTCCGCTTCCACCCCATGGCATCATCAGGATACCAAGACCCGCTAGTGGAACCTTGGACTCCTTTTTCCTGCCTGCCCTGGGGAGAGACTGAGCCACGGGGGCCGCGGGACGGACCCACACACCCCGGTGTCCCTTCCACCTCCCTGGGTGTCCCCCTTATCCCGTCGCGGCCGGAAGCTCTCCCCCCTTTTCACGGAAGTCCTGAGATCTGCACTCCGCACCGCTCCCCCCAGAAGTCCCCCTAGGAACCTTCTTGGAAACCCCCCGGGGACCCTCTCCCCACCGGAAGTCCCCCAGGGACCCCTCCCCTCACCATGTAGACCACGTTGAGCGCACACAGGGCATTCTTGGAGCAGGCAAAGCCGCCACAAACCATTTTCCCGGCTGTAGGGACCGGGGTCCCGATGACTCAAGGGTGCGTAAGGTCTCGGGGACCGTCCGCTAAGGCCCCGGCGGCTTCTGTCTCTTTAAATCATCTTCTACCAAACCCCCGCACTTTGCGCCTGCGCTGTCCTTCCCCTGTCTCCGGATTGGTAAGGCTCGAGGCCCACTTCATCATGCGATTGGTAAATCTGTCGATCAATCGAATCAGGAGTCACCGCCCAGGGCTCCCGCTTGCACCGGCCAGTTCCTCATTGGGCGAGATGTAAGAAAGGGGCGTGGCCTCAAGTGACGCCCATAGAGGACTAGGGCTGCTGCTGCCGCTGCTGCCGCCGCTACTTCTGCTACAAAACCCGGGATGACTGTGGACCTCCCCACGAGACAGGGGCGGCGAGGGGAAAGCGGGGCGGAGGGACTGGAGCACAGCCGGGAGCTGGGGTAGAGCAGGCGCGGGGCGGGGAGTGGGGAGATGGAGGCTGAACGCAGAGAAGGGCGGGACAGCAGAGCCCCACCCCTGGGGAACCACCCCCCGAAGCCCCTCCCCCATCTTGTCCCGCAGTGACCTCATGGGGAGGTTGTTTTGTTGTGGCGTCACACTCAGTGTCTAGACCCCACCCAAGGCCTGCGAAATCGGGCGTAGGGCCAGAGACTGGAGAGGCGTCTGACCCTGGAGGCCGGAGAAGGGAGGGGGACTCGGCAGTCACCCAGACCAGCCTCTCCATTTTACAGACGAGGAAACTGAGGTTCAGGGAAGGAAAAGAGAACGTGGGCTTCTCTCGTCGTGCAGTCGATAGAGACCGGAAGACTTGGGTTCATATTCTGCTCCAGATGACACTGTCCAGGTGTTGGAGCCTGGGCCAGCTTCCTCATCTGCAAAGTGGAGATAATTATAGCACCTCTGCCCCACAGAGTTATTGTGAGGATCAAAATAGATTACTTATGTAAACCACTATCCTCATCTTGTGCTGGAAGGCACACTAGTCATCTTCTAGTCTAAACGCCTAATAGGTGAAGAGTTACAAGAAATATTAGAGATCATCCTGTGACCGGTCTCTTCATTTTGTAGGTGAGGAAACAGTGCCTGAGAACTGAAATGACTTTTGTCAAAACCACACAGGTCTTAATTAAGCAGAGCTGATTTTTGTTTCCTTTGCAAAAGAGACTGTTATTTACGATTGCAAATGATAACAAAAAATTATTAACTGGGAACGATGATAAAAGATAAAGAAGGTAATAGCAATAGAAAACCTAGCTGCCCTTGATGAATTCTAATCACTTGGCTTAGATGAACTACATGCTTTGGTCCTGAAAGAACTGGCAGATGTGACTGCAAAGTCACTGGGATTTGAGGGATCATGGAAAAGGTAAGAGGCAGCACAAGACTGAGGAAGGGCTTTATATTATCAAAATAGGAATTACCAAAAAGAGAAGAAAATAGAGTATACAAATGACAAACCAGTGAACTTGACTTTGTTTTCTTGGAAAATTATAGGAAATTAAAGAAATGATTGATGAACACCAGAGAAGGGAAGCAAAGGTTTCAAAGAGCCAACTCGTGCCAGACTATCTTAATTTCCTTTTTTAACAAGATTACTGTTATATGGAAGAGAATGCTGTGGATATATGTTACCTAGATTTTAATAAAGCTTTTGATCAAGTATCTCATTTATTCTTACAGAGAAGATGAGGTATGGGTGGATGAATACATTCATAATAACTTTAAAACTGAATGAAATAAGGAATAGCTGTTATGGTTCAACTTCACTGTGACAAAAGGTCTCCACTAGAGTAAGTACCTCAGAGGTCTCTACCTGGTGCTGTTTAACATTTTTATCAATAACTTAGAAAAAGGCTTAGATGTCATGCACATCATATTTACAAAGGGCACTAAACTGGGAGGTTTAGCTGACACACTGGATGATAGTAATAGTTGTTCTGAAAGGGATCTTAGGATGTTAATGGACTCCAAACTTAATGTGAGAACAGTGTGTTAGGACAGCCAAAAAGCTAATGTGATCTGCATCAGGAAGACAATAGCTTCCAGGAATCTTTAGGGAGGATGACAGGCCCCCTATGCTTTACTTTCCTCAGACAGCCTTCATCTGAACTCTTTCAGTTCTGTGTGGCAGGATTTAAGGAGGACCTTGATGAGCTGAATTGGTAAAGGACCTTGAGTCTGTGGAAAGAGAATCTTTTGAAGGAACAAAAACCCTGTTCATCCTAAAGAAAAGATGATACAGGGGACATAGTAGCTGCCTTCAAATATCTGAAGTCTTTGTCATGTGAGGGCGGTTAGACTTGTTCTGTTAGGCAGAGGGTGGAAGCAGAGCACTGGGTAGAAGCTCCAAAAAGTCACTTACAGCTTGGTGTCAGGAGCTAACAAGTGGATTTCTTTGGACATTAAGATGCTCCAGTTATACTCCAATGGGGAATTCCTTTCATATATAGGTTGAAATGGCTAGATACTGATGACCTTTTCAGCTCTCAAATTCTATGATTTTAATTCCATATCCAATATTCTTTCCACTACAACATGCTGTACTCAGATCCTTTCTTTTCTAGGATAGGAAGTTAGTAGCCTTTGTTTTTGCGTCCAGAGTTATGATTTCATCAGTGTGGTTGAGAACTCTTGGTATAAAACTCCCTCTGCTGTTGCATATTTTTACTTACAGTCTTAGAGAGTTGCTTGGGACACACATATATTAAGCACTTTAATAATGATAGTATGTGTCAGAGACAGGAATTGAACCTAGTTCTTCCTGATTCCAAGGATAACTCCTCTATTCATTATGTTAGGAGATGCCTCTCCTAGTACCTTTTACAAAGTTCAAAAGGAATGGGACATTGAAATAGTTACTCCCCTTCACTTCCATCCCCAGCCCACACTCACAAAACTTCCACATCATGTGAGTAACAAGATGGCCAACTAAACATTTTCTTCAATTCCGTGACTTCTCCAAAACAGAAATTATGTGCCAAAGATAAAGCAACTTTAGCTGTTTCCATAATTTAGGACACCCAAAATCCAAAAGAAAGTTACTGACCCTCACTGACCCTGAGCTCACTCAGCTCTCCTCTAATACCTCTCACACTATCAGCAGCAAAGATGTACTAGCAGACCAAGGAAACTGCACTGGCTCCAATCAAAACCCACCAGGATCTCTTTCCAGTGCTGTGGACACCTTGTCACAGCTCCAGACCTTCAGAAATTTGTTTGATCCTCAACAGTTAGCTTGACCACATGCTTCAGGAACAAGACCTGCTGGGAGTTGCAACCCAGAAGCGACAGTGCTGCAAAGTTCTGAGCTGCTGGTTCTGGGCCAGAGAACCCATGAGCAGAGGGAATGGGACAAGTCACCAGGACAGGACACTGTGCATTCAAGGGACTGTATAGCACTCCACAAAGTCTAAGGGAAAGAGCACAGCATCTAGATGGACCCAGTTCTGACTACTGAAAAGTTAGTTGGGGTAGAGATGTAGGCTAGTGAATAATGAATTGCTCAATGTGGGAGGAACCTGAGATGCTTTGAGATTTAGCCCCCAAGGAAACCACAGTCAGAAGGGAGGGGGTCAGAAAGTGAATGAAAAGAAAAATAAGGGGTGGGGCAGAGAAAGACTGAAATTATTAAAGATTTGAGGAAGAAGAAATCTCAAACACCTTGAACATAAACAGATAAATCAACATGAAAAATAGTAACAGGAGGAGGAAATATGGCCTCTACTTCTAGGAAATTAGATAAGGCATGTATGAATAAATACTACAAAATGAAGGAAAATGATCCAACATTTCATGAGATAGAGGGCCATATGTAATGTGAGGGAAACATGGAACCACAACTTGCTGTTCCTGAGTGGTCTAAAAGAAATGAGAATCGTGAGGACAGAATTTATGGCTTACGGAGCAAAAATAATGAGTAGAATAGAAAAACTTGAATCTGCAATGACTAGCTGCATTAAAGAAACAAAAGAAAGAACAAAAGAATTCAAATATGCAGAAGTGGAAGACAACCTAGAAGAAGATAAGTAAAAAATAACATTAACTGAGTTCCTTCACAAGCAGCTACAGACATAGACCTGTAACCATGTCTTATATGTGGTTGTTGTTGTTGTGTTCATCCTTCATTGCCAAAGAAGACCACAATATTAGAGAAATGATGACATGACTTGCACTTGACTTTGTTTTGAGTGAGGGAGGGCTGTGCAGGTCACCAGCCTCATTTCTTCTCCAAAGCCATCTGAATCCAGTGACCAGATATTCATCAGGATGACTGGAGATGGCCCAGGATGCACTGGGTGACCTTGGCCTTTTTAGGTTGATGCCTTTTCAGGTACTACCACCCATTCAGTGAATAGGTCTCTTTAAAAAGTAGTCAAGGAATGGCCCCTTTAATAAGAAAAAGAAAAAAACTAAATCAAGCTGGAAGGGAAAGAGAAATAGTTACTATTGATTGTCACTCTAAGCCAAGAGGGTCCAGAAAACAGCCATTAAGTTGAACTTGGGCAGGACCTGTTATTGTCCAATCTATGAGCTTCAGAGTACACTAAGTTTAAGGTTTTAGGAAAGAGAAAGAAAGAGACAGACAGACAGAGAGAGAGAGAGAGACAGAAGAAGAAGGGAGGGAGTGAGGGAGAAAGGAAAGAAGAAAGGAAAGAAGGAGGGAAGATATCTTATGAGGGGGTCAAATGTACTTCTTCCCAGGCTCTATCCTCTAGAGACTTTTAATGATGGTGCCACTTTCTCCAAAAAATTTTCCCTGAATCCCAGGTAAAAATGATCTCCCCCCTCATCAAAATTTTCCAAATGTATCTGAACTTCCTTTTTGCACTTATACTATTCTCCTTTACGTTAGTTATTTTTTGTATGTGACTTCCCTTCCTCCCCACCAAGATTGTAAACTCAGTAAGTCTGCATCCTTATTTATCTTTGTGTGTGTGTGTGTGTGTGTGTGTGTGTGTGTGTGTATTATTTTTGTATATGTATTGGGCATATATGTTTCTTGCAAAGTAAGAATCTATATATTAGGGAATGGCTAAACAATATGTGGTACATAAATGTACTGCAATGTTACTATGCTGTAACAAATGATAAATATGATGAAAACAGAAAGGTGGAGTAAGACATACGAAACGAAAAGTGAAACTAGAAGAACTGGAGAAGCCATGGACACAGACACGTGTGCTGTAAAACTATAATGACCCAAGCCTAACATCAAATACCTAAGAGAAAACATCTCTCCTTCTTTGCGGACACGGTGATTATGGGTACAAAATAATACAAATAATGTCAAACTTTTTAATATGTTAGTTTTGCTGAATGACATTTTTTCTCCTTTTTTATTCTTTTTAATTCCTCTTTCTGGGAGAGGGAAGGATGCTTTGGTAAATGGTGATGTAAAAAGAAGCTCACTGTTAATTTATATTTTAAATAAATTTTTCTTGAATATTTTGTTGAATTAAAGGAATTCAAGTAGTAGACTGGGACAGCATGAAACACTGTAGAATGTTTGAACCAGAAGGGATATGAGCATACAACAGCCTCCTTGTTTTACTGACATTCATGAATTTGAACTGGTTTGCCCAAAGCCATACAAGAAATAGCAAAGTTTGAATTCAGATCTAGACTCCCAGTTTAGTGACATTCTTTCAACTAAATCATGCTCCCTACTTTCTCAAGGTTCACCCCTTTACTCACCTCCCTGCTGTCTTGAATGGTCAAGGCACATACATGTAAATTTACCTTGTACCTATGCAAACATGCACATTCATCACCACAAAGTGCTGCGAGCCTCAGTTCAGCATAGTACCCACTGGGACCACAATAAAAAATCAAGATGAAAACAATCCCATAACACATACACACATATCACATATGAATGTAATATGATTACAAAGCATCATAAACCAGGGTAATTTTTAACTTCACTATGCATATGTACATCCAGGTAAATAAGGCCACAGTAGGGAGACCTCTGAATAAAGACCTGTGGGAAGAGACCTAATTCATTCTTTCCTGGAGTACAAAGATTTTCCTTTCATTTGTGAGGCGAAGACTTAGGCAAGACCCCCCACCCCCACCCCACAAAGCTACAGCCATTTATTGCCCTAAGTTCCAAGAAGAAGAAAAGTCTTAGTAAGAAATGAAAACGAGCCCTCTCCCTGTTCCACAAAGTAAGAGCCTAAAATAGGTACCACTTCTGGCAAACTCATTTGAAGGACAAAGCTGATAATCATTCTTTCCCATGTTATTTTTCTGGATTCTTCAAATAGTATATGGGAGATAAACAAGTGAAGGGGAGTTGGTTAGGGATGGAGATTGGGGAGAATGGTGGTGGTTTGGGGATGATAGGTTTTGAAGTTTGAACAGACCTTAAAGATCATTTTACCTTCTTCATTTCTTCTAGCTGAATGACCACATTAGAAAACGCTTCCAATTAATTCCCTTTCCAGCCCATCCCTCACACATTTATCTGTATAGCTCCTTCTCACACTTGGAGTTAGAGTAGAAGAGGTGTTTGGGGGAGGGGGCATTGTTTAAGATCTGAGGTAACAGAATAGGGGAATGATAGAAAATAAAGATCCTATAAATGCTGAAATGACTTTAGAAATGTAGGTAGAAAGATATATACAAATGAACAGGATGGGCTTGGTCTTGCTAGGATTATGTTCTACTTGGCTTGACTTTGGTCTGTTCTGTTTCAAATCATTTCCACCATCAACTGTTTCAAATCATTTCCACCATCAACTCCCGCGTCCCCTAGACTCATGGAATCTTTATTCTCAATTCTCTTAGTTGCTGTTCTCTTTCCAGAATAAGCTTCATCTGGGAAGGAGGGAGGGAAGGAAAAAAGAAAGAAAAGGAGGTGGGGAGAGAGGCATTGGAATGGCCAGGGTGGTAAGAGCAGCGCCAGGTGGTGTACAGACTAAGTATACAAGGTTGCTAATATGAAAGGTTATGAGTGTGTGTGCAAGTTTCTGAATGAATGTGTCCATTATGTGAAACCGAATGTGTAATGCTGTAAGTTGATACATAAGATTCAATGTAGGAGGCTTGTTAGTTAATGGTTGGAGACACCAACTGTTCCAGACTACACCCATGATAATTCCTGCTCTGCTTTCCTATAACCAACACCTTCTACACTAGGCATTGACCTTCTCATTAAGGCATCTCCCTTCACCTGTTTGGGGAATCCTGGCCAGGGCTACTCGATTAGTGACCTACATGACAACACTAGAGGGGGTGTAAGGGAGGTGCAGCAGTTAGTGCTGTCTCAGGTTGTGGGTTTGTAGCACGACAGCCAGGAAGTGAGACTGACAGACAAACGGAAGGGCGGGTGGAAGCCAAGAGCACAGCAGCTCCTTCTTGGGTTGCTAACTGTGGGCATGGGTCTGGGGGCCAGAGGAAACTGCTAGCCTGGCCAGACAGGCCTGGGCATGATGCATGCCCACAGGCAGTTGGCTACAGCTGCAGTAAAGGCAGAAGTCAGACGGCATGAAGTTGCCAAGCGGCACCTGAACTTGCTCAGAAAGTTGGCAGAGAAGGTGAATGATCCACAGCTCCAGGAAGACATCAAGACCTCACTTGTCAATCTTAGAGGTGAGAGTAGACCTCCTGTCCAACCTGAGGGTATTTGAGGATCTGAGGAGGGGGGCTTCGATCTATTCAGATTTTATGGGTGAGTTAATCACTTCCTCAGCTCCCAGTAGTAAAAGGGACTCTGGTGGAAGGAATCCTGTTAAGGTTGGGAGTGGATTAAGGTTGGAAGAAATCTCACTTGTCTCTCTGTCTCTAACTCCAATATGGTCACTAATGAGGTAACTTTCAGCAATAGGAAAACATTAACAGTAGCTGGGGGGATGGGGAGAAGGCAGCTATGAGTGACCCAGTCCCTTACCTAGAAAGACAGGAACAGGAAGAGGCTTGTGGTGAGAGGAATTCTGGGGCAAGATTATTTGATTCCCAAATTCATTCCCAGTACTCACCTGCTGAACCACAGCCAGGGAGACAAATATATGTATGTGTGTATATATATATATATATATATATATATATATATATATATATACACATTCTTAGACATGCATAACATGGCATATTTAGACAGTGATATACAGAGTCTTAGACGTTCTGAAACACTCTAGTCACATGCTCACCAATCTAAAGACCCCCTCCCTTGTCTTCTGTCACTTTTCCTCAGTGTTCTCTTGTTCCTGTCTCACCACCCCTGCTTCCGTTCTACCTCATTAGCACTATTACAGCAAGCAATGACAACACAGGGAGGAAGTGTTGCCATAGCAACACCATCTGCCACATCCTTCTGCCCCTTTTCACCCCCAAATCCTGTGGTGGGGGCCTAGGGTAGGAGAAAGACTTAAGTCTCCTACACTGCTCCATACTACTTCCACCAAACGAAGTTAGGCCCTTTGGGCTCAAAGATCTCCAGCCTCCACATTTGGAGTATCAAAGAGCTAACCAAGACCAGGTCAAGTTTAAGCTAGGATGGGGGTGTGGGGCAGGATAGAGAGGAGAGTAAAATGGCTTCATCCTGCCTCTAATTTACCTCATTTTTTCCTATTCTCAACTGTCTTCCTATATGGTTTCTGGTGTCTAGAGGAGATGAAGGTTACTCTACTCAGGATTCTTTCCCCAAGACCATCTTTCTGGAGCTTAATATATAGAATTAGGAGGAAGAAGTAGGAGGAAAATCTACCACCCCCATGTTTTCCCACAGAGTGATTGTTATTTCAATTTTTACTGTTCCTGTTGGCCCTAGGATGGTGAAGGTATTGCTGATGTTTTTGCCTCCACCTTCCACATTTCCATGGGACCACAGTTGGTACATTGCAGTGATAGACTTTGGGGCTTCAGGTTAGAGTGATGAGAGTAGGTATATTCCCCCAGAGACATTCTGGACACTCTGTCTGATAAGGACTGGTATGCCTAGTCTGAACATTAATCTCTGTCTCCTTCAGCAGTGAAGAGAGGGCTTTTGAGCGAATTGTTATGGTAATAAACAGGCTCTGCCCAAGAGAAAGAAAGAAAGGCATCTCGGAGGAGGCTCCCTTCTCTGAAATTACCTAGACCTCAAGAACTGGTATGTGACAATCCCGTAGAGATAGTTGTGCCTATTATACAGAAAGAGAAACTGAGGACCAGGGACAGGAAAACAGAATAGGGATGACAACTCTCCTACCCCCATTCTCTAGAGATAACCACAGAAAAACCCCGGTGTTCAGGTGCCTGTGTCCAGGAGAGGGCGACATCTCGGTTTCTCCAAGTCCTTTTGTAAAGACTGGGGGAGAACCGACCCCTAGGTTGGGCGCTGAGGGAGGTCGAGTACAAGAGCAGCTCAGAGAACAAATCCCCCCCACCCCCACCCCCGGTCCCCGTTTAGTTCTCAACCAGGGCCCCGCTCGCCGACGGCTTCTGCCTCCAAGAGCCGCCCACGGCAACTCTTATTATAGCCCAGGCTGCGTCAGGGGGAGGGAAAGAAAGGAAAGGAAAATGGGGAGAATGTTTGATTCCCAGGGTTCGGAAGGAGGGGAATGGGGAGGCTTCGTCCAGTCCCTGCTCCATCTCACCTCAAGGCCAATGATTTTCCCTCTTATTTCGAGGCGCAGACACGATAAAGGGACGCCGAGGTTACCCACCTGTATCCCTTTTCTAGAAATGATATGAATCCCCTGATTTAGGGCCCCAGGAGATTGATAGATACCCCTCACCCCCATTCGACTGCCCTTCCAAAAAAGTCAACAAACCTAAGGAAAATGGGAACCCTGGAGTTTTCAGCTTCCACTCCCTCCATGAACCACCATCTGCCTGACAAAAGCACAGGTGTACACTCCTACATTGTTGGGGAACAGTACCGAGGTGGGGCTTCCCTCACCCCAACTTTTTCCTCAACAAACCGTTATTTCACTTTCTCCAGAGGCCCCCTTTGGTATCCCTGCCTTCCACTGATCCCTCTTCCCTCATTATTCCCGCTGTTTCCCGGGTACTTTCGGAGCCATGGTTGCCATGGATACAGGATGCATTTTTTGTGAGAGTGGAGGGGTGTAAAGCCAAAGATTTACACCCTCCTCTCCGCCCAGGAGTCTGATTCACTGGAGTCCTAGTGTCCCCTCTGCGCCGCCCCCTACCTTCCGCCAAACAACTTGGTGCCCTGTTCGTTCAGTTTCCTCGGGGGAGCGGGGAACTCGGAATGCCAAGATCACTCCAGGAGAAGCATTAGACAGTCGTAGCCTACCTCGTGGGGGTGAAAGGGAATGAAGGACTCAACATAGGAATCGGTCCCATAAACCCAGTTTAGGGAGGGTGGATAGCCGAAGTCCTAGTTGGACTAGAGGTGAGGGTCTCAGGACAGCAGAGTAGAGAAGCTTCCGAACTTCTTTCTTCAAGAAACCCTCCCTCCTCTCCCCCCTCCCCCCCCCCCGCGCCATTGTCAAATTAAAAAATTAGTAATTCTCCCTGTTGTAGTTACTGCCCTTCCACCTACATTCCTGAACCCTTTTCACCACGTTCAGCTGCTCTGAAGAAGGGGAAAAGCGGGAGGTGGGGTGGGGGGGGAATGACTTAGTCTGCTTAAATCCAGTCCGGGATTTGAGATGGAAATCCAGTCCGGGATTTAGGAGGGAAATCCAGTTCTGGGTTTCGCATCGTCCATTTAGACAGTCGGGCTGGTGTGTGTGTATGTGTGTGTGGTGGGGAGGTAGGGGGGAGATTTGGTTGGGGGGGGCGGCAGGGGGCCGCCTCCTCCTCAGTGT
The DNA here is from genome assembly GCA_028658325.1 of Potorous gilbertii. Lineage (NCBI taxonomy): Eukaryota > Metazoa > Chordata > Mammalia > Diprotodontia > Potoroidae > Potorous > Potorous gilbertii. The sequence continues at coordinate 187,290,092 of CM053770.1, read as the reverse complement.
GAGGGGAGCGCCCGAATACATCGCTCATCCGGACCGAGCCGAGTCCCGGTGAACCCCCACGAACCCCCAGACCCTCGCCTAGACCCCAAACCCCTCCCTCCCCAGACCCTCCAGCCCCCATCATCCTCCTGCATCCTCCTGCATCCTCCTTCCCCCCCCCCCCGCCTTCTCATTACATCTCCATCCTGCATCCTATCCTCCCTGCGCCCCCGCGTATCCTCCGCATTTCCCTCACTCCTCGCATCCCCTTCCTCTGGACCCCACCCCCGTCCCTCTCCCCGGCACTCCATCCTCCACCCTTCTCCTAAGTACACCCCCAACCCGCCAAACCTCATCGCCCCCGCACTCCATCTCTTCGGCCTCCCCCCTTTCCTGGCATTCCTGTTTCCCCCACATCGCCTATTTGCCCTGTCTACCCCCTCCTACTCTCTTTAGCCTCCACCTTCAAGACCCCATCTCGGCTTCCCCCTCACGGGTTGGGGGATGTGAGGTTACGCCCTCGCCTCTGAGAGCCGCACTAAAGGTCCCGGGCCTCGGAAAGGGTTGGGGGTGCAGGGTGGGGGGCATGGAAAGGAGGAGTCCTGTGTGATGGGAGGGGGGCGCTCTCGGAATAGGCGGAGGCGGCGGGGACCTAGGAGCCTGGGCGGGGGTTGAGCAGGGGACTGAGTCCAGCGACAAGCACGCAGAGCTACCCCATGGCCGGGCCTCCCTGAGCCAATTTGGGGGAAGCCCCCTCCCCACCCCAGCCCGGGGGTTTCGGGGCCCCATGAGCCGGGGTGCGGGCGCGCTTCAGCGCCGGACAACGACCTACCTCATCTCGCTGACCCTGGTCAAGCTTGAGTCTGTGCCTCCACCGCCTCCCTCACCATCAGGGGCTGGGGCCCCGATAGTCAGGGCACCAGAGGGGGGAGAACCTGGAAGCCCTCGGGGCGCAGATGAGGCCGGCAAGAAGAGGCAGGAACGTCTCTTCCACCGGCAAGATGCGCTGTGGATCAGCACCAGTAGCGCGGGGACAGGGACGGAGACCCTTTCCCTGTCCCCTGCTCCAGCTAGCCCAGCCTGTCCGGTCTCCCCTGCTCCGGGTCGCCGCCTCTCCCTTTGGGCTGCCCCTCCTGTACCCCCGCTCTCCGGGGGACTGAGCCCGGACCCCAAACCTGGAGGAGGCTCCGCTTCTTCCCGGCGCCCACTACTTAGCAGCCCAAGCTGGGGGGGACCGGAGCCAGAGAGCCGGGGTGGGGGGTGCGTCCCTGGCTCCTCTTCTCCCCACCCCGGCACCGGCAACCGTCGACTCAAGGTGGCGCCCCCTCTACCTGCCCCCAAGCCTTGCAAGACGGTAACTACGAGTGGGGGCAAAACTGGAGGAGGAAAGACCGCAGGAAGTCGCCTATCATGGCCGGAGAGCGAAGGCAAGCCCCGGGTCAAAGGGTCAAAAAGCAGTGCTGGGGCCGGAGCCCCAGCCGGAGTCGGAACTGGCGTCGGAGCAGGTGCCGCAGCTGGACAAGGGGCTGGAGCCCGAGGAAAGTTGTCTCCACGAAAAGGCAAGAGTAAGACGCTGGACAACAGTGACTTGCACCCTGGCCAACCCGCTGGCTCTCCTCCTCCTCAAGCGGCCCCAGCAACTCCAGCCACCTCTCCAGCAGCCTCTGCCACCTCCCCTGGGCTTCCCCCAGGGCCTGCGCCTCCCATCACTCTGGAGCCTCCTGCTCCTGGGCTGAAACGGGGCCGGGAGGGGGGTCGTGCCTCCACCCGGGACCGTAAGATGCTCAAATTCATCAGTGGCATCTTCACCAAGAGTACCGGGGGACCCCCGGGTCCAGGGCCATCTCCCGGACCCCCAGGCCTCACCTCCAGCAGCGGGTCCCGTGAGCTGCTGGCTGTAGAGCTTCGTGCCTCCCCGAGTGAGTAAGACCAAGGAAAGAGAAGGGGGAGGGGGTAATTGAACCACAGGACTTGTGTCCTGTGTCAGGGCTAGGACCTACGTGTAAAAGCATTGCATTCCTAAAGGACATATAAATATCAGTTATTATCATTCCAGCTGTCCAGTACTACCTGTAAGAGAGAAGCTAGAATGGGAGTGCAGGCCTGAAGGATAGACACTGGACTTTAGGGATGCCTGGGCTCCTGCTTACCACTTGATGACCTCTCTGTTTGACCATATGTGGAAGGATACAACAGGACTCCCTAGGTGTCCTTTGAAAACTAGGGGGATTGGTAGAGGTAGCTTGAGTAACGGGGAGTAGCCAGTTTCTGTATCTGGCTTTAGGTCCCAGGGAGAGTGAAACAAGCCTGCTGGGAAAATGTGTCCTTGGTCAGGGTGAGAATTAGCAGTCGTTGCAGATTTGCCCAAGAGGGCAGGCATTCTTGATTCCAGCTTTTGCCTGGTACTTAGGACAGAGAAATGGGACCACATGTATTAGTTTTGAATCCCCAAAGGGAATCTGGTGGAAGATGAGGAAGAGGAGAACTGGGAGGAGGTCTGTGATTCTGTGTACTTGGTGCCAGGAGACTCCACAGTTAGTTTGCAGGCAGCCACTCGCCTGTGTGGGTCCTCTGGGGAGAGTAGCAGGCGAGTGAGATGGCAGGGATTTTGTCTTTTGCTCAATGTCCTGGAAGCAGAAGGAGTAGTGGAAGGAAAATGTGTGGGCTGAAACTATTGGATATTTAACTGCAAAGCTGTGGGGGGTAGAGAGCTGGAGATGAGAGTGGGATGTGATGGGGGAGCCTCACTTCCCACTTACCCTCCCCACTCCCACGCAGAGTCAACTTCAGATCAGTTCAGTGAGTCAGGAGTCACGGAGAACTGCACAAAAGTTCATGCTCTGTTGTATTCCTTGTGTTTTTCACTTTGGCTTTATTGGACATGAGATGTAGGGAAGGGGCGGAGTGGGTCTGTTCCCTCTCCAGGGAGGCTGTTGGAGAGCGGGGGTGGTGGCCCGGAGTTTGGCTCTGGAGCTGTCAGGAGCAGATGGCTTCAGATCCGCTTGCTCCCACTGCAGCTGCTCCACCCTGGGAACGTCCGGGCCTCCAGTGTCAGGCTGTCAGACACAGGGGACCAGGCGGACTGGAACTAGACAGGAGCAAGGAATCTGAGGGGACAGGGATGGAAAAAGGTCCCCAGAGCTCTTGTGAGCTACAGCACCTCATTGTAGCTCACAACTGGAAAGGGTTGATGCTTCCTGTTTCCCTGAAATTTCCCTTCCACAATTTGTTATTGGGTTTCTGACCAGGCCAAACCCTGGGGGTGGGGGTGGGGAATGAGAAAGAGGGCAAATTTTATGAGAGTGATGGCTCCCTGCACCCCCTGAACTTCCTCTCTCTAATTTCCAACTGAGATTCTGCCCTGACCAAACCCTAGAGGAATGAGAAAGTGGATGAATTTTTAAAGGGCCTTGGTCCTTTCCTTTCAGTTAAGTTTGGAAAGTGTGGCAGGCATCTACTTACTACCTGAAGTATGACCTGTGCATGTGACCTTGAAAGAGGGAGGGATTTTAATCATTCTCATTACTACCATTGCAAGCCTCAGTTTCCTTTCATTAGGAAATGGAGGTTGAGAGGTTCTCCCATTCCTTCTTGGCTTCCATCTTCTATTCAGTCTCTGCACCTAACCTCAGGCTCTGTCTTACCTTGGAATCAACCCCATCTCCTCACATTGTAAACATTCTATACTCTCTTGACCCTCCTCTTACAGAAGGGGGTATCCTGCTTTTAGCAGGCACCAGTTCTTCTGGGCTGGGATGTGGGGGGACACACAGTTGGGGATGTGCTTTAAGGGAGATGCCAATGTGAAGTATTTTTGTCTCTCTGGTTCTGTTGCTAAGCAACCTCTGAGCGGCAGCAACAGCTGTGGGGAAAGCAAGCTTGATGGGGGCGGAGTGTGGACCACTGTCTTAGCATCTTATTCTCTCAATAAGCTTTTTCAACTCAAGGGAAGTGACCCATCCGTAAGGGGGGTGGCAGGGGGAGGAGTGGGGAAGCAGAAAGGTATGAGAGTTTGTCTGCATGTTTGTGTTGCTGAAATGCTCACTGTCATTTACATGTGGGCTTTCTCCATCAAATCTGGAAGACCAGATCTAAACTTCTATTGTCCTCTCCTTTCAGAAGCTGTGGTCAATAGCCAGGAATGGACTTTAAGCCGATCCATCCCTGAACTTCGTTTGGTATGTGAGCCAGTATCATTGACTATAGGAAAGTCCCTTCCAAATTTATTCTCTCTCCCATTGTATTCTCAGCCAGCTCCTCTCCTCTCTTTCTAGGAAGATGAGGAATGGTGGATTGTGATTCTTCAGAATCTCTCCCTTCTTAGCCCTATATTCTGTTATTCCATATCATCTCAGCTTTTTCTTCTCCTACCTAGCAGTTCCCATTCAGTTTCTCTTCTTGTTCTTCCTGTGCTTTTCTCCTCCCAACTCCCGGCCTAGAAAGTATCTCCTCAGCCTTTTCCTTAAATAAGTTCTTCTAACTGGTTTGAAAGTCGTTATCTCTTGCTCTCTGTTGCTTTGAAAGAATTAGACTCCATTTTGTTGGTATTTCTTTATGTGAGGTCCACTTTGATCCTTGGATAATTTTCTGCTCTTAGAATTCACAGACTCTCAGAGCTGGAAAAGCTCTTGTCTAGTTCGGCCCATATCTGAATAGGAGTTCCCTCTACAACACTCCCACTATAGAATCATGCCACATTAAAGTTGGAAAGGAGCTTAGACATCATTTAGTCCAATATACTCATTCTACAGATGAATAAACTGAGATCTAGAGAATTGAAGTAATTTGCCCAGGGTCATATAGCTCCCAAGTGGTGGAACCAGGATTCACACTCAGCCCTTTTGACTCCTAGTTCAGTGTACAGCAGTCATTCCACTACACCATGCTGCTCTCTAACTTCTCTCCATGCCTTCTTCCAGTCTCCACATTATCCCTCCTTGGATGATTGATCACTGCCAATCATTTCAGCTTTAATGAGGATGACATTCCCTCATCATTCCAGATCCCAAAGTTGTATTCTTTATCTCTTTGGTCTTTATTTCACCTGTGACTTCAGATCACTTCTTTGTTCACAGGGTGTATTAGGTGATGCCCGGAGTGGGAAGTCATCACTCATTCACAGATTCCTGACTGGTTCTTACCAGGTGCTAGAGAAGACAGAGAGTGAGTCCTTGGGAAATGAAAGAGATTGAATTGGGGAAGGGAGTGTAAGTCTTTGAATCACGGGCCAAACTATGGGATCTTCCCCACTACCATGATAACTGAGGTATATACAATGTGGTGTGTGTGTGCGTGCGTGTGTGTGCTACAAACCTTTTCCTTCTAATAATATTGGACAGGTGAGCAGCATAAGAAGGAGATGTTGGTAGATGGACAAAGTCACCTACTGCTGATCCGAGAGGAAGCAGAGACACCAGATGCCAAGGTGAATGGGGAAGAGAAAGCGGAGAAGAGACTGGGTAGTGGTCAGACTTCTGGGGAAGCAAAGTTGGAGGGTGGTAGAGTTGGGGAAAGGGGGAGGGATCATTTTTTTCTTGCTTCAGCCTTTCCCAGTTCTCACACTTGGTAGAGTCTTGAGAGTTATAAGGAAGGATCCTCTTTCTGTCTGTTCCTTCATTTGTCTCTTCTCATCTAGTTCTCAGGCTGGGCAGATGCTGTCATTTTTGTCTTCAGCCTGGAGGATGAGAACAGTTTCCAGGCTGTGAGTCGTCTCCATGGGCAGCTAAACACCCTTCGTGGGGACAGTCGGGGGGGTCTCGCCCTAGCACTGGTGGGGACGCAAGGTAAGGAGATTCTCAGCAAGTCTGGAGGAAAAGAACAGAGGAATCCTAAGCAGTTGCTCCATGTTAGAGGGATGTATAGCCAGAAGAGAAAACTTAGGAGAAATATAATAGATGTCTTCAAGTATTTAAAGGGCTGTCATGTAGAAGAGAAATTAGTCTCTCTTTGCTTGACTCTAGAGGACAGAACTGAGAGCAATGAGAGAAAGTAGCAGAAGGCAGAATTCAACTCAGAAATTCATCTAGGAAAAAAAAAACTTGCTAATATTTAGAGCCATCCACACAGGAAATGAGCTGCCTCAGGAGTGAGTGAGTTCACCATTACCAAAGTGGAAGGCTGGAGGACCATTTGTGGGGACCCCTGGAGGGGGATTTCTGTTCAAGTCAAGTTGGGGCTACATGACCTTAGGTCCTTTCTGACTCTAAGATTTGGTGGTTCTGTGAAAGTGAGTGCCAGAGCAGGGCAGAACAATGGGGATATCATCTTTCTCTGAATAAGTCCCCCATTTCAGTTCCCTTTAGGGGACAGAAAGCAGTAAGGGCAGAGTGAAAGCAGGAATCTAACTTTTTTTCTCATTCACCTTTCTCTCCCCATCAGATAGAATTAGTGCTTCCTCCCCCCGGGTTGTGGGAGATGCCCGTGCCCGAGCTCTATGTGCGGAAATGAAGAGATGCAGCTACTATGAGACCTGTGCCACCTATGGTCTCAATGTAGACAGGGTCTTCCAGGAGGGTGAGAAAGATGCATGGGTACCTGGGGGGGTGGGGAGGAATGAGTGAATGGATAAGATTCTTGAAGACGTGGGGGTGAGGAAAGATTGAAGAACTGAGTGATTATGAAAAAGGGAAATTGAAGGAAATGAAGACAACTAAGAAAGTGTCTAGTTTAATGCAGAAGGGCAAAGGGAGCTTGGGGAAGTTGATGGGGTTAATATGAGTACAGATATAGAGTGTGTATTGATGAGTGGAGAGTTGGGCCATCAGTATGGGTTTGGTTTTTGTTCTTTTTTTTCCCAGGTTCAAGGTGTGTGTGTGTGTGTGTGTGTGTGTGTGTGTGTGTATGTGTGTGTGATAATGTGAGGAGGCACTGTAGATAAGTGAGAGGAAGGATTGATCCCTATCATGTCCTTCTTCCCCCACAGTGGCCCAGAAAGTTGTGACCTTACGAAAACAGCAGCAGCTCCTGGCTGCCTGCAAGTCCCTGCCCAGTTCCCCCAGTCACTCAGCTGCCTCCACCCCTGTGGCAGGGCAGGTAAGAGGGGATGGTTGGGAAAAGTGAGGGGGCGGGAGAAGGGAGGCTGTGAGATACTGGGTTGGCTTTAAGATTAGAGATGCTGGAGGACACGTATGGGGTGGAACTTTGGAAATGGTGAAGAGGGAGTGGAAGTGATGTTTTGCTCTCCTAGCTAAAATTCCCAGAGTCAGTTTCCCATTTCTACATATATATGGGTTTGAGAGAATTCAAGATACTCTTCTTTTGACTCAAATATTTTCTCCTCAGGCCAGTAATGGGGGGCATACCAGTGACTACTCATCATCCCTTCCTTCCTCACCCAATGTTGGTCATCGGGAGCTACGGGCTGAAGCAGCTGCTGTGGCCGGCCTGAGCACACCAGGGTCTTTGCACCGAGCAGCCAAACGGCGGACAAGTCTCTTTGCGGTAATGTATACATTGATCTCACCCTCCCTACATGAACAGCCACTCCATTAGTGTCTCTCTTCCCTGTTCCACCAATTCCTTTAGACCACCAGTCCTTTTGACCTCTCTTTCTCAGTTCATTCACTCCATTCATCCTTTCCTCTTCTCTCTCCTCCTGATATCTGCCATTTTGTCCCCAATCTACTCTGTCTGATAATAATAAACCATTCCAGAATCGAAGAGGCAGCGACTCTGAAAAGCGGAGCCTGGACAGCCGAGGGGAGACAGCAGGAAGCGGCAGGGCAATCCCGATAAAACAGGTGAGCACATTAGGAAGGTTCCTATGACTGGGGCTAGGGGAAGGGGACAGACACATCTTGCCCACACTACGTTGCATCTTAACTTTTCCTCTGGCCCATCTTCATTCCCACCCTAGAGTTTCCTGTTGAAACGAAGTGGAAATTCACTGAACAAGGAATGGAAGAAAAAATATGTGACACTATCAAGCAATGGCTTCCTACTATACCACCCTAGCATTAATGTGAGTGCCCCGCCCCCAACTCTGCAGTTATGATTCCTCCCCGACAACTCCTAAGAATTACCTGGATAATCCCAGTCAAGTGCTAGTTACCTCCTTCTGGAAAATCTCCTCTCTCCAGACCCCATGGTTTTCCTTAGTCCTTGCTCCAGCCCCCATCCAATGTGCATTATAGAAGTGCTAGTGTGTTATAGAAATAACTGGGGAGTTGGAGTCAGGGAAAATCTGCTTCAAATCTCATCTCTGATATGGAGGTCACTTCAACTTGTGAACCTTAGTTTCCTTATTCATAAAATGGGATGTCTGTAGTATCTGCCCTTCGTAGGGTTTGGGGAGAATCAAATGAAGTAATGTACATAAGAATGTACATTAAAATGATTTTCAACCTTTCAAGTGCTAGTTAAACATCAGATTGTCATTATTTAGATGATTTTCAGTAACCTGAAGATTTACCATGTGGGAATTCTTCTGTCTCTCAGGATTATATTCACAGCACGCATGGAAAGGAGATGGATTTGCTTCGGACAACAGTAAAGGTACCAGGAAAACGACCTCCTCGGGCCATCTCAGCCTTTGGCCCTTCTGCCAGCATCAACGGACTTGTCAAGGATATGAGCACTGTCCAGATGGCTGAAGGCACTGGTGAGGGGGTAGGATCAGGGGGAAAGGGGCAAGGGGAGACCACTGGAATTGGTCAGTAAGGAGATAAGGTAGAGGAAGAGTGAGGGATAGATGAAACAATGGGATCAAGGGGCTGGTGAATGTGGAGATGATGGACAGGGGAGGCATTAGAAGGGGAGCAGAAGAATGAAGGAATTGTATTGAAGATATCCCTTTCTTTCCTCCCATCCTCTTCCATTAGCAGACATTCCCACTCCCACACCTACTCCCAGCCCCAGTTCCCTGCAGCCACCCCAGGACCAGACATCAAAGCATCTACTGAAGCCAGACCGGAACCTGGCCCGAGCCCTCAGTACTGGTCAGTTTTGCCTCTTCCCAAAACTAAAGGCTCATTTCAGACCCAAATGGAGATTGGGGTAGTGGAGCACCCTTAAGAAGAGAGAGAAGGATAGATGATATCTATATCTATCTATCTATATTTATTTAAGGAAAAGAAGATATAAGGGGGAGGCGGGAATCCTCCTTAGGGAAAAGGATTTTTTTTCATTATGAAGAGGGCAAAGCTGGCTCTGGGGAAACTGAGTCAACTGTGCATTCTCCCAAAGACTGTACACCATCTGGAGACTTAAGCCCCCTGAGTAGGGAACCTCCTCCTTCTCCCATGGTGAAGAAACAGAGGCGGAAAAAATTGACCACACCATCAAAGACGGAAGGCTCTGCTGGGCAGGCTGAAGGTGAGGCCACCTCGAGGCAGCCCTATTTTTTAACCCCATCTGAAACCCTGACTGGGGTCCTGGGGTGGTGCAAAAAAAGAGTCTCAATTGTGTTCTCTTTTGTATATTTTTATATCAACTGTGAACATTTTTATTAAAAGAAAAATGGGCATCCCTCAGTCCCTGCCCTTCTCCCTAGTGAACCCACAGCTCCTGCCCCTTTCTCTCCAAATGATCCCCATCTTTCTCTCCCCAGCCCTCCAACCTCAATACCTCTCTTCCCAAAGCTCATTGAGATCTGAATCTTTCCTTCCTATTCCCCTTAGTATCTGCTCCTCTCAATTCATCACCTCATACTCCCCACCACACACCTTGCTCTCAGCCCTTGTTGCTCAGGGCCTGGATTCCAGAACTCCCTACTTTCACTGCTCTCTGCTTCTGCTCCACTCTGCTCTGGAGCCACTGACCTTTAGTTCTGCTTTCTCTCCCTATCTGTCTGTCTCTATTTTCCCTACTGCCTTTGTTACCCTCTCCTCTTCTCTCCTCTCCTCTCCTTTCTTCTCCTCCTACTCTTTGCTACTCCTATTCTCTGTGTGTACCTGTCTCTCTTTGTGTCTCTGTATTTCTCTCTGTCTCTCCCCCATCCTCTCTTTCCCCCCTTTCTCCACCATCTGTCTCCTTTTCTCTATCTCTTCTTTCTCTTTTTCTCTTGTCTGTCTCCTTCGCTTCGGGAAACCAGCCAAGCGCAAAATGTGGAAACTAAAATCCTTTGGTAGTTTAAGAAATATTTATAAAGCAGGTAATAAAGTGGGGAAATTGGGAAGGGCACTCAGCTGGGATGCAGGGGTTGGGGTGCACCTGCTTCCCCTGCATGTGCTTGGGCTTCCTGCTCCCCCAGTCTTCTTCCCTTCTCCCAAACTGCTCTCACCTCACCCTGCAGGGGCCCTGGGATGGCTGTCTGGGGAGGTGGGGAGAGGGTTTGGGGAGAATAGTGTGTTAGAGTTCTACCATCCTGTTCCGTCCTCCCCTCACCCCTACCCCCCCCCCCCAGAGGAGAACTTCGAGTTCCTGATTGTATCAAGCACTGGACAGACCTGGCATTTTGAAGCTGGGAGCTTTGAAGAGCGAGACTCCTGGGTTCAGGCCATCGAGAGCCAAATATTAGCCAGTCTGCAATGCTGTGAGAGCAGCAAGGTCAAGGTAAGGACTGGAGTGGGGAGATAAAGTACAATAACAGTGCCTGGGGAAAGGTATCTTAACTGTGGTTGGGAGGTTGAGGAACATAGCTCACGGAAAGAACTATTGAGAAAAGCACTTTGGATTTGTAGTCAGAAAATCCAGGCTCCCATATTTCACTCTTTCCTTCTTAGAATTGTATACATTTGGATGTCGCTTAAAACTTAAATCTCAGTTTCGTCTTTTGTAAAACGATGAGGCTAAACTAAATGACCTCTGAAGTCCCGCCTCGCTCTAAATATGTACTATGACAGAACCCCTTCAGTCCCATGTTTCCAGGCGATTACCTGCAAGGATCACTGCTAACCCCAAGTCTCCTTTTCCGCTCAGCTACGCACTGACAGTCAGAGCGAGGCTGTGGCCATCCAGGCGATTAGGAACGCAAAGGGAAACTCGCTGTGTGTGGACTGCGGAGCTCCCAGTGAGTATGGGTGGAACAGATGAGTTGCGGGGTAGGGAGGGGCGGGGCTCAGAAAGGGCATTTGACTGGAGGTGTGCATGTTTATGTATGGAGACAAACGAACCTTGAAGAAGAGTGGGGCCAGGGTTCCGGGAAGGACAGAGAGGGAAAAGAGAATCCTTCAGTTCCCGAGGTGGGGTAGAAAGGGACTTAGGTCCCTATGATGAAAATGTAGGGGTTGGCGGAAGGTATCTCAGACCAGCGTGTGTGAAAATGACCCATGCTCTCTGTCCTACCCCCAGACCCCACCTGGGCAAGTCTAAACCTGGGCGCCCTAATCTGCATTGAGTGCTCAGGAATACATCGAAACTTGGGCACTCACCTGTCCCGTGTTCGATCCCTGGACTTGGATGACTGGCCGCGGGAGCTGACCCTGGTGCTGACGGCTATTGGCAACGAGACGGCCAATCTCATATGGGAGAGCGACACCCGAGGCCGAGCCAAACCCACGCGGGAATCCTCCAGGTGCGAGTAGTCAGGGAGAAGAGGTGGGGAGGAGCGGTGGGGAATAGACGAAATGGTTTGCGAAAGAAGAAGGCAATCTTTGAGGGAGGAGGGGGCACTCTTGTTGCCCTCTCCCCCACCTCCCTCTATCTTCATGTCTTCTCAGGGAGGAGAGAGAATCGTGGATCCGTGCCAAGTATGAGCAACTGCTGTTCCTAGCACCCCTGGGAGGTCCGGAAGAATCCTTGGGCCGCCGCCTCTGGGCCGCAGTGCAGGCTCAAGATGTTGCCGGAGTGCTGTTGCTCCTGGCTCACGCGCGGCACGGGCCGCTGGACAGCGACGTGGGAGACCCGCAGCTCCGTTCCCCGCTACATCTAGCGGCAGAGCTTGCCCATGTGGTCATCACACAGCTGCTAGTCTGGGTACGTGGAAGGGAGAAAAGATCAAGAGGTCTTTTTATGTAATCGAGGAGGGTCAAAGGAAACCGCTTGGGATATCGAGCAGCACCAAGGGCAGAAAAGCGAGACACTGTCCGGCTTTCCAGTCTGTCTCGTCTATGCCCCGCTTAGAACTAGAACCAGACTGGGGAGTGGGCGAGATCTACAAGGAAGTTAGGCTTTGCTGGGGAGAGGGAGAGGGACCTCGGAGACATAACTTGTCACCTTGAAAGCCTTTTTATTGTATCTGCTTAACTGATACACTAACCAGGGTTTTCACAATTGTTTCCAATTCATTGAGGGTGGTTACTTCGTTGCTCGTCTCCCAAGACCACGGAAGGGAACTCTATTTGTCTCCTTTTCTTCCCAGTACGGCGCCGACGTATCTTCTCGGGATGCTCAGGGTCGCACTGCATTGTTCTACGCTCGGCGAGCTGGGAGCCAGCTCTGTGCGGATATCCTGCTGCAGCACGGCTGCCCCGGGGAAGGAGGCAGCGGGGCCACCACTCCCAGTCCCAGTCGCAGGAGCAGCGCCGCGAGCGTGGGTCGCGCCGATGCTCCAGTCGCGCTGGTATAGCGGCAGCACGCGGACAGATACACTCGCACTCCCCTACAACCTGCTCCACCACCTGTGCTCCGGGAAGTGACCCTACCGGCCCCCACCCACACTCCACACCACCTTCACAACCAATCAGGCACGGACACCCTCCTTGTGGACTGTTGGACACAGACTCCCTCCTCCCTTCTCCACGAGCACGTTCCCCACCTCGCACACACATCGGACACTGAATCCTAACTCCCTAGCGCACCGTCTCTTTCCCTTACCGGTTACCTCCCAACCTTCCCCTCCAGGGGACACAGACTTCCTCACTCTCCCTAGCCGAGGCATGGAGACCCTTTTGTGCTCATTAACCGCCCCGGTTCCCCAGCCGAACACACCCGATTTTTCTCTCTCCACCTCGGGATCTCACCGCGTTCCTTCAAGCGTTTGGGAAGGGAGATTGACCCTTGCTACTTTAACACTGGGCTCTTGGACCTACCCTCTGCTGGCTCCAGGGAAAGGGGGAAAATAGAAGGTTGCCCTGCAGATCCAGGATGACTCACGCTTCCTCCCCGCCCCCATTCGTTGGACGGTTCGGCCCCCAGAGCCCAATGCCCAGGCTGGCTCCTGGGGAGAGGGGAAGGTATCAAGGTGTTGGGGGAAAGGGGGGCGCTGGTCATGGGAGCTGAGGGCAGTTCTGGGGGATAGAAGGCTTGTTCATGGGCCCCTCCCACTCCCTCCACACCTGATTTCACTGCCCCAAAACAAGGGAAGTGGGCAGCGAGGGGCAGGACCCCGGCTACCCATGGGGGTGGGGACCCCAACCCTTTCCGTGAAAGGGACCAATGGGAGGGAGGCTAAAATAAAGACCTCTCCCTACACACCCACAGCCACACTCACATCCACCCACGGATGGACTGGGGCTGGGGAGCCAGAAGTCTGGCTTCCTCTCTCCACAATAGCTAGAGAGGGGTGATGAATGAGATGGGGGCTCTTGGAACTGGGGAGGAAATTGTAATTTATTGCTTTGTGCCCCCTTAGGAGAGGGGGCTGGGGAGGGGGGAGGGCTGGGACGTGGGGAGGGGGGTGGGCCAGGGGAAACCTAAGGGGTGGGGGTGCTCTTGGGTTGTGAGTGTCTGTGACTGTGACTGCCTAACTGTGACTGTCCAGAGCCCGTGGTGTCCTGAGCCAGAGGACACCCCAACCACGGGACTCCCTTCTCCCCCAAGTTTCACCCTACCCTCCCTCTTGCAGGAGAAGCTCTAGATCCAGCCTCCTGCCCCTCCCCCCACCAGACTCCCTGAAACTTTCCAGCCAGGTAAAGAAGTTAAACCGGCTGGGATAGGTCCCTATTGGCCTGCCAACCCCTTCCTCAAGCAGGTCGGGATTTCCCTGTCCCCCACCCACCCCGTTATTCACCATAGCCCCAGGACCAGTTGGTGTCAGTGTTTTGGGTTTTTTGTTTTGTTTTGTTTGCTTTGTTTCCTTTTTGTTTGTTTTGGGGTTATTTTTTTTTTGGCTAAAATATTTTGGAGAGGACTAGTGTGTTTGGGGAGAGGGTGGAAGAAAGGGGCAATGAGTAATGCTCCCCCCACCATTTGCCTCCCCTGAATCAGGTGGTATGAGTCTTCTTCAAACAATTAAAAAGGCAGTGATTTTGACTGAGGGAGTGTAGCTCTGGTCTGTCTAAGGGCTGAGGGCTGGACTTTCCATATAAGCATAGAATCTGAAAGTTGGTAGGACTTCAGGTATCATCCAGATGAACCCATATAGGAACAGAAGTCCCCAGCACAGAGAAAAAATCTGACATATTTGAACTGATAATTTTTTTAAAATGATAATCTCAAATTTTCATAACATTTTACATTTACAAAGTACTTTCATATCTGTTATCTCATTTGATCCTGAAAATCATCCTGTGAGAAAGATAAAAACAAGTGTAGTGTATTATTAATCCCATTTAACAGATGAAGTTGGGGGTAAGAGATGAAGAAACTGGTGCTGGGCAGGAGCTGAAGGGGGAAGAGACATTTAAGGTGAGGGTTTAGTCTAGTTTGGTTCTTCCAAGCTTTGGAAAGGTGGGGAATGTGAGGTGGAGATTGGGAGCTAGACATAAAGCAGATGATGTCAGATACTACAGTGTCTATGGCAGCTCAGGTCCTATGTAGTAGGAGTTGGAACTGCCTTAAGAATTCTAGGGAGAGGTTATCAAAAGAGCCTAATATGAAAAGTCATGGAGGGGTGCATCAGAGTTAGTAAAACTATGCAGAATGAGGGCTACCAGTCAAGGGAAGTGAGGAGAACCAATTAAGGTACAAGTACCTTGCACCCCCTTTGGTTGGGGATGGGACCTGCCCCCTCTTTGGTTCTTTCCTTACTCTAATAACTTACCCATTTCTCCATTCCCCTTCCCCCTTTTTTACCTGGAGAATACAGATAATACAATTCCAGTCCACTTAATCAGTGGTAGAGCTGGATTGAAAAGATATGGGAGGACATATGCTCTTATATGTCTCTACTATATGTAGATGGACAACATATTCATCCACTGCATGCAGCAAAAGGACCTAAAATCTTTGCACTGATTTCTGGAGTCTCCATGGATCATGGGAATTTAATGCCTTCTGTATTAGCACCTAGTGAGTTCCAGCTCTCTAAGGGTCAGTGGCTCTCACTCAGATGAAAGGGTTGCTATAGAGGAAGGAAGTTGAGCAGGCAAGTTATCACAAGACCTAGTCATTATCTGCCTTCACTCCCTTTTTGAATTGGTGATAGTGAGTTGCCTGGCCTCAAGGTAAAATTTGTCTTGGCCTGTCTCAAGACCAGCTTCAAAGGTCTCAGGTCTCGGTCCTCATCCAGACTCAAACAGGTGTCTGCTAGAAGCACTTTGAGGGCTCAACTCTGCAGAGTTCCAGGCTGACCAACCATCCAGAATAGTAACATGATTGTGCCTGGGAATATGTCACTGAAGGAAGTCAGTTTTGGCAAAGAGTAGAAAGATGAAACGTATATGCTAGAGGGAAGGTGAGTAGGGAGAGGGTAGGAGTGGACACCTCCATGTCTTAATCTACATTTCAGATACTGCTGCATGCACCTTTAACTGTAGCACCATCTACCACCTAGACAGTAAGTTAGTCTCCCCTTGGCTTATTTCTAAACACTTTTAGTATTAAAGAATAGCTGATTCTGTAGTCCTGGCTGCCAAGAGAGGTGGGTGTTGGCAGCATGACTGGGGAAGGTGGGGCACTTACAAGGATGAAGACTGGACAATGGGGGTAGAATGGGGCAAATTGTCCAGGGGATGGCTATAAAGAGCTCCTTCAGTTTCCATCCCACAACCTACACTTGGAGACAGCAGAGAACTGAGCTCTATCACCCACACCAAACTCAAGGTAAAACTTTGCCTCTAATGGGGTACAGAGATGCCCCAGTTCTACATATTCTTCCTGCCTCTTAGTTCAACAAGGAGCTTGAGCACAATTCAATGTAACAAATGTTTATTAAGCATCTCTTACGTATAGAATACTATATGTTTTGTAAAAAAACATTATCTCTGCCATCATGGAGTTTATAATTCAGAAGCAAATATTAAATAGAAATTAAACACTATAACATAAAATAATACATGATAAATTCATAAAAGCAAATAAATTTCATGTGAGGTCTGATGGGTAAAAGTTCCCCCAGTTGAATGAAGATCAGGAAGGTCTGAAAGAAGAAAGCAGTTGAATTTTACCTTTGAACACTGAATAGAAATTGATAAGATCATAAATGTAAAATTGGAAAAGATCTCATAGACAATTTAGCTCAATCCCTTTATTTTACACATGAGGAAACTGAGGTTAAGTGATTCAACACAAGTCACACCTGTAGTTAGTAAGTGCCAGAGGTAGAATTTGAACCCAGGTTTTCTCACCTCAGGAGCAGTGTTCTTTCCACTGTGCTACTTAGCCTCCTTCAACAAGTAGAGGGAAGGCTATTCTAGAGATAGGGGTAACATGAGCAAAGGCGCAAAATAGGGAAAGTATGGGCAAAAGCAAGTGGTCCATTTGACTCAAATGTGACATAAATGTAAGGGAGTGACATGGGAAAATATTGGAAAGGTGATGCCAGATTATAGAAATCCTTGAATTATGAGCAAAGGAGTGTGAACTATACTTAGAATCACTGAATCTCAGAGGTGGAGGCGCCCCATCAGATGATGTCCTCTGCACCGCATCCCCAAGGACCAATTATTCAGCCTCCAAGGAAGATCTCCATTGATGGGAAACACACTACCTACTGAAGCAGCCCATTCCACTTATGGACAGCTCCAACTGGTCAATCAGTCAACGAACAAGCATTTTAATCACCTACATGTATCAAGAACTATACCAGGTACTGGGGAAGTAAGAAAGGAATATACATTAATTAAGCATCTTATTACACCCTTATTATGGCCATCACTTTGCTAAGCACTTGACAAGGGATATAGAAAAATGGTCTCTGACTTCAAAGGGCCTACAAGCTAGCCAGGTAGACAATACATGCATATATAAATATATATAAAATATAAATAAAGAGAATAAATAGTGAGTGGGGGATAAGGCCCTAGCAGGGATCAAGGAAAAGCTTCATGTAAGGGAAATAAAGGGGTGGCACTTAAATGAAACTTGAAGGGAATTAGGAATCTTAAGGAAGTATATTCCAGGGAAAAGAGATAGGGGGATAATGGCATGGAAAGAAGAATTAGAATATCTTGTATGAGGAATGCTAAGGCTAGTTAAGGGAGTTGTATGTAAAAGGGGTAGAAAGTTATATTGGGACAAAGTTGAGAAGGGTTTAAAATGACCAAAGGGTTTACAATTGATCCTGGAGGTCATAGGGAATTACAGAAGTTGATTGAGTAGGGGAATTACATGGTTAGGCCTTGACTTTAGGAAAATCACCTAGGCAACTATGTGAAGGATGGATTGAAGTGGGAAGAAACTTAAGGCCAATAGACCTGATAGACCAATGAGGTGTGATAAGGAAGCAGATGCTAAAGATGTTCTGAAGGGTACAAAGAAGATTAAGCACTTGATTGTATACATGGGGTGAATGAAGCTGCAATCCTGAGTGACAGGAAGGATGGTGGTACCCTCCACAAAATTAGGGATGTTTAGAACATAGTGGGTTTGGGGAAAAGTTAATGAATTCTGCTTTAGATATATTGAATTTGAGATGCTCATTGGATATCCAGTTTAAAATGTCTAATGGACAGCTGAAGATGCTGAAGTTCAGGAGAGACACTAGAACTAGATATATAGGTAATAATTTGGCCAATATAAACTGAGGAGTCACCAAGAGCGACTTTAGAGAGAGGAGAAAAGAGGAGAAGGGAAGAGAGGAGAGTCCAGGACAAAACCTGTAGACGCACAGATAGGAAATGTGATATGGATGATGATCTGATGGAGAAAGGAACCTAGGCATCAGTAGATAGAGTGCTGAACTCATGAAGGCCTGAGTTCAAATCTTGAGTCAAACAATTACTAACTATATAACTGTAAGTCTCTTAGCCTGCCTGCCTCAGTTTCCTCATATATAAAATGAGGGTGGTAATAACACAAACTTCCCAGGGTTGTTGTGAGGATAAAATGAGATGACCTTTGTAAAGTACTTTGCAAATCTTAAGGCATTATATATACGGCTAGCTGTTATTATGATGATTTGACATAGGAGACGGAAAAGTGGTGGTCAGAGAGGAAGAAAACTAAGAGATAACTGTATTACAAAAACTCAGGAAGGGGTTAATATTCCAGGAAGAAAGTTTGGTCAGCAGTGTCAAATGCTGCAGAAACGTAAGAAAGATAAAGATTGAGAAAAGGTCATTGGATTGGGCAATGAAGAGAACATTGATACTTTTGGAAAGGATTTCAGTTGAGTAATGAAGATGGAAATCAGATTGCAGATGGTTTGAAAGAAAGTGAGAAAGGAAGTGGAGGAAATAAGTATATATCAGTTGTTTTTTCTAGGGAGTTTGGTTAAGAAAAGGAGAAGAGAAAAAATAAAAGTGGGGATAGTAGGAACTAGTAAGAATTTTTCAAGATGGAAGAGATGTAGGCATCAGGAAACAGCTAAGTGAAAATAAGAGAAGGTGGATCACAGTGGGGCAACCAGCTAGAGAAGAGGGATTGAAGGGGATTAAGGATACACAAAGAGAGCTTGGTCTTAGTATGGAGAAAAGTCGCCTCTTTTTCAGAGACTAGCACATAGTAGGGGATGATGTCAAGGGTTTGAGGGGAAAAGAGTGAGTTCAGGGCAATTTGCATTGATTTTCTCAATAAAGTATGAAGTGGAGGTCCTCAACTTGGAGGCTTAAGGAGAGAAGGGAAAGTTAAGAACAGAAAGTACAGGGGATGGGATAGGAAATTAAAAAGGAGGAAAACCATTGCTTGTTACAGTGAAGGCCTATTTGAGATTTTGTTCTTTGTGGTTGTCACTTTTTGGTTGCATCCCCCTCTTTGTGACCCCATTTGGGATTTTCTTGGCAAAGATGCTGGAGTGATTTTCCATTTCCTATTCCAACTTATTTTATAGACAAGGGAACTGAAGTAAATAAGGTTAAGTGACTTGCCCAAGGTCACACAGCTTGTAAATATCTAAGGCAGGATTTGAATTCAGTAAGTCTTTCTGATTCCAGTCCCAGAATTTCATCCCCTGGGCCACCTAGCTGCCCAATGATTTAAGTTTAGATAACTATTTTTATAGCAAGCCCATCGAGCATGATGGTGTGACTTCTGAGCCAGATGGGGTTTGACAAGGCATAAATTCAAGAAAAAAGGATAATTTAGAGTTGATCTGGTTAACTCAAAGAAAAAGATAAGGAGCAAATAAAGTGAAACCAAAGCCAAAGTGATGAGCTGGAAAAATACTAATAGATAGAAAGATTAGTGGTCACAATAAGGGCAAAGAAGAAGGTTTTAGAGAAGAAAGACTGAGACAGATGGAATGATAGAAGATTATGATTGGGTAATAAATTTTCAGAATTCTTCATTATGGAAGCAGAACTCTGGATAATGGCAAGAACAAGGGTGTGTCTATCACTGCATGAAGCTGAGGCAAAGGTGAGTAGATCATAGGAGCATGTAGCTGAGGTGGAGGTAAGTAGGGCATAGGAACTGGGCAAGGTTGCACTGGTAATTTTAACAATCTAATTTCTGAAAAAAAAATGCATGGCACACAATTTTAATCTGCATTATTAATATCTCCATCACTTTCTTACGTCTAGACAATCAGCGAGACAATAAATCAAGCCTTGATTTGTTGCATTTGCTATTTTCCAAGGTGTAAATGCCCATCCCTGAAAATTTTAAAATAGGTTCCTGAAAGTCAGGGTAAGCTGTTTTCAGTTCATCTAGCTGCTTCCTTTCCACCCTTGCCCTGGGTAAATTGAGGAACTCGGAGCTTAATAATAGTTGATATTTATATAGTACTTCAAGGTTTGCAAAATGCTTTACATACATTTTTTCGTTTGATTTCACAACAATGCTGTGAGCTAGGTGCTCTTTTTGTTCCTATTTTATAGAAAAGGAAACTGAGTCTCTGAGAAGTTAACTTAGTCATAGAGCTAGTAAATATCTGAGGGAGGATTCAAACTCATGGACACTTGACCCCAATTTTACACACACACACACACACACACACACACACACACAAAACCTAGTTAGAATGTTTGAAGGAAAACTGGCATGTATATTGAAATAAAAATTTTATTAGCTTCGTTTTTTTGTCAGAGAGAGAACTCCAATAGAAACATGGGTAATTAAAACCCCCCATTATTGGTGCATCATGTCAGACTTGTGATCTGTTTCTCTATTTCTTCATTTATTTCTTCTTTCCAGAGCATAATCTGATAACAATATTATTTCTGTTTCTGCTTCCAGTGATCCATGCCCTCACATGTTCTTCACCCATCCATTCAGATCCTCATTCTCACTTGGACCATTCCAAAGATTTGTGAGGTGTGGTATCTTCATTCCTATTTTACAAGTGAGCAAAATGAAGTTCAGAGAGATTAAGTGGCTTGCTTGCACAAGGTCATACAACTAAGTAGTATTGAAGGCAAGATTTGAAGCCAGATCTCACCTTCCTCCAAAGGCCAGTACACTTCTCATTACACACTAGCAGAAAGCCAATCCCAGGGGCATAATGCTAGTCTCCATGGTACAGATGTATGAAGATAGGGAGCCAAATGTACCAGTGCCTGAATGTCACTCTAATTCATGAAAGCTATGTATTAGTAGGGAAAATAAAAACACAGAGAAGAGGCAACAATGACAGACAGCCCTAAATCTTTAAGGAAATGGGCAAACTACAGAATAATAGGTTGATAAAATTGCTTTTGTTTCTGCCTGCATAGATTTCTAACCCAGTGCTTTCCACAATGCTTCCTTCTTTTGGTTTCGGAATTTCCTCTTAAGAATATTTTGCTTTCCCTTACTGGCACCATTACTTACTTTGTCCCCTTCCCTTTGACCTATTCTGTGCCTTTTGAAATAAAAAAAAAAAAAAAAAGGAAAGCTTTCTGGGGCCATACTCTTGTCCTGGATCTTATTGATTAAATAACAGCACCAAGGCCAAATGATACTTAGGAAGAAGCAAATTATTGTTTCAAAATTAAAACTAAAGTAGAATTAAAAGGCCGTAATGTCCTAAGTCTTTTAAATGGGGTCATTTAATTAAGCCACTGACTATAGAGTCAAAATTAATTTTCCAGGTGTCAACTAACTAGATAATACCAGAAGATTCTAGTCATTCTAGAATATTTCAGATACAAAATAGCCTTTGTATCTGTTCAAATAACATTGTTTGACTCTTCATTTCATGAACTACCTTTATTTCATCCTGCATCCTTGAGGCTAGATGTTACTGTATCATATTTTAACACCATAAATATATCTTCAACTTGCTTTCTGTTTCTGCTCCATCCTAGAACTGCAGCTAAAATGAAAGATGCAGTTAGAGATAATTGCTTTGAATTCTCTAGAAGCTCCCTGGAATGGTATATAAACCACTAGACTTCATCCTTTAGTTGGGATTCTTGGCTGATAAGGTAGAATCCATAATGGCCAAAATTCCTCCTAGCAATTGCTTGATACATTAATAAATCTGTTTGTAATAGACCCGATCTCCTAAAACAAAACACAGAGTGATTCAATTCTTTTGTTTCATTGCCTATGTCTTATTTGTCTTTTTGTTTTTCTACTATTTCTAGCTCCCTTGAGAAGATTTTTTTCTTATTCTGTTTTTAAAATAAATTTCATTGATATCTTTCGTTTTTACATTGTCTGAAGTTCTTCCTCTGTCTTTTCCCATCACTCTCCCACAGAGCACCATCCTCTATAGCAAAGAGTTTTTAGGAAAGAAAAGACAAAATATCAGTAAAATTGATCAATACAATAAGAAAATCTGACTTTATGCAATATTTTACATGTGCAGATTCCCCACCCCCACCCACTTCTGTAAAGTTGGAGAGACATCTCCTCATATCTCTGCTTTGGGGCCAACCCTCTTCTGTGTAAGTTTTCGGTCTTCATTTTCAATTGTCTTGTGGTTGTTTTTTTCATTTGCAATATTGCATGATATACATATAGATACATCTATATATACACATATGTAGGTATGTATATACACATACGTATATGTATTTCTTGGTTTTGTTTAACTCACTTTGCATCAGTTCATGTAAGTCTTTCCATGTTTCTCCTTATCTATCATATTCTTTGTTACTTAACAGCTTAGTAATAGTCCATTATTTACATACCACAAAATAGTTTAGCCATTCCACAATTGATGGTCATCTGCTTTTCCCTCAGTTCTTTACTATGGCATAAAATGCTACTTTAAATATTTTCTGTTTCTAAGGTCTTTCTTTTCAACAGTAACCTCCCTAGGGTACATTCCTTGGAATCCCTGGGTCAAAGGGTTTGAACATTTTAGCCACTTTATCTATACAATTTCAACTTTCATTAAAGGATGTTTACACTAATTTATAGCTCCAAAAAGGTATTAGCCTTCCCTCCCCCTTCCTCAGATGTTCCAGTATTGAGTCTTTCTTATTAACCATTCTTATAACATTTATTCTATAGCCAGCTATCTGAGACCTTGGATTTAATTGGTTTACTCCTTCCTTGTGTTGAGGTTCCAGGTGGTTGGGGGATCCCAAAATATCTGCTCGAATGAATTCAATAAATACAAGCCTTCTTAAAGTCGAATAAAAACAAAGTCTATTAAAGATTCACCATATTGAGTTGACTCTTAAGGAGTCTAAGCATTTGTAATGTGTGTATTAACAAGCGGGTCAGATAGAATCTCAGCTAGACAGAGTCTGAGATGGATTGAATCTGAGTGCCTTCATGGAGGCAAGATGGAACTTAAATACAGAAAAGACTGTAGGAGGGATTTGGTAGGTGGTCTGGTAGTCTAGGGTGGTGGGAGGAGGGGTTTAGGGAGGGTCTTGAGAAATCCAAGGAAGATCTTAATGGGACTGGGGTGACTGGTCAAGGGTTGGAAACAGCTGGAGGCAATCAGGAAATATCAGACAATGAAGGGTTTGAGTGGGAAGAAAGTGGGGCAATCCAGACATAACAGACAATGGAAGGCTGGGCTAGGTAGGTTAAGGGCAACAGATTTGAGTATGAAAGGTCAGACCAAGTGGGCAGATTCAAGGGGAGTTCAAGGAGGTGTCCAGAGTCTGAACCCCATCACTTGATTTTCATCTATGAATTTTCACACAAAATAAAAGAAAGACTCTGAAGAGGCAGAGGGGAACCCTGATCTGAGTCAGGATGTTGAGAATCCGTATGGTATATATGAAACAGGAGACAGGGAAGAGCATCGAACATTTGGAGATAAGAAATAGATATGAACTGAGGAGATGGATAGGGAAACAGATTAATTTGACAGAAAAGAAGCTAAGAAATACTGTATGTAAGAGATTCCTAAAATGTTCCCTGCTGATAGTCTTCCTTTTTTATTTTATCTACTCTCCATAGAATCTGGTTTGGTGGATATATTAGCAGACTTTTTCCTCCCCCTTCTTTTTTAGCTTAAAACCCTTTTGATTAAATTTGAAGGATTACAAATATATTTTTACTAGCTCTTGTTGAACTCCATCCCTGACCTGGAGTATGTTGCTCAGATATTTTAAACTGTGGTCCACAAGTCCAAATCCCATTCACTGAATTATAGATTTAGAATCAAAGTGGACCTCAAAAATACAGAACAACATCTTCAATTTATATGTGAGGGAGCTACAGTGCAAATAGATTAAGTGATTTGCCCAGGGTTATATATGTAGTAAAATTCAAGATTTGAACCCAGGTTCTCAGACTCCCAATCCAGCACTCTTCACTACACTACGCTATCATATTATCTAGCTGTTTCCTTCCTGAGTCCACTTTTCTTTTCTGAAGTTTTTGCCTTTGATTAGCAGCAGTGATGAAGGTACCATTTTTTTTTGCCAAAAATCTTCCATGTCTTGCCCTCAGACTCTGCAATCTTTGGTAATGTTTCCCAGATTCCTCCTAGAAGCATCATTTGTGCTCATGTGAATCACCAGAAGTGGGTAGTAGTTATCTAGTTTGACAAGTCTTGGGAGGTTCTCTGTCACCTCCTGGATACATGCCTTGGGAAAGACAAAAGACCTTTCTATTGTTATCAGGTCCACAAATAGCTGCCTCAGTATCATGTCTCTCACTATCTCTCCTTGTCCTACTTTCCAGGTCAGTTCTTTTTTGCTATCAGATACTTGATATTCTCTTCTATTTTTCAATCTTTAGATTTTGTTTTAATATTTTTGTTCTCCCATGAAGCCATTGATATATTTGGTCTATTTTAATTTTCAAGAAATTTATTACCTGGGTAAGGTTTCTGTTCCAGGCTATTTATTCTTTCCAATTCCTTCCTTCAGACCATTATTTCATCTTTTGTCTCTTTCTTAGTTTATTCTAGGTGAGGTTTGGGGAACCTGTGGGCTCAAGGCTACAAGTCCTCAAGAACAAATCAAGACTAATTCTGTTAAGTTTGGATTCAAAGAGCTGTACTTGAGGATGTAGAGGGTCACATGTGACCTTGAGGCTGCAGGTTCCCCATCTGTTCTAGGCATTCACGTAGTCTGGAAAAAAAAATCATTTTTCTTCTGAATCTCTACTTGAAGTTGCAATCTCTTTTGACTTTATTCTCCCCTTCTGGATTTTTGATTATCTCTGGATTTAATATAATTCCCTATAGTGCTCTGTATCTTGTATTTACTCATTTCACCTTGGTTCCTGTGTTAGGTCTTTGTACCAACACCTGAATTAACCTCCTTCTGTGCTTTTGGGTGGGGTAGTTAGCCCTGCTGGGTTTCAATCTGGATCACTTGGATTCCTGTGTTAACTTCCACCTCCCCAGATTAGACCCTTCTGGGTTTTTGAGCATTGGACCTTCAGGACCCTGTACAGTATCTCAGGATTGAGTGCTAGGGACCTTAGAGCCTCTGAGACTTTGGTGTAACCAAACTGAATCCAGTAGATAGCAAGTGTACCCAAGTGGTCTCTGCAACTCTGCTTTGACTTCTGAGATTTGCCCTGTGCAACAATCACTTTCACACTTTCTTGTGGAGTCCCTCTGCTCTTACTGCCTCTGGACAGT
Source organism: Potorous gilbertii (assembly GCA_028658325.1). NCBI lineage: Eukaryota > Metazoa > Chordata > Mammalia > Diprotodontia > Potoroidae > Potorous > Potorous gilbertii. Next base: position 187,265,050 of record CM053770.1, on the reverse strand, counting down.
CTCTCATTTGCTGGGTTTCTGATTGTCCTGAGTAGCCTTGCTCATTTCCCAGCACTGGTACTGGTTTTTCTGGTGGCTGAACTTTTCTGTAGGTTTCATGATGACTTTTTTTTTTCCATTTCTGAAGTTCAAGTAACCCACTATAGTTTCTCAGTGGTTTTCTTCATCATTATTAGGTCTGGTGACATTTTTAGGTTTTGTTGGAGGAGGGGAGAGGGAGTTGGTGTGGCTGATTTCATTCAGGTAGCCATCTTGGCTGGAAATCCCCTATGTGCCCTTCCAGCATGCAGTTCCCAATCCCCACTATGTTTCTTTTCTTCCCTTAACCATTACTGAATGATCTCTCACTTGAGAGTACCTGTGGATACAGATTATCATTTTTTTTGGAAGATAGGGGACTACTTCTCTGTCAGAGAATCCAGCTCCCTCCACCATGAGAAGGGCATCTGTTTCTTTGATTCAAGTGTTTAGTAATCCCTTTCTCCTGTGTTCTATATCATAAACTTGCCTGTCCCAACCTCCTGACACAGATCAGGATTCCCTTCTGCCTTTTCAGATCTTATCTGTTTCCACATTGAAGACGCTCTGCACATTTTAAAATAACACTTCATTCTCCTTAACATCAAGAATGGGAAGATGTTCCTTGAGTCCCTTTGCCTTTTCTTCCAAGAGGCAGACCCACCTGAATTTTGAGTACCTGACTTACCCATGACAAATCAAATACCCCATGCTCTAAATAGCTCCCTGAAAATTGCTCCCAGCTCCATACTTGCTGGAAGCGATGTCCTCAGTTCTCTGTTGTTTCCGCTGTTACCTCTCTTGGAGAAGAAAGAGGTAAATAGAGGTTAAGAAACTTGCATGGGTCATACAGCTAATAAGTGTCTGAAGTTGGGTTTGAATTCAAATTGTCTTGAAAAATTGCCAGGGGCTCTATCTCCTGTATCATCTAGCTGCCCTCTATAGATGGATAGACAAACTCAACAAGTTACCTGTCCAGGTAAAGCAGAAGCTGGGTAATACTTTTTTTTTGCTTATTTTTCACATCTAGATACAGATAGATCAATTTCAAAATGTTGTTGCTTTCACTTAAAGGAACATGTAGCAATTATGATTCATAGGAATTGATAAGGCTGTCTTTCTCATTAGGTAAAGCATGCCCCTTTATCTCTAGGTAGTTGCCTCAATGCTAATAGAGGTTCACACCATGCAGCTGTTCTCTTCCCCATCAACATTCCTTCTCTGCTTTCCTACAAATATTAGAAGGAAAGGCAATACACCAAGTGGGGTAGATACTATCCTCTGCTACTACTGCAGGGACAGGGTCTTCCTCAGCCACACAAGTCCCTCAGTCCTGTGACCCTTCTCCAGGACAGAATGCTACCAGTTATGTCTTCATAGCAACCCAAATCTCCCTATAATCTGGAGGGTAAGACTGGATCTTTGGGATATTCTTTGCTAGAATATCACTAGTAGAGGAAAAATGAGGATAGAGGCTCAATTACCTCAGTTTTCACAGCATTCTCTCTTCTGACCTACCTCAACAAGGACATTTGTTATATTCACATAAACATGGGGCAAGACTAAATCCAGGAAGTTCATCATAGGAGTTCAAATAGGAAGGCATCTGCTGTGCAGAGGATACATCTGAAGTATTGTGTTCAGCTTAGGGTACCATGTTTTAGAAAAATTATTAGTTAACTAAAGAGCATCCAGAGTTAACCAGGACAGTGAAGTACTTGGATATCATGACATACTAAAATCAACTCAAGTTAAAAGATTTTTGATTAAGAGAATACTTGGGTGGTGGTAGCTAATAGCTGTCTTTAAGCACACTGAAGACTAATTTGTGGGAGAAAGTAATCCCCTTAGTTTGCTCTACTTGGACCCAGAGAACACAGCCAGGAGGAATGGGTAAAGTTGCCAAGAAGCAAGTTTAGGTTTATGCTAAAGAAAAACTCACCAAATATTAGAGCTATTCAAAAGTGGAATGGATGGCTCAAGGCAAGAATAGGTCCTTATTTCCTTTAAATTTTCAAGCAAACGCTAGGAAAAACACTTGCCAAATATATTGTAGAGTCTCATTCCAGGAGGGGCAGGGCTAGATGACTTCTGAGGTCCCATACATCTCAGACATCAAAAATAGTAGCTTGTCTGGTCCATTCTACAGGGCTCCATTTGCCTTAAACTACTCTTCCCTTGACAGAGTTAAGGCAATAGCTATACAATTTGTAATACAATATGTAATACCTATTGTATACAATATCTAATTACTAAATAGTAATTGTTTCTTTTACCCAGGAACCCTGAGGGTCATCCTCTCCCAGTTTGATTTTTTTTTTATTAAAGGGGCCACCCCTTGAGTAACTACTTAAAGAAGCCCATTCATTGAATGAGTATATCTCACTCAAAGTCAGAACGTGATAAGACCTTAGCCTGAAAGGGCCAGGGTCTCACATTGCATCCTGGGCCACCTCCAGTTGTCCTGATGAATATCAGGCCACTGGAGGCTGATGGCTCAGGAGAAGAAAGTAAGGTTGGTGACCTTACATAGCCCTCCTTCACTCAAATCAAAGTCAGCTGCAAGTCATGTCATTATCATGATGTCATGGTCCTCTTCAAGAACAAACACAACAGTTGTACACCTGCCTGGACCTACTCCACTCCTTTACTGGTGTCTTAAGATGATGGTCACTGGTCATTTTGAGGATGGCTCTTGCCTTGCTCTTCTCTACAATGAGTTTTTCCTGAAATATCACTACAGTTTTATAATAATGTTTCAACACACAGTAATAACACAATTTCCAATCCAAAAAGAGTATTTTTTTTTTTACAATTCCCCCTTCCAAAATTTACAAAAAAGAGAGAACAACTCTTTCCCATTTACAGCTATTTTCAACTGTGGAAGTGGTTTTGGTTAATATATCTAGTCTGAGTCTTTTCTTTCTTCATAATTCTTTAACCGAAGGTGTAGTTCAATGAATTGAAGTAAGCAGGGTTTATAAAGGTCCTGCTTTCTGTAAATAACTCCTGGGAGAAAAATGGACACTCCTTCCAAAAGAAAAAAAAATCCAAAGGCAGTTTGCAGTTGTAACTTTTGAATGGAAAAATAGTGGTGAATAGCCCAACTATCCACACATATCTAATGTATTTGTTACAGCAGCGCCTCCTTCAAGCTCAGAAACTCCCTAGGATAACACACCTGCTCTTCATGAGCCTTTATTTCCTTGTGAGGTGAAAGTTCAGTTTGCATCACCTATCCCAGTGGTCTGTCCATGATATGCCCTTCAGTAACAGACTCACTCTTGTGAAGCAGGTTCAGAGGTTTTGCACTCCACCACTGGCTCCTGGGAGGATGAATACGGATTTCTGCAGATGACTCCCAAAGCCCCTTCTCCAGGGTTTCTTGCTTCTCTCTTTCTCTCTTGCTGCCATCAGCTTACACCTGACTCCCAAGGAAATCTGAAGGTTTCTCCTACCCTTGAGGTCAGCTGTTTGCAAATATGACTTCCATTCAACCAGCATAAAATCAGGGTTAAAAAGTTTGACAAAATAATTAAGGCAAGAAATAAATGGAAGTAACATGGCAGATATTGAACTATTACTTCCCAAAGTTATAGGGATACTTTCCATTTTAATCCTCTCTAACCCTGGCTTTACTCTCACCTTCAACCTCTCTGTGTTCTAATCTTCAATCAGCCAAATATATTCTCCTGGACTTCCCTAAAGTCTCAACCCTTGAGGTGAAACAATTCGTTGTTCTCTAGCTACTAACTCAGTCTATCAAAGGTCTATCTCATGCAGCTCTCACACTTCTCCTTTTCTAAGCTTCAAAGCTAGCCCTTATCACGGCTCAGTCCCAAAGTGTTCAGAACTGTCTTTCCAAGCATCACAATTGGCTCCTTCTGGCACCTCCTACCAAGTTCCAGCTGGCTGGAAAGACTGACAGCAGATGGGTCCAATGGACATTTCCCATTGATCGCTGCCCAGTTATTAGCTCTGCTGCTGAAGATTGACTCCTCCCCTTCCCTACCTCCCAACCCTAGTCATTCCCTTAGAATCATATATTGCAAAATTAAAAACATCCCAAAGCTTTACGCTGATAATAACCTAATTTCCACCCATAGGAAGAAAACATCAGGTGTGCAAGGAAGACAGGACGGAGATGAGGACAGGGACAGACTCTCTTGGTAGGCTTAGGCTGTGTGGGGGATGAGAAGATAACCCCAAAAAACTAGGGATGGGGAATGGGAGGGAAATCCCTTTCTAAGGCTGGCCATCTACACTGCAAGCACCAATTACCCAGGTTTCAGATCTTAGATACAAGGTGGAAGGAGAGGAGAAAACCAGTGCCAAGGAAGCAAGAGCTGAGAACAGCCACAACAGGAACAGGTAAGAAAGAGAAAATAAAGCAGAAAGTGACTGAGCCTTGCTTAGGCCTGACTGCTTTCTGCCACGAATAGTTGTGTCCATGTCACTCCCCCCACCCTGAGCAAGTGTAGTAGTCTGAAGGTTGAATGAGAGTGGAATCTGAAAAATGTAACCACAAGCAAGAAGCTGAGCAAGGCAGAGGTGAGATAAGGGTTCCTTCCTTTCCTCTGGACAGGAAACGCCTTTCTCTAGGCAGAGGGTGAGGAAAAAAGAAAGCCTACTGCTAAGAGACAGTTTCAGGGTCCAGTTCACTTTATTAAGAAACCTGATTATTCAAAAGACAGGGAAACCCTAGCTCCTAGTGGTGAAGGCCTCTCCCATCTCCTATGGCATCTCAACCAGAGGAGGAAGTTGCCTCTCCCCGCGCACCCCTCCAAATGCTAAGCAGGGGAAATTACTGGGAGAATTTCAATTAGACATCATCCCATCCTAAGCAAGGGAGCAAACTAACTCCCAATAGGAGGAGGTGGGAACCTCTCTAAGGGAAGGAGGAGTGGGGCAGATATGCTACTGGGAATGTTTGCAAATGAGGAACATCCCTAACTCTCAGGATGGAGCAATTAGGGCAGTTCCAGCCATATTAATGGCCACCACTTCCCACCCCCGTTAAAGTCCCCTGTAATTTTTTAAAAATAGGCCACAGTACCTCAGGGTAGAGAATGAGATAAAGAGCTAGGAAAGGATAAGTGGAGATCTAGGGGAAAGAGCTAAAGTTGGGAAATTAGAGGAGAGGGAGAAGGCTAGACTAACCTTGAGGGGAACCCTATATTGTTACAAACATCTTGTAGCAATAGCATGCTAAATCCCACCCAGCCCAAGACCCCCGACGAAAGAACCCCTCCCAAGTCCCCTGGACTCCACAGCTCGGCTCCAGTCTGTTGTTCCATTTCTGGGGACACTAAAATGGGGGTTCGGTGCAGGTGACAGGTTAGAGAGGTTCAGAAGGACTCTTCAGAGTGACTGTGGGGAGAAGGCATCTCAGAAGTCAAACTCCTCGTGGTCCCCAGTTCCCTCCTCCCCTTGGGGCCCCCATACTCGACGGTAATTACTCTCCAACTGACGCTGTCTTTGTCGCTCTTTCTGTGCCTCCTCTGCTCCCTGGATCTGAAGGACAAAATGAAGGGTGGGTAAGATGGATGACATCAACTAAAGAACCAGAGGAAGCACTGGGGACTTAAAGGAGTTAAACATTTGACAAGAGGATGAAGGACCTAGTAGGAGAGAGGGGCCTCACCAGGATGTTGAAGAAAATCTCCTTCAGGTTCTTGGTGTCCTCATCAGACAGCCAATGTCCATCCTCCTCCTCAGTCTCTCCTGCTCCTGGACGAACAATCTTGATTTCAACTTTACCTGGGGGAGGGGCCAGAGGGAGAGATGAGAGTTAGAGACCTCAGGAGGTTTTCCAAAAGATGGCTCCCCTCTCCAAAGGTCCACCCACAACCTCCACTTTCAGCCACGAGCCTCCGATTAGGGTTGTCTCTCCCAGGTGGAATGTTTGCCCCTTAATAGCAGGGACTCTCTTGGCATTCTAGGAACTTAGCACTGGGCCCTGCAAGTGCTTAATAAATGTTCTGTTGTGTGTTCTACCAGCTCCTTGACCAGCCCTCCCCCATCCCTAGCCCTCCCATTCCCCCAAGTCTCTCTTTCCCACCTTCAGCTGTGAGCCCCTCCCTCTCAAGCAGGTCCTTCACCAGTCCCTCTATATGTTTCACTTGTGGATTTTCCCGCTTCATCTCAAAGACAGACAGATCCTGATTCGGGCCTCCAGCACGGAGTCTGGTGACCCGAACTCTGACCCGGCGCTCAGTTTCCTCATCTTTTGGAGGACACAGTAGTGGTAGGGGGGGCAGGGAGAAGGAGAATGGCATACAAGGAAATACAGGGGAACAGAGAAGACAGTCATAAGTTATTAAGTCAGAGACAGAGGAGTCATCTGTATTACCAAGCCCCACCTACTCTTCAACCTTATTACAACAACCCTTCTATACACATAATGATTCCAAAATAAATGAGGCCAGTAAGCCCTTTACCAAACCCAATGGGTTCCTTTCCCAGAATAATTTTCTATCCTAATCTAAGCCCTTTCTTATATTGCCCATTATCCATGGGATCCTGGAGAGGACAAGAGAACAATAACTGTAAATTTCATAAATGAAATCCATCCATCAGCAATGAACTTATCTATTTTTGCAAAATGGCAGCAACCAAGTGCAGAATCCCAAAGATGGATGTGTCAAACCAAGTCAAAATGAGGCTCATTTGAAACTGGTGGGTTTTGGCATCTAGGCCTTGAGAACCAAGTTGGCTGAAGGGGATGGCAGTCATTGAATTTCCTGCTCCTGAAAGACCGCTCTTACCTATGGACTGAGGCGGGGGAGGGCTGGTTGGAGGGGTAGTACCACCTTCCATAGGTCCCTCCCCCTGGTCAGGTCCCTGCCTTCCATCCATCCTCTGAATGAGCTTGTTGAGAGTGGATGCCAAGGCCTGGGAGGCTTGGCTACGTTCCGTTGCACTCCTCGGCTCTTCTGGGTCGAGCTCTGATTCTGCCTAGAAATGCCCAAAGAAGGTTGGGGGAGAGGGAAGGAAGAAGTCAGAGGCAGCTGTGAGAGTTAGGGAATCTAGAACCTCTGCCCTTTGGATTGAGAGTCTAATAAAGGCTCCAACCCTATTTTCTTCCAAGCCTTATAACCCTCTTTCATAGCTGAAGAAGATGGCTGGGATAGAAAATAAAGATTACTAGACTTAGATCCAGTGAACCTAGGTTTTAGTCTCTTCTTTGTCATCAGTTATGTGCCCTTAATACCTGAGCCTCAATCTCCTGATCTGTAAAATAGGGCTAATAATATCTACGCTATCTCACAGGGTTTTTGTGAGGATCTAATGAGAATGAAATGTCCTTAGTTAACTACTGAAATGCATGAAAATGTTAGCTGCCATCCTTATTTACCTCTTCTGCTCCTTTCCCATATTTCCTCCTCCCCAAGTCTCCCAGAACGGGATCAGACTGGTGACAAGTCTCACCTCCTGGATAATGTTATCCAGCTCCTTCTCCATCCCAGTCTTCACCTCAAACCGGAGTCGGCCTCGGTCCGAAGGTAGCAGCATTCCTTCCAGTTCCTTTTCAAATTCCCCCAAGAGTCGTTCTTCTTCGTCTTCTTCTTCCTCCTCTCTCCTCTCTTCTTCACCACCATCAACTTTGACCTCTGGGCCCTCCTGGGTGATTTCGGTGGTGGTCTCTGCATCTCCTTCCTGGACTAGGTTTAGTTTCCCCTGTGATAGGGAAAAGATTGGGGAGAAAGAAAAGCTGAAGGGTGAAGGTATGTAAGCAAAGTCCAGGAAATAAATAAAGGTAAATAAAGTAAATAAAGGCCAGTTGTTTGTAAGAGTAGTCCCGAGGAGGTCTCAGGAGAAATGAACGGAAGGAGAAGGTCTTTATAGGTTTGGGGGTGGGGAAAGGGCAACTAAGCTAGAAGGACAAAACTTAAGGCAGGGAGAATACCGGAGAAGCCCAGAGTAAATTAAGGTACCACCACCAGAATAAATAGACACACGAGAGACAATACTCTATCATCACACTGAGGAGTACATACCTTTTTTGTCCCACCTTTCAGTTCTTCTATGAATCGAACCAAGTCCCCTGGATTCCGAATGACTTTGACCTTCACATTGTCATGGAAACCTGGAGAAAAAGGACAAGAGTGTATCCACTGTGTGCAAAACCCTCCCAGATATTATGGGATGAGGTGAAGAGAAAAAGGGAGGGACCAGCCTAATAGGTGAAATAAAGACTCACTTAAGAAACTCAGGTAGCTGGAATGTTAAGAGGTACTTAAGAGGAATGAGTATTAAAAGGTCCTGGATTCCAATGCCAGTGTGGCCACATACTAGCTATAGAATTTACCAATGCAGGTCTCTAAGGCTCAGCTTTGTCATCTATAAAATGGGAGTAATAAATACCTGAACTGTCTATCTCAAAGACACTTGTGAAGATCCAATTAAATAAAATGAAAGTAAGTTGGAAAGTCCTACACAAATGTAAGGCAGTTATTACTGATACTGCTAAATCAAACAAACAAGACCTAAGTGTACTATCTGTATGGTACTGTGCTAAGCTCTGGGAGTACAAACCCAAAGAATGCAAGAATCTCTACCTTCACAGAGTTTACATTTTATCAGATAAGATAAGATTTACTTATATAAGTACCTTCGGAATAAATACAAAATAAGAACAAGTTATTTAAATATAAGAGAAGAAGGAAGGAAGGGACCTGACAGATGGAGGATGGGGAGAGAATCAGGAAAGGGTTTAACTAAAAAGTGCTTCTTGAGCTGCTCCTTTAAGGAAATGAGGGATTCTCTGAAATAGAGGTGGGGAATGAGAGCAACCCAGGCAAGGTAGATTGATTGGCAGTTCAGAGCCCAGAAGGGAAGAAAACAGAAAGAGGGTCAAGTAAGCCAGACCAGAGAATTCTGAAAGACGAGTGATATATAATTAATCTGGAAAGGTTCAAGTTGTGAAGTGCTTTAAAAGTCAAAGGAAAGAATATTATTTTATCTAAAGGCAATAGGGAACCATTGGTGATTGCTGAGTGGACAAATGACCTGGCCAGCCCCGAAAGCAGCTGTGTGGTGGAGGCATCGTGGTGGGGAAAGATTTGAGGCAGGAAGATTTATTAGAAGGGCAATGTAGCAAGTGAAAGATGATAAGGCCCTGAAGTCATGTTGGTGACTGCATGAGTGAATATAAAGCAAGAATAAAGCATATGGGAACGGGGAGAAACTGCAAGATTTGGCAATTGATTGGATGGGTAGATAAGGAAGGAAGGGAGAAAGAAACAGAGACAGAGAGGCAGAGAGAGAAAGAAACAGAAAGACAGAGAGAGAGACACACACACACACACACAGAGACAGAGAGAGACAAACAGATAGAGAGAGAGAGGAAGGGAGAGACAGAAAGAAAAGGGGGAGAGAGACACACAGAGAGACAGAGAGAGAAGGGGGAGAGAGAGACACAAAGAGAGAGACAGTGAGAGAGATAGACAGGGAGAGAAGGGGGAGAGACAGAGACAGAGAGAGGAAGGGAGAGACACAGAGAGAGAGACAAGAAAGACAGAGAAAAGAGAGGGAGGGAGGAAGAGAGACAGAGAAAGGGAGACAGATAAAGAGAGAGAAGAGAGGGGAAGGAAGGGGAGGAGAAGGGAGGAGAGGGGAGAAGAGGTAGAGGAGAGGTAGACCAAAAGTTAGACAAACTGATGGCAGTGCCAAGTATCCCATAGGCTAGACTACTAAGCTCCAAGGCCCTATCATGACTCCTCTTGTACTCTGCTCAAACTGTCTGTTGTCTTTGGAAGAACTAGAGGGAGAGTTAGGCGGTAGAGGTTGGGTTTTTCTAGGTCCTGTGCCTCATTACACCCAAAGAACTACATAGTTGTCCAGAATCCATTCCTACTGAACCAGGAATTCATGCAAAAGCCCTAGCCTGTTATGAAGGCCTCCCACAACCTCCTGTTCTGTTTTCCACCTACAATGTGAGAAGAGTTAACTTACCATCTACAGGTTCTGCAACTGGACTTTCCTTCTCTAGGTTGAGGTCCTGCTCCTAATTAGGGGAAAAAGAAAGGTGGATCCTAATGGCTCTTCACTTCCTCCCCCAAACTACCCCACCACCCAAGTATATCCCTCTACTTCTGGTAAACTTCAAGTATCTCATGATGGTCCCATCAGAAACAACTCTTAATACCTCATTTCAGAATGGATGACCAAGAGGAAATTGGCTCTTACCTCAGCCTCAGCCTCCTGCTTTTGGGGGGCCTGTTCTTCAGTCTGAGGGACCTTGTTCCAGATATCTGATTCTCCGGGGTCACCCTTGGGTGGGGTCATACCTGGGAGTAGGAATGGGACAAAGCAAGGTCTGAAGAGAAAAAGGAAATGGGAAACTACACCTGCACCTCCTCTGTACAGATCTCAACAGGTGGAACAAAGGGGTCAAGATAGATGGCACCCCCTTCCCTTCCCAGGAGCTACTAAAACTAGCAGAGAAGAGCCACCTCACAGGATAACTGAGAGGAAATATGACCTGTTCCCTTTGCATCGCGGACCCCAAACTGTGTCTCACTCCACATTTCAAGGTCTGGGTTGTGAAGCTTCTCAGAAATTTCTTCAATTTTCTGCTTTGCATCTACTGGAGAAAAGTAAAAAGGGAAATTAATTGGAGAACATGAGACTAGGTGTTCAAAATATTCCCTCTCTCCCCACTCCTCTCCTTCAAATATATCCCAGTCCCCCTGAGACTCACACACTTGTCCCTGGATATATGCTCCATACTGCTCTGGCTGTAAGGTAGGGTGGCATCGGATAGCCTGGGGGGCAGCACTTGGAGGAGGTCGAAGAAGAGGATGGGAGCAGAGTCGAGGGGTCCGAATAGTGAGCACGTAAGAACATGACTGAGGCTCATCTACCCGATCAATGTAATCCCCTGAAGCATCTGAACCTTCATCACACAGGAACTGACCAGGAGAGAACAAGGTAATTCAGGAGGGATTGGAATAATGGCCAAGTCTGTTGTTGCTACTGGGGAGTGGTAGGGAACCTGCATCATATAGAGAATTAACTAGAATGACGAGCCAGAGAAAGGAGCATCAGATCACCAAGTCTTTGGGGACTGGCCCCTAGAAGACAATTCTGCTCTGTCTCCTCACAGTTCAAGTGGTTTGTCATGAGGAGAGATGACTTCCATTTCCCTGGACTCACCCGGACTTCAGTCTCTCTGGGCCGACCATTCAGGTCACACTTGGAGCCATTTCCATAATGCTGACTGTGGTAGCGTTTCAGACGGTGTTGCTTGGAGGCCTGATATGGAGAGGTGGGGGGGGGGGAGAGGAGGAAATATGATAAAGTAAGAGGGGCAGCCCTGAAAATGCTAAAATATTTGAAAAAGGCCTTAGGAGCTAAGTCTGAATGGTCATTCAACCCTGAGAAGCTGGCTTGACTCACCCAGACCCATTCCCTATTCCTTAGAGATCTCAAAACTCCAACCAAGATCCTTACTTTCCCTCCCAACTTTCCAACCACCACTACCTTGGCAGTCTCATCATCCCAGTTGAAGGAAGATTGGTAATATCCAAGATAGAGAACGGAACCTTTGATCTCTGAATCTAGAAGAAATACCAAAGGGTAGAATTGTTACTCTTCTGTAAGGTAAGAGGTCAGAATAATGTAAGTTACCCTTCATCTAGTATTGCAGTGGGAGAGTGAAGGAATTAGAGGAATCACCTTCCATGTGGTATTGCTGTATGTGGCGTCCATAACAAAATTCATACGTCCACCAGTCCTTGGTCTAACAATGACAAAGTTAACAGTCAGTTGGGATGTGAGGAGGGGGAGGGGGAAGTCTGTCCAGCTCTTAAGATGCTTTTGTCCACCTTTGTACCTTCCTTGGCAGGAAATCCTTTATGTTCTTTATGGAAGGAGATCCCTTACTGCCCCTTGACCTCCCTGTCTCTAGGTATTTCTTCAAAGCTTCCTTGCAGTCTAAACTTCCTCCACCTGCAATTTCTGCCCTCCCCTCTCATGGTACCTTTCATGAGAAGAGGAAACAATCACAATTCTTTAGAGATCCTCAGCTTTTAATTTTATCTCCACCCCTCTACCTCTCTCTATGAACTCCTCCTCCCAAATGCTCTAATCTCAACCTAATACTATAACTCCTTCTATCCCCCAACATTCTATTAGGTTGTGCTTGGGGTCTATCCCGAGTATAGGGTTATTTTTGTCCTCATCATTGCCTTTACTCTTGGGTGGCCTGTTTATACCCTGACCTAGTCCCTATACCCCCTCCTTCTTCAACAGCCCACCCTCCAGACTTTCCACTCTAATTTAATTTTTTGTCCTGCCCTCCTTTTCCCTCCTCCAGCCCCATTCACTTTCACTAGGCAGGGCGCCTCTCTCATTGGGTTCAGCAACTCAGGGACTCCAGGCCCTTTATAAGGAGGGGCCTCCTCCTCATGCTCCCGCTGGAAGTGAATGGCTCCAGCTGGTAGACGGCATTCGTATCGCTGTTTGTACTTGGAGGAGACAATCACGACCTCTGAGGACTGGCTCTGGAAAGGAGAGAACACAATTTGGGGGGTTAGAGGTAGAACATAGGGACAGAGGCTGACGGAGATCAATGACGACAACAATGACAATCGGAGCCAAGTCTGGAAGACGAACGTAGCAGTCAGTGAGGAAAATGGGAACTATGGGAGGGAAGGGACGGCATGGGCAGCGTGCGCACGGGGAATGTTCCGTGCATTTTATTTCTTTCTGCGACACCGAGAGGCCAGACTTGCTCCCCCGCCTCCGACTCACAAGGGGAGCCGGGATCTCATTTTCCTTTTCGGGGACTCAGTTTCCCCATCTGTAAAACGGAGGCTCTGCGGCTGGATGATGTCCGAGGTCGCCAACCCTCCTCCGCAGAGGGATGGAGTGACGCCTCTCAGGGTCCTCCTCCATGCCTCCCCTCGCCCTCGTCTCTCGGGGTCCTCGGTCTCCTTTCGCCCCCTCCCCGGACGCCCCACCCCAGCCCCTCGCCCCGGCTCCCCCCCTGCCCGCCTCCTGCTCCCGCTCCCCCGAGACTCACCTGACCCCCGATGACAGGCCGCGGCAGTATCTCGATGCCGTATCGCATCTCATTCAGCTCCTCCAGGTTCAAGCTCCCGACTACGCAGGCCGGCAGCTCCGACAACAGCGGCCCCAAGAGCAGAGGACATAGCAGCTGAAAGAGCAGCGACGTCGCCGCCATCTTTCGTCCCTCGACCCTAACCCGAAAGCGGCCGCTTCCGCCCTGAACCGGGCAGCCGCCTCGCCCTTCCCCCTTACGCCTGTGGATCTCACTGGTTCTCCCTTATGTCCGTCATGGCGACGCGGGCTCCTATTGGTCTACGTGATGTCGGACAGTATGTATGAGAGCGACGGACTGACGGAGAGACGAGGAGGACAGACAGAAAGATGGGCGGAGGGAGGGACGGAAAGACAGAAAGACAGGCTGACGGACGAGAGCAGGGCTGGTTGTGGTGGTGGGAGGGAGTGGGAAGAGGTGGGCTTCGGCTCTGTGATTTCTAAGGCCTCTTACCTGCCGAGAGTGGATTGGCTGGAGTCAGCGCTGAGTCAGCCAATCAGAAGCTAGGTCAGTGGCTCTCCTCTAAAAGGGGCGTGCCCGAACGGAGGACTCAGGGTTCGAGGTACCCCGACGACCGGGACAGGCTGTCAGATCTAATCCTTCTTCGCTACCTCTGCGGCTAGGCGGGGCAAGGAAGAGGAGCCGGCCCGCAGCTCTGCCGCGGAGACCGGCCACCCGCTGGCAGGAGAATGGGGCCGGATTCTCCGACCCTGAATATCGCATAAAAAGGGGAATAAGCATTTTAATAACTATCAGAATGAACCTCTGGCTGCGCTGCTACTCTAATGGAATGATACACGAAGGGATAACTGTAATGACGTCTAATTGTTACCCTAATGACTACAAACTGCTGTGCGACCCTGGGAAGGTCGCTTATCCTCAGTTTCCTCATTTGCAAAAAGGACATCATAATAGCGCCTCCCTCAGAGTTGTGAAAATGAGATAACAGACGTAAAGTGCTTTGCAACCTTTGCTAGCTGTAATGATTAATAATGTCTATTTAGTTTGTAACCCTGGGAGTACCTTTCCTCCCAAAGTCTTTAAAATGGACATCCACTGCATCCGGGCCATCCCCAGTCATCCCCAGGTTTTTGTCCTGTCGGTGGAATTGGATGATTTTGGAAGGGAGAGTGAAGTGGACGTCTTTTTCCAACTGTGCCTCACTAAAATCAATTTTTACTAGCAAGTCAAGATATCACCCAAAACATTGTGATTTCATTGCTTCTCTTCAAAAAAGGAAAGATGAACAACATTGGTGATTTGTTTTCTGGACCAAGGTTTCTGTCATCTGCCAGGCATATATCACTTACATACCCATACCTAGTTGCCATGGTGTTCTGATGACCTTGAACCAGTTGTATTGCGAAGTTCAAATAAGATAATGGATCTAAAACATTCTGCAAATTATCATTATATTAATATATTAATTACATTTATATTATTATATTACATTGTTATACAATGTATTAATTATATTAATAATTATTATTTATAGTCTCCGATCCTCTAGTCTGGTAATGACTTCATTCTCTGAGTCTTCTACTGCACTCCTGCTTAGTTCAAATAACGTTTATAAAACAATACAGGAGTATGCCAATAAATGTTACATAACTGGGCTCTCCCGGGGTAAAAAAAAAATGTATGCACAAACACTCTTAAGGTTAGTCTGCATTATTAAAACTTTTTAAAGTTCAGAAATCAACAAAAATAAACAAATCAAGGCCTGATTTGTAGCAATTGACAATTTCTGAGGTATCAGTACTCAAACTGAAAATTTAATAATTAACTCCTTTAATAAATCAAGCTGCTTTCAAGAAGCAAGGGTGGAACAGATACATATTGCCCAAGAACAAGCCATTATAACTCTGCTGGAGGAGCTACCTTGAGGTTCTGACTCAGGATCAAGGCCTTAACTGCCTCTAGGCCTTGCAGCTGGTTTTGAGCTGATGTGGTATTGGTTGGTGGTGGTGGTTGTTGTCTATCTTCAAAGAGGACCAAAATGACATCACCAGGATAAAGTGAAATTTCAGTGTATCTGACTGTGGGTGATCAGACCAATATGAGCTTAGAATGCTTTACCACAGGTTGGGCACAGATAGTCCATGGGAATATTTGGGGTGGATATCCCAAATTTGCACATCTTATGTTTACTTTGTGCTGTCTCAATTCTACTTTGCTCAAAGAACCAGCACCCTTTCTGATGTGAGCACACCATGCTGAGCAATCCTGTGCCAGTAGAGTAGTAAAGACTATGTCATTATCTGAGGACAATGATTGGCCAGATGCAAGCTAAAGAGACAATTTCAAGCTAAGGCAATGAATATAAGTTCCCGAGGCAACCTGGTTTCCTCCAGCAGCTGGCTATCCACCACTGGCTTCCTATTTATTCCTCAATGCGGAGAGAGATTGAGAGAGAATTTTTGTTAATGATCCCTTCTAAAGTCAAATCAGAAAGCATTTATTAAATGTTGTGCTAAGTTCTGGGAATGCAAAGAAAGACAAAATGAAAAATAACAAAAACAAAGGAACTCGCAGTCTAATGCAGGAGAAAACACCACAAACAAACTATGTATGAATTGGAGGTAAATGATACGATCAGAAGACACTAACATTAAAGGCTTCTTGTAGAAAGTGGGATTTTAGGATTTGAAGGAAGGCAGGAGGTGGAGATGAGGAGGAAGAGCATTCTATGCATAAAGGACAGCCAGCAAAAAAGTCAGGAGATGGAATGTCTTGTTCTAGAAACAGCAAGGAGACCAGTGTCCCTAGACCAAAGAATACATAAAGAGGTGGGGAGTAAAGTGTAAGAAGTGTGGAGAGTAGGAGGGGCACAGGTTATAAAGAGCTTTGAATGTCATGTGATTTTATATTTGATCCTGGAAGTAATAATAAAGAATCACTGGAGTTTATTGAATGTATTTGGGGATTGGGGGTGTAATGAAATTAGATCTGCACTTGAGTGGAGCATGACTTGGAGTAGGGAGAGACTTGAGGCAGAGAGCTCAACTGAAAGATTATTGCATTAGTCTAGGTGATAATAAGGTGATGAGGACCCACTCTAGGTCTGGTGACAGTATCAGAGGATAGAAGGAGGGGTATATGTTATTAAAATAAAATAGATAGGATTTAGCAACAGATTGGACATGGGTGGGGGTTTAAGAGAAAGTGAAGAGTGAAAGATGATATAGAGACTCTGAGCTTGGATGACTGGGAAGATAGTGGCATCTTCCACAATAAAAGGAAAGATAGGAAGGGAGGAGGCCTGTGGGGAAAGAGGAATTTAGTTTTGGATATGTCAAATTTAGTGGGGATTACTTGGATCCAGCAAAGGAGACTGGGAAGGAGTAACCAGATAGGTAGAAAGAAAACCAAAATTACATAGGTCATGGAAACCTAGAAAGAAGAGAGTATTGAGGAAAAGAGAGAAATTGACAATACTGCAGAGAGGCCATGAGGGATGAAGACTGAGAAAAGGCCATTAGATTGGGCAAATAAGAGATTACTGGTAACTCTGAAGAAAGTGGTCTCAACTGAATAGTGATGACAACAAATAAGAGATTATTAATGCTAAATAAAATTAGTGCAATGTAAAATAAAAAGGGAAGTGACTGGATGGAAAAATTTTGTATCAAATCTCTCTGATAAGGGTTTTTTAATACATACATACATACATATACATATATATCACAATTAATAGATCAAAGGATATGAACAAACAGTTCTCAAAAGAAGAACTGAAAACTATTAACAACTGCATGAAAGTATGCTCCAAATCACTAATCACTTATAATAAGAGAAATGCAAATCAAAACAGCCCTAAAATTTTACCTCCTACTCTCAAAATTGGCAAAAAATGTCAGAAGATAGAAATCACAGATGTTGAAAGGGCCATGGGAAGATCATAATATTGGTACATTGTTTGTGGAGTTGTAAATCAATATAACCATTTCGGAAAACAATTTGGAATTATGCAAATAAAGACACTAAAATGTTCATATTTTTTGACCAGAGGTTCCATACCTAGGTTTACACCCCCAGGAGGCCATTGATAAGGAGGAGATTTCCATATATAACAAAATATTTTTAAGTGTTGTTCTGTTGTTTCAGTTATGACTGACTCTTTGTGACTGTATTTGGGGTTTTCTTGGCAAAGAGAGGCAAACAGGGTTTAGGAATTTGCCCAAGGTCACACAGCTACGTGTCTGAGGCCAGATTTGAACTCATGAAATTGAGTCTTCCTGACTCCAAGTCTATCTACTTTGCTACCTAGTTTCCCATAAATATTTATAGCAACACTTTTTGTGATAGCAAAGAATTGGAAACAAAGTATATGCCTTAAATTATGATACATGATTGTTACTGAATATTAGTGTACTGTTAAAAATAACTGATGTGATGAATACAGGGAAGCATGAAAAGATCTACACAAAATGATTCAGAGTGAAATAAGCAAGGACAAGAAAACAGTAAATACAATAACTGCAACAATGAAAACAGAAAGAATAATCATTTTTTTTAAAAATCAAAAGTGAATTGTTGCAATTAAAAAAAAAACATGTTTTTAAAGGAGAAATTGGAGGAAACCACTCCACTTCACTCCACCCCTTTGCAGAGCTGGGAGGCCCACAAGTACATTGTATCTTGCATATATTTTCAGACTTTTTTCAATGTTTCAGTCAACTATGCAAAGTGTTCTCTTTTTTTGTATTAAAAATATATATAAGTGTATATGGAATGACTCTGGGGAAGGGTAAAGGTAGGTAGAGGAATTAGAGTGATTTTTAAAATTATACATAAAAGATTTTAAAATATTTTTAAATGAAAAAATTTAAAATATTTAAAATAAAAATATTAAAATGTGGTGGGGGGTGGGGAAGAAGACCGTTGGTAACTTTGGAGAGAGCAGTTTTTGTTTAATGATGAGGCCGGAGAATGAGAAGAGAGGAAGTGTAGGCACTGATTATAGATGGCTGGAGTTAACGTAGTCTACATGTTGATGCCCGCTTCCGTTGCTTTCAGTTTCTATGTTATTCAAACTGTTATTAAAAAAAAACCTCAATGGGCATTTAACCTAAGACTACCAGAGAATGAATGCACCGAATGGGTTGGGGGAGGGGCCTGGAGAGAAGGATCTTGGAATCTTAGGAGGAAAGGAGATTTTGATTGTTTTCTTCAGCCTCAGGCTAAGGTAGGGGCGAGTTAATTGGAGAATGTACTTTCTAATTAATTAGCTTCCAGGGGGCATATGGGTCCCTACCTCTGCAGAGAAATCCCCAAAGATCACAAGCCAAAGAAGACACACTATGGCGGGGAGCAGGCAGTTATATTGCTTAGAGCACCTGGCGCTGCTGTTTTTGTGCTGTGGTTGCTAAGCCTGATCTCGTGGCTTGTGAGAGAAATGGAGCAATTGTGTATGCATGAGCATACACTAGACTACACTATTTGGTTGGAAGATCTTGTTTTGCTATCATGACACTCCTTGCCTTGCTTAAGCACTCCCCCAAGTGGCTAGATATGATATAGATATATATGGTGCTACATTGTACTCAAACTGTTCTTCCTCAAAGGGAAAAAAAATAGACGGAACATCGGATCCTGCTCACATATATTTACACAAGTTTAGGTCCCTGTGTATAGATCAAAATGATAGTTCAGGAACATCTTTTACCTGTCACCCTAAAGATTGGTTAGTTCAATGCAAATAACAACATCAACAAAAAATCTTAATCAAAAGGCAAGGCAAATAAAGAAAAAAATTTCCTCATGTCCACATGGAGTATCTCACGCACAGAACCCATGTGACCAAGAAACAAACGTGAAAGGAACACATGAGGCCAAAGTACGTTATGAAAAAGCATGCATGTGGCTTGTGCCCACAATGCATGGATAAGCAGAACACCTTACACCTCTATACTGCTTTACAGCCACGGATTCCCTATATCATTAATTCTCAAGAGTGATCTAGAGACCCTTTCAAGAGATCTACAAGATTAAAATTATTTCAGTAACAATACTCAGACTTTTTAATATCTAGTGAAACAAATATAGATGTGCATAACCTGTATAAGCAAAAGCTCTTGGAAAGGGTAGCATATTAATTTTTAAGAGGGTAAAGGGGTCCTGAGACCCCCAGAATTTGAGAAACACTGCCTTGTTATTTAAACTACTTTCTGCTGCTCTCTAGTGGGCATCATCAGTCATGCATTGTTTCTGCTTTCCTGGTATTAGTGCTGGGCTTCTCTATCCACACGGGAATTTCAGTGCTGTACTCTGCTACTAGCCACTGGGTGTCAGCTATTTACTATCTGCCAGAATTTAGCTACTTAGCATCTTAAGGGCCATCTGCTACTTTCTACTACCATCTGTTAAAATCTAGTGGCTGTAGGAGCCTATTTGCCAAGGGCAAGCTGACACACTTATAGTGCATAGTCTAGGGCTGAGTCACCAGCCAAGCAACCAGCAAAAGCCAGTAGATGCCTCCAGGCCAAGATTTAGTCTATTCTTTTGACTATTTTTCTCCTGGTGTTAAATCATAGCCTTGGGTTCCAGAAACTATCAATATTTTATTTTACCTGAACAATTTTTTAAAATGTTTTTCTTGATATCCTTCATTCAATATCATCTACATTTCCACCCCAAAAAAGAACCATCCTTGATGACAATTTTTCTTAAAGGACAAAGAAAAGAAAAAAATTCAGGAATATTCCCACCTCTTCAAAGTAGTTGGGGAAGTGCCTTTTCATATGTCTTCTTTGAGGCAAGGCTTATTCCTTATATTTCCCTAAAAGTTTTGCTTGGTGTTGGTTGTTTGTTCCATTTACATTGTTGAGGTCTTTGTGTATATTGTTTTTCTGGTTCTGCTTGCTTTACTTTGCATCATTTCATGTAAGTCCTTCCTTGCTCCTCTCTGTTCATCATGTTTGTTGTTTCTTATAGCACAATAATATTCCAACACATTCACATACCACAATTTTTTTAGTTATTACCCATTGACCATCAAGAAACATCCATTTTATTTCCAGTTTGTTGATACCTCTAAAAGTGCATATGGTACATATGTTGACTTGGGGCATATGCCTAATAATGAAATCTCTGGATCAAATAGCATGGACATTTCAGTCACTTTTATTTGCATAATTCCAAATTGAATGATTGTATCAATTCACCAGCATTGTACATATCTATCCACATCATCTCCAATTATAACTATTCCCAAATTTTATCATCTTTGCCAATTTGATGTACGTGAATTGAATTCAGAGGGTTGTTTTGATTTAAACTTATTGATTTGGAGCATTATTTCATGTGGTTTATAATGTGTGCATTTTTTTACTTGAAAGCTATTTATGCAAATCCTTTGATCATTTGTATGTTGGGGAATGACTTTTAGTCATATATATTTCTATCAGTGGTCTATATATCTTTGATATCAAATCATTATTTGATACAAGATATTTGGTTCAAGGATTTTTTCCAGCCAACTACTTTCCTTTTTTTCTAGATTAATTTTATTCATTCAAGAATTTTTCAATTTCATATAATAAAAATTATCTATTTTATCTTTTGTAATTGCCTTTGGTTAGTTCATGCCCTGCCCACGGCTATAAAAGGCATATGATCTATTTCTCTTCTAATTTTTTAATGTTATGATGTTTTCTATTCAGCTCACATGATCATTTTTAATTTATTGTGGAATATGGTGTAAGATATCACTCTGAATCTAGGCATTTTATCTGAATATTAGAGGTTGTGCCATTAAGTTAAAAAGAGAGCCAGGTAAGGTATCTTTCATTGCTATGACAAGGAGGCAAATTCCTAGTCAAACAAGGGATAAAGGTAAATACAACAGATAAAATAGATTATATGTGGGCAGCTAACAGAAATATATAAAACCAATACCCATTCCCCAACAGATTATGTCAAGAGACATAAACAAATAGTTCTTCAAAGAGGAATTGCAAACTATTAACAATCATATGGAAGAATTCACCAAATCACTAATAATAAACATGGATAGGAATAACATGATATCCTTGCATAGGATAGTAAAAATGCATAGGAAAATCACAGGCAGGCTCTACCTAGCCAAGCATCAGGCAAACTGGCAAAAATAATAAAAGATAAGAATAGTCAATATTAGAAGGGCTGTGGAAGAGAGGCACACTAATTTCCCATAGTTGGTAGAGATGTAAATTATAACAACCATTCTAGAAAGCAATTTGAAATTCTGCACAAAAACGTCACTGAAATGTCCATGCCCTTTGACCCAGAGATTCCATTATTAAAGCATACGCCCCAAGGAGATTCACGATTTTAAAAGAAGAAAAAGAAGAAAGAACTCAGACTCAAAAATACTTACGGTAGCACTTTTAGAGGAGGTAAAGAACTGGAAACAAGATGTTTGCCCTTTGATGGGTAGTTAAACAAATTGTAGCACATAAATGTAATGGAATATTGCTTTTCTATAAGAAACAATGAATATGATGATCATGGGAAGACATATATGAAATAATTCAAAGTGAAGTTACCAGAACCAGAAAAATTATATGCACTGCACACTATAGAAATCTACTATAAATCCAAAGGCCTCATCTTCTGAGATCATAACTAGTTGATAAAAACTGCTGGGAAAACTGGAAAATAGTATGGTAGAAACTGGGCATAGACCAATGTCTGACACAGTATTTCAAAATAATGAGTGTACAATTAAGATATAAAGACTGGTACTACAAACAAATTAGGGGAGCAAGGATTAGTTTATCTATGAGATTTATGGACAATAAAGGAATTTATGACCAAACAAGAGATAGAGAAAATTATGAAATGTAAAAAATGGATAATTTTGATTATATTCAATTTAAAAGTGTTTGTACAAACAAAGCTAATGCAGCCAACATTAGGAGGGAAACAGAAAACTGGGAAAGAATTTTTACAACTAATCTTTCTGATAAAGGCCTCATTTCTAAAATATATAAATAACTGAGTGAAATTTACAAGAATACAAGTCATTCCCTAATTGATAAATAATCAAAAGATATGAACAGGGAGTTTTCAGATAAAGAAACCAAAACTATCAATAATCATAAGAAAAAAATGCTCTAAATCACTATTGATTAGAGAAATGCAAATCAAAACAACTCTACCATATCACACCTACCAGATTGGCTAACATGACAAAACAGGAAAATGATAAATATTGGAAAAGATGTGAGAAAGTTGGAACAGTAATTCATCATTGGTAGAGATGTGCTCGATCCAACCATTCTGGAAAGCAGTTTGGAACTATGCCCAAAAGGCTACAAAAAATGTGCATACCTTTTGACCCACTAGGACTGTATCCCAAAGAGATCATAAAAATGGGAAATGGTCCCACATGTAAAAAAATATTTATAGCAGCTCTCTTTGTGGTGACTGGAAACTGGAAATTGAGGAAATTCCCATCAATCGGGGAATGGCTGAGCAAGTAGTGATATATAAATGTAATAGAATACCATTGTGCTATAAGAAATAATGAATAGGTGGACTTCAGAAAACCTGGGAAGATATATATGAACTGATGCTGAGTGAAATGAGCAGAACCAGGAGGATATTGTACACAGTAATAACCACAGTGCATAATAACTGACTTTGGTAGACTTAACCCTTATCAGCAAGGACCTAAAACAATTCCAAAGGACTAATGATGAAAAATGCCATCTACATCCAGAGAAAGAACTATGGAGTCTGAATGCAGAGCAGAGCAGACTACTTTCTTTTGCTGTTTTGTTTTGTTCTTTCTCATGGTTCCTCCAATTCATTCTAATGCTTCTATGCAACATGACTTATCTGCAAATATGTTTAATAGGAATGTATATGTAGAGCCTATATCAAATTACACAATGTCTTGAGGAGGTGGGAAGGGAGAGAGGAGAAAATTGAAAATTTATGAACGTGAATGTTGAAAACTAAAAATAAATAATTAACTTTAAAAATTTAAATAAACTGCTGCAATATGATAATGACTGATTGCCCCCAAAGAAGAGATAGGAAAAGATTCTTCCACTGCTTCTTTGTAGAGGTGGACTATGTAGAGAACTATAGCTGTAGAATACTTTACCTACTGTCAGACTTTTACAATGTGTTGGTAAGTTTTTCTGATTTTTTTCTTCCTTTCTCTATTCTGTATTATAAGGAATGGCTCTCTGAAAGTGTGGAGGGATACAATATGTATCAAGATTCTAAATTTACTCTTCTAACCCGCATACACACTAGCAGGCGCTCAGAGCATAGCTGACTACATTTCCTCCTTTAAGGTTTTAGTTATACCCCAGACAGGCATTGAGGTTTTCTCCAATGCTAACAGCTTAAGCCTCCATTCTAGTGTGTTTCTCCCAATATCAGTCATCAGTGATGAATGCCCTGATATAATTTAATGCACTGTTATCTCCTCCCTATCACCTATAAGCAATTAATATCAATTAGCTTTTATAATGGGATATTTACTTAGAAGTAAGAAGTATAAACACATTCCTTTCCCATCCTCAACAATGGTAGTAGCAATCATGTTAAGTCTGAATCCACAAAGACATACTCTCCTCTCTATCACCTCATTACCTAGGGAAATTGGACTCAAACTTAACATGGTTGCTACTATAACTTTGTCCCATTAACTTGCTTTCCAGGTGTGATAGAACCAATGAAGAAGTTGCTCCCTTTCCCATACCAATCAAACTACCAGATAATTATATTCTAGAGCTAGAAAAAATAATATCAAAATTCATCAGGAAGAATAAAAGGTCCAGAATATCAAGAGAATTAAAGAAAAGAACTACTAGGGAAGGTGGCCTAGCCATATCAGATCTTAAATTGTATTATAAAGCCGCAATCATCAAAACCACTTGGTACTACCTAAAAAATAGAGGGGTAGACCAGTGGAATATGTTAGGTACTCAAGACACAGTAGTCAATGTATATTGCAGTCTACTGTTTGATAAACCCAAAGGACCCCAGCTTCTGGGATAAGAACTCACTTTTTGACATAAACTGCTCGGAAAACTAGATAAAAATGTTATGGAAACTGGGCATAGACCAAAGCCTGACACTGTACACAAAAATAAAGTCCAAATGCATACTTGATCTAGGTATAAAGACTGATAATATAAACAAATTAGGGGAGCAGAGAATAGTGTATTTGTCAGATTCATGGAGAATGAAGAAATTTATGACCAAATAGGAGGGAGAGAACATGATGAAGTGCAAAATGGATAATTTTGATTACATTAAATTGAAAAGATTTGCACAAACGAAACCAATGCAACCAATATTAGGAGGGACGCAGAAAACTGGGAAAGAATGTTTTGCAATTAGTGACTATGATAAAGGTCTCATTTCTAAAATATATAGAGAACTGAGTCAAATCTACAAGAATACAAGTCATTCCCCAAATTGATAAATGGTCAAAGGATATGACCAGGCAGTTTTCAGAGGAAGAAATTAAAGATATTTATAGTCATATAAAAATGCTCTAAATCACTGTTGATTAGAGAGATGCAAATCAAAACAACTCTGAAGTACATCACATCTATCAGATTGGCTAACATGACAAAACAGGAAGGTGATAAATGTTGGAGAAGCTGTGAGAGAGTTGGAACACTAATTCATTATTGGTGGAGCTGTGAGTTGATCCAACCATTCTGGAGAGCAGTTTGGAACTATGCCCAAAAGACTAGAAAAATGTGCATACCCTTTGACCCACTAGGACTGTATCCCAAAGAGATCATAAAAATGGGAAAGGGACTCACATGTACAAAAATATTTATAGCAGATCTCTTTGTAGTGGCCAAGAACTAGAAATTGAGGAGATATCCATCAACTGGGGAGTGGCCAAACAAGTTGTGGTATATGAATGTAATGGAAAACTATTGTGCTATAAGAAATGATGAACAGGAAGACTTCAGAGAGGTCTGGAAAGACTTATGTGAACTGATCCTGAGTGAAAGGAGCAGAACTAGGAGAACTTTGTACACGGTAATAACCACAGTGTGTGAGAAATTTTTCTGGTGGACTTAGTCCTTCACAGCAATGCAAGGACCTAAAACATTCTGAATGGACTCTTGAGGCAAAAAGTCTTCCACATACAGAACTATGGAACTGGAACACAGAATGAAGCAGATTATTTTCTCTTGTGTTGTATTTTGTTTTGTTTTGTTTTTCTCATGGTTTCTCCCTTTTGTTTTACTTCTTCTATGCAACATGACTAATGTGAAAATGTGTTTAATAAGAATGCATGTGTAGAACCCATATAAGATTACATGCATTTTGGGGAGGTAGGGGGGAAGGAGTGGGAGAAAATCTAAGACTTATGAAAGTGATTGTAGAAAACTGAAAACAAATAAATTAATAAAAAAAAGAAATAAAAAAAGGAAAAAAAGCCTTCTCCCTCCCCCATAAAAATGAAGTTGTTCCTTTGCTTAAGGGACTTGGGTCTCAGCTGCCTGTCTTGTCCATCCACTTCTCGGCCACATCTCAAAGATCACTCATATATTACTCCTCATCAGGCAACTGACAAACTCTAGTATAGATTCCACTTCCTCCATTAACTCTTCTGACCTTTCAAAACTCACAAGGTCATAGAAAAGTCTGTTCCATCTCCTGCAATCATTTACCTGGAGCAGGAAAGAATAAAGCATAACCATGACAGAAAACCAACAGTATCATGTGCTTAAAACTCATAGAACCATTTTCACCACTTAATGCTTTTTGTAAGCACTCAGTTCTAGCTCAGCAAGCAGCCAATCAAAAACACTTCAGCACACAGTAAGCAGACAGGAGGACAGGAAACATGTACAGAATTTCTGTTAGTGTTCTGAAAGAGAGAGCATGGCCCCTTCATTACTGGTTATCACACAGTTCTAGAAGCAAGGGTCTCCCAACCTCACCTCCCCACATCTGTGGCACCAGGCAGAACCCATTATGCATGCTCCCAGGACTAGCCCTTAATTGCAGTCCCCTATGACACATGGAAAATGTAGTTGATGTAGAAACAAAATAAATCAATAAAATGTTCCTTAGGAAAAAATAAGAAAGAAAAAAGAAAACCCTTTAAAAATCTTGTTAAATCTGATTTTTCTATCAGGGTGCAAAAAACCTGTTCTAAAGACTCCAACAAAATCCTGCAGGAGCTGTGTGGAGGCTGGGGTGAAGAAACTGCCTGATTGGCATACAGATGAAGCAAAGGGCAGGAACAAGAGGGCTAATGGAGATTGGTAGGGCTGTTGGCCTCCTCTATATTCATCATTGTATTATGCATACTTGCCAGCCAAAAAATCCCTGACTTTTACCCTGCATTTTTGGCAGCACAAATCTTACTAGTCTCCATAGACTGTTAACAATCCAATGAAGAAAACAAGGCTGAAAATCTCCATGCAAATTAAAATAATACTGAGATTCCATCCCAGGCCCGTCAAATTGGCAAATTCACCAAAGACAGACATAATACGATGATGACCGAACTATGTTATAACAGACACATTATTACTGTACTGTAGATAGATTAGTGTATTGGTCTAACCTTTATGCCCCAGAGCATTGACATTGGGGTGGAGTGGGGAAAGGAGGGCAGTAGACTCCTTCCCCAAGTCAGTCAGTATCCCTATACTTCACTGTGGCTCTTCCTCTAGAATTTTCCATGGTAGTTAATCCATCTCTTCTTATGCCATAGGATAGAATAGGAATGCTCCCTCTCTCAGTTCAATTACATATGCTACAGAAAAAGTCATGTAAAGGTGGCTTTTCAGTCAATTATTCACCTCCAGGTGGGGGGAAAAGTTACAATTCTGTAACAAATGCATACCTCATATGTCAAGGAGAGTTTTAAAAATAAGCATAACCAGAGTATGCTTTTTGGGTTGTTTTCTTTTTTCCCTTTATTTTATTGGAAATTAAATACACAATAATATAAGAAAAAGAAATATAAACTTAAATGTAAAAAAAGTCATGTGCACAGCACAACGTAAGAGAGGATTCAAAATACGTAACAATAAATTTCCATTCCAAGAAAGCCTATATCTTAAATACTATGTGTTGTATTGAGTTCAGAGGTTGTTTTCAACAATTAAGTAATCATTTACAATATATTATCTTTTGTTTCATTTGGTTTCTTTTTCATATTGTATTTTCTTATATCACTTGAAGCATACAGTGAAGGATGTTACCTCCACAAAGGGCTCTAAATCTACACTCACAAAAACTGTGTTCAATCCTGCCAGGGATGGGGTTGGGGGTGGGGCTGGTTGCTAAAAGAGAGGAATCAGATTTTTGTCTTCTTTCTGACTTGTTATATCCCCACCATGGAACAGTACTCCAGGGAAAATCGTAAGACGAAGGCTCAATATGGCTCCTGTCTAAGGGTCTCCCCCGAAGGGATTATCAGACTCCCTGCTCACAAAAGAGAATCATTCCATAAAAAAGAAAGATCATATGTATAGAACAACTATATATTTTCTGCTCATCAAAGGAAATGTTTAAAACACAAAAGACTAATTAAGATGCATTAACAAGTATTTAAAACATAAAGTGATAACCTATCACCATCAATATTACTTTTCTAAAAGTGAAGGGATTTTATGGGATTGTTGAACAAACATTTTGCTTTACCTCAGACCTACAGTATCTGAGCAATCACAAGAAGAAAATCTTCAGATCAATTTGGCATGATTTTTTTCCCTCTTCCTACAAATGGAAACTTGCAGAAAGTAGATGTTATTGGGCACTTGGCACCAACTAGAGAACCCAGGATATCTTAGACTCTTGAAATAGCTGTTGAGGCTGGTCAGAGAAGAAAAAAGAACAAAGGCAAGATATGGAAGGCAGAGACTGAGGCTCACTTATAAACATGCTTTCACTGCTATGAGCTCAAATGATGAGCCACTATTATCATTATGAGGGAAAACAAAAGCAGAGAATCCCCTTCCCTCTTGCTTAAAGTCCAAAGGGAGTGAGCAGAGTCCCAAAGTGACATGCTTAAAAGAGGATGGAGCCTCCATACAGCTTTTCTTATGACCTACTGAATGACGTTTCTTTTCTGACTCAGTTGCCAGGCATCTTTCACACCACTACAGTCACGAGGACCAAAGTACCATCAGGAGTTGCTGGATCATGTTTTTTAGACTCATGTTTTCCAAATGCATGCCTGAATTCCTGGCTGCCTTATTCTACTTCTGTACTTTTCCCCCCTGTGATATGCCTAGACAGTTATCTCATGAGTCCAAGAGTTCTTTAATTACTAAGTTGGTGCCAGGTGCCCAGTAACAATTGCTTCCTGCAAATATTCATTTCTAGGAAAAGAAGAAAATCAACAAAGTGAAGTAATTGTTTCACAGATATGAATGGGGTCACTCACTTTTAAATATCCAAAAAGTCACTGACTTTCTGCTCTAGACAATATATTCCCTAAAATTTAGAATTAGGTTAAATAGAAATCAATAAGAAAGCAAAAATTATTGAACAAGATCTAAAGACTGGAAAAAATAGAAGAAAATATAAGGTATTTGGAATTAAGACAGTTGACTTAGAAAACAGATCAAAAAAATATAATATAAGAATAATTGTATTTCTCAAAAACTTATTTTTTTTGAAAGCCTGGACACTGTATATCAAGAAATGATAAATTCCCAAGAATATTATATCCTAAGTCCAGAGCTTCCACATCAAGAATAAGAAACAGAAAGAAAGAACAAGCAACCAGAAAGAAAGACTGAATTACTAAGGAACCACAGTCAGCAATGCATAAGCTCTGGCCACTTCTACTATAATTGAAAGTAGATCTTGGAATATAATATTCTGAAAAGCAAATAATGTGGGTTTTCAACCAAAAATAACTCCCCAAGTTTGACTATACTTCTACTAGGGTAGAATGGAAGAACTGGAAAATAAACCTTTAATAAAAAAGAGCTTTCAAAGCACTTCTGATGAAAAGAATAGAACTAGATTATACCCTTGAAATGCAAACAAATAGATCAAGAGAAATCTAGAAAAATAAATTTATTTGAGCAATTGGAAGTGGCTGTATGAAATTGTAATCCTAATATTCTAAGAAGAGAGTAAAAAGTATCACTCTAGAACCTTACTGTCTTCAAGGGTGTTGAGGGAACTAAATAAGAAAAACAAAGGATCTGGGGGGTAGATTGGTTATATTCTGAGCATTTTAAAAAGTGAAAGAGTTGAGAAGGTAAGAAGAATACAGTGGTGTAGAAAATAGGGAAGGGTGTATCTTGTTTTGCCTAATAATTAGGGTGCATGAGGAGAAACATGGAAAAAGGGGTGAGAGGAACAAGCATCAGATGAATCTAATTTTCATTTGAAGCAGAACAAGGGTTGAAAATACATGCAGGTACACATGCACTCACAGACACACACACACAAAGATTTTGGTATAGAAATATACCAAACAAGTCAGAGTCAAGATAGCTGATTAAGGGCAGTCCATCCCTGAACTCTCTTAATATACCCCTCTAAACAATTTTAAAATAATGCCTCAAATTAATTTGTGGAGCACACGAGCTAATAAAAGGTCAGGATAAGACATTTTTCTGACCTAAGAAAACTCAATATCTTGGGAGAAGTAAATGACATCAGGCCTGTGCAGAGATCCACCCCCTCCTGTCCTTCATCCCCAGTCAGGGCAACAATGAATACAGCAGCAGCAGCAGTTTCAGGTGCTTTCAGTCCAAAGATGGTATGGTGGTCAGAAAGAAATTACAAGGAACACTTTGCTGGCACTGATACTGATATAGGTGATACTGATTGGCAACTATTTCCCAAATGCAGTTTTGAGCTGCAGTTCCAGGGCAGAGAGGAGCTCTGGTGGTTGGTCTCAAGAAACAGGTGCCCTGGTCACATTTCCAAAGAAAAGAGGAACACTACCACTTGTGGTTACAGGGAACCAGGGGCCCTTTCAGGGTAAAGACCAGAGTGCAGACCAGAAGAGCAGTAACCACATCTTTTCCAGGACATCACCATCTTGGAACTACCAAAAACTTGCTCTAAAAGGACTAGCTTTAAAAATAGCATGAAAAAGCCCAAATTTGGGACAGTGCTATCTCACTTCTAAGTGAACAGAGGCTAACTTTAACATAAACTTTAAAGTCAAGAAATGGGTTGGGAAAATAAGCAAGCAACAACATATAAAACTGACCATAAAAAGCTCTGACTGTATCAGTAAGCACCCCAACATACACAGAGGAGCCTGCTATCATATGTTCTTAGATCTGCATTCATAAAAAGAAAAGCAAGTTTTGAAGGGTTAACAATCACTTTAATCAAGTATATATATCAATCCTTTACCCAAGCACATATATAATTCACCTAGTTCAGAGCAGTCAATACCCTGAACCTCAAAGAAAATACAGAGAAATTAAAAGTCAACAGACATGGCTTCCTCTGCCTGACCATAATTCAACAGACAGGTACTGCTGTCTGACCATAATTACCAGAGAGGGAAGCACAACATCTGGGTTCTCAAAGCCGGGGGACTCTTTAGTGGCTTCCCAGAGTCTTTATCTGGCACTCAAACCTTCTTATCAAAACTAAGCCTCAAAATAAAATCTCACCCTTAGAGTCTTTAAACACTTTTTAGAGCCAGAGGTCATCACATCCCTTGAGAACCAGTGCCTGATTAACAAAAGACATGGACCTTGTTATAAATCTTCCCAAACCCGACAATGGGTGGGAAAAATCCTCCTCAGTCATAAGAAAACATAAGAAAAACAACAGATTTAAAGAATAGATCAAGAAGAGAAAATGAAAAAATAATCAGACTAACAGAAAGGTAGGATCAAAAAAAGAATCTTTATTCAATAATACAAGAAATAATTAAAGAAAATTGTCCTGAAGCATTAGAGCAAAGGGGGAAAATAGAAATAGAAAAAATTCATCGATCATCATTTAAAAGAGATCCTATGAGGAAAATTCATAGAAATATCACAGTCCAATTCCAAAGCACCCAGTTCAAGAATAAAATATTAAAAATATTAAAAGCATCAAGATTAAAAAAATTTAAATATGGTGGTACCACAATTAAACTTACCCAAGATCCAGTAGTAGAGACATTAAAGGACCACTGGTCTTGGAACATAATGTATTGAAGAGCAAAAGAACTGGGGCTCTGGCTGAAAATATCAGTATTGATCAGTATGAGTATTATCCTGAATTTTTTTGAAAATGGATATTTGACAAACTCTCAGACTTTCAAGATTTTATTTTAAAAAATTCTGAACTTAATAGAAAATTTAACATACAAGAACCAAGAGAAATATAAGGTATATACCAAAGACTGACTATAAGGGATTCATAATGCCAGACTGCTTACTTTTTTATATGTAAATGTATGTCTAAGATTCTTATTAATAATTGGATAGCTTATAAGTAAGATTGAGGAAAACTTGAGCAGGATGTGAATTTTAAAAGCAAAACCATTTAGAAACAGCTAAAAAGAGTAATTATCTTATAAAAATGAAGTGCAAGAGGAAGAATAGATACAGAGGATTTAGATAGGGGAGGAGGGTCGGTAATTCTGGCAACCTGCTTTCATCAGGAATGAGTTCAAGAAAAGACAATATATATGTATTTAGAAGAAATAAAACAGCAGGGGCATAGGGAGGGGAGAGAGGACAAGGGAGAGATCTTTAGAGGGGAGAGGGAGAGAATAGGTAAAAGGGGAATATAGAAGGGAGTTTAGAGTTATAGGAAGGATAGGATAGGGGAGGGATTCTTGGAAGGGGGTAGGCACGTAATAGGAGGGCAAAGTAGAGAGTACAAGTAAAGTAGAAGAGGCAGAAGGGATAGGAAACAAGAGATATGCATAAACATAAAAAACAAAGATCTGGAGTAGAATCTGTTTGGGAAAGTATATGTCTATATACATATGTGTGTCTGTATATGTTTATAGCTATAGAGAAACCGATCTAAATTTTTTATTGTAGCCTTCTGGGGTGTGGAGGGGAGGGAGAAAAAGAACAAAGTAAAAAAGTGCAAAGCAGAGAACAAAGGAAGCAAAGAAAAAGGCAATTTTTAACACAAGTATTATTTATCATACAACCCTTTCTTGAAATGAAAATTTGGTGTTACATAATTGGAATCCTCTCATGTTCTGCTATGCACATGATATGCTTTATTTTTTCTTTTTAACTTTGTATTTAAATTCCAATATTTGAGTTTATGATATGTTTTTGGTTCTTTTCTGTATTCTCTATTTGTGTTCTGGAATTTGAGTCTAAAACAAAATTTTAAAAATAAATAAATAGAATGAACACCAAAATGGAAATTCTAAAAATCAAAGGAGAGATTTATAAAATTGAAAGTAAGAACACTTGAATTAATAAAACTTGGAGCTTGTTTTCAGGGGGACAGGAGGAACAATAAAGCAGATAAATCACTGGCTAATTTAATTAAAAAGAAAACCAAACTACCAGTACCAAAAATGAAAAGGATAAACTCACCACCAATGAAGACAAAATTAAAACAATTATTGGAAGCTATTTTGCCCAATTATATATCAATAGATCTGATAATCTAAGTGAAATGGATATTTACAAAAATATAAATTGTCCAGATTAATGAAAGAGGAAATAGAATACTTAATCTTGGGAAAAAATTGAAAAAAAAACATAAATTAGCTCCCTAAGAAAAGATCCCTAGGAATCACAAGCAAATTATATCAAACATTTAAAGAACAATTGATTATGATACTATATAAACTGTTTAAAAAAATAAGCAAAGAAGGAGCCCTACCAAATTCTTTTTACAACACAAATATGATACTGATACTGAACTAGAAAATGCAAAACTATAGAACCATTTTCCTAATAACATTGATGAAAAAATTTTAAATAAAATACTATCAAAAAGACCACAGCAATATATCACAAAGATTATACACTATGACCAGCTGGAATTTATACCAGCAATGCAGGGTTGGTTCAATATTACGAAAACTGATTATCAGCATAATTGACCATATCAATAAGAAAACCAACAGAAACCAAATTATTATCTCAACAGATGCAGAAAGCGCTTTTGACAAAATACAGCACCCATCCTTATTAAAAACCCTAGAAAG
Source organism: Potorous gilbertii (assembly GCA_028658325.1). NCBI lineage: Eukaryota > Metazoa > Chordata > Mammalia > Diprotodontia > Potoroidae > Potorous > Potorous gilbertii. The sequence goes on along the minus strand of CM053770.1, from coordinate 187,231,868 downwards.
TATAGGAATAAATGGAGTTTTCCTTCAAATGATAAGTAGTATCTATAGAAAACCATCAGCAGGCATTATCGGTAATGGGGATAAGCTAGCAGTCTTTCCAATATGATTGGGGTGAAGCAAAGATGCTTATTATCACTACTATCATTCAATATTTTCCTAGAAATGTTAGTGATAGTAATAAGACAAGAAAAAAAATTGAAGAAATTAGAATAGATAATGAGGAAACAAAATCATCATTCTTTGCAGACATTATGATGCTGTACTTAGAGAATCAACTAAAAATCTAATTGAAATAATTAACAACTTCAGCAAAGTTGATAAACCATCAACGTTTCTATTCATTACAACAAAATCCAGCAGGAAGAGATAGAAAGAAACTCCATTTAAAATAACAGCAGACAATATGAAATACTTGGGAGTCTACCTGCCAAGGCAAACCTAGAAACTATATGAACACAATTGCAAAACACTTTTCACAGTAATAAAGTCAGATATAAACAAGTGGAGAAACATTAATTGCTCGTGAGTAGGTGAGCCAATATAATAAAAATGACAATTTTACTTGTTAATTTACGTATTCAGTGCCATACCAATCAAATTGCCCAAAATATTATTTTATAGAGTTAAAAAAAATCATAAAAAAGTTCATTTGTGTGGGAAATTATTAATTTAGACCCCTACTTAGTATCATTCAGTTGAGTTTGATTCTATAGAGGAAGTGATTAATTTTGTATTTGTCTACTGATATATACAGTGGTTCTAGTGAATCCACTTGTGTAACCAATGCATGACAAGTAAATGATTGAGACCAATGTGGTGGAGGTGACTAAATGACATGAAAAGTCTCCCAACTATTTTTAATTGTACCTGCACCCTTGTTATTCCTTTGCTAGGAAATGACCCTATGACAATTGGTCAACATGTTCTATGAATAACTTGACCAATGGTCAAGTACATTGCAGATACTGACAGTGAATCTATACCCCAATCTATTGCCCAAGATGAGGCCCTGATTTGGAGAGCCTTGACCAGTTAATCTATAGCAAGCATGAGCTGAAGATTTTCCTGCTAGAAGATATAGATCTATCAGATCAAGATATAGATCTATCTATCAGTCAATGAAACTATATGTTTTACTTTGCCTCTTCCATATCATCTGGATATAGCAAGCACTGTAAAACTAAGACTTTGAGGGCATCTCAGAATGTGAGGAAGATCTGAGGTCCACTTCATTAGAGGGAGCCATGGATCCTTTAACAACTTAGAGATCTGAGTTATTGACTCAGAACTCTGCCTCAGTTTCTTTTACTGTAGAGCAGACAAGACTGGGCCACACATTTGAAAGAATATCAAGGGAATCAGTGAAAAATTTTAAAAAATGTGAAGGAAAGTGACTTAGCAGTACCAGATCTCAAACTATATTATCAATTGATAATCATCAAAACAATCTCATACAGGCCAAGGAACGGAGTGGGAGATCAGTGGAAATGATTGAGTACACCATATACAATAGTAAATGACCATAGTAATCTAGTGGTTGATAAACCCAAATAGCCAAGATTTTGGGATAAGAAGTCACTATTTGACAAAAATTGCTGGGAATCTAGAAAGCAGTTTGGCAGAAACCAAGCATAGATAAAAATCTCAAGATAAGTCCCAAATGGGTGCGTGAACTTCTCAGATTTATAGATAAGGGAAAAAATTATGACCAAAGAAGAAATGGAGAGCATTATGAGAAAAAAAGGGAAAACTTTAATTACATCAAATTAAAAAGATTTTGCACAATGTAGTGAAAATGAGAAGGGAAGCAGAAAACTGAGCAGGAAATTTTTGTAGCAAGTTTCTCTGATGAAAAGTTTCATTTCTCAAATATACAGAGAACTGAGTCAAATTTATAAGAATATTAGTCATTTCATAATTGAGAGATGTTCAAAGGATATGAACAGGCAATTTTCAGAAGAAGAAATCAAAGCTATTTATAGTCCTATGAAAATGCTCTAAATCACTATTGATTAGAGAAAGGCAAATTAAAACAATTCTGTAGTACCATTTCACACCTATGAGATTGGCTGATATAACAGAAAAGAAAAATGACAAATGTGGGAAGAGATGTGGGAAAATTAAGACACATTCACTGTTGGTGGAGTTGTGAACTTATCCAACCATTCTGGAAAACAATTTTGAATTAGGCCTAAAGAACTATAAAACTGCATACTGCTTGATTCAGCAATACCTTTATTAGGTCTGTATTCCAAAAAGACTTAAAAAGGGGGTAGAGGGAGGTTCTATTTGTACAAAATATTTATAGCACCTATTTTTGTGGTGACAAAGAATTTATTTTTCTTGCTTTTTTTGAAATATGACTAATACAGAAATGTTTGGCATGATTTCAATTGTATTATTGATATATTACTTGTGTAGGAAGAAGTAGAAGGGAGGGGGGAAAATTTGGAACTCAAATTTAAAAAGAATGTTAAAAATAAATCATTTTCATTTTTTATTTTGGTTTTGTTTTGTGATTTCTTGGTTTCTCAGAAAGTCATTAGCCTCCATCTGTTCTAATTCTAATTCTAATTTTGAGAGAACTATTTTCTTCAGTGAGCTTTTGCACCTCTTTTTCCACTTGGCTAATTCTGCTT